>VWZI01004537.1:10047-216310 GCA_013396835.1 Psilopogon haemacephalus | reverse complement strand
AAAAAAAAGTAAGGAGTTGCTACACTTTATACACTCATTCTTCAGACAAGGTAGTTAATTAAATATTAATGGTTTAAAGAATAGAGCAGGGAGAGGTATGGGCCAGGGAGAGACACGGGATATTAATTTCACTTATTCTCTTCCTGGAGCTCTGACCTACACCTTTGTTCTTACAGTCACATGTCAGTGTCTCTCCTCTACAAGAAACCCCACCAAAGATTCTGCTAGCCCTGACTTGCAGGTGCTTCAAACCTGGAGCAGGCAGCTCCAGCCCTGTGCAAACAGGAACCAATCAGACTCAGGTACATTCTTTAAAAAAAAAAGAAAATTTATTGTTAAAACTAAAATGAGAACTGAAAACTTGTATGGGAATTGAAAAACTGTACAACTTTAACCATAACCTGTGAGGTCTTTGCAGAGGCTTACACAAAAGACGAGATACCTGAAAATGTTTTATACCAAAACATTCAGCTTCTTTGTTTTTTTTTTTTTAAGTTTTTTTTTTTTATATTTTATAAAAAAACCTTTATTCTATGGCAATCTGTAAAAAAGAAAGACCTGATGAGTAAATACTTGCTTAAGGCATATAGCAGAGCAGCTCACTAACTTTCTAACAAGTTTAACATGGATGTTTGTCCATTTTTTTTTTTCCAAGAATAGGTTAACCAATACACCCACTTTGAAATGCTACTGTATATACACACCCAAACTACTACATACAGATACAGGACATCAAAACAAAAGTGGTGACAGTTCAGTATTACAAGCCTTATGCACACCTCACAGGGCTTGTGGGACATTCCACTGTCTGTCTTGGGACAGTGTAACTTCTGGAGTTGTAACAGATGAAGGAAATGTCAAAATAAGGTGGGCAGGAAAGGGGATGTTCAACCTCTCCTCTGCAGAAAACTTCTCTTATTGTAATGTACAAGTGAATTATTCTGAAGTCAAAGGAAAGACTTTTTGCTTTCCTGTCAAGCCTAAAATTTAAAACATTCCCTCTTGGGAACAATGGAGAAAGGATTTTGGTTCTTTGTTTTCAGTGAGGCGCTTCAGGAGCCTGTACTTGTGCAGATCAAAGCACATTGCTGAGATCCAGCAAAAGAGGATTTCTCTCCTCCCTCCTCCAGTGAAGCTTTGAAGGCAGCACAGCAAGTCATAGCCTGGAATCATGGAGCTATTGCTTTGCCTGGAGTGAGCAGAGGTGAGGTGTGAATATGGCTTACCAAACTCTCTGGAATGTCTGTACTACACTGACTCAGCTGAAATGAACCATGCTAACACCTGGGTTACACTGAGTACGCAGCAAGTCGATAGGAAGTCATGCCAAGTATTAGGCGAGTACATGTCATCTGCTAAACACCACAGCAGTCTACTGCTGAACAAAGATACTTCCAGCAACACCCTTTGAACCACAGCCACTTAATGATCAGTTCATGCAAATATAATCTGGGCACATCAGTAAGCAGAAATAGAAGTTCTTTCACCTTTCAAGCACATGGTATTTCATTGGAACACAAGGAGACTTTACATGCATTTTAATACAAATGGGCTACAAATGTTGCCTTAGAACAATATTCTACCAGATGATCAAGAGAATAGTGGGGACAAAGCAATCATAAATTGTATCTTAAATACACAGATGAGCCATTATATATTACCATTTTTCTATACTCTTTTTTTTTTCCACATTTCCAATAATATAACTAAATAGTGACTGATTACAACATTCCTCCTTTCAAGTACTGGTCTGACCAACAGTCTCCCAGGCAAAGTATTGACTCCCAGTACTACCTGAGGATTTATTATTGTACTTTTGAAAAGCCCTTGATGCAAGCTTAACAAAACACGAAATAGAAGTAACTCCCCCCTCCAGCCCCACCCCCCACCCAGTTATTCACTCAAGGAAAAGAACTACACCTACAGACAGCTCTGCAAAAATAAATATGGAGTGGAGAGAGACTTAGGTAAGATACTCCATAGCCTGTTTGCAGTGAGAAGGGTGGTTAAGTGCTATAAATCTAGAAAGCCTTTAAAAATAAAAGAACTCATTAGTAACACTGTTGCAAATCAGCTGTCATGGTTCAGTTTCAACCACTACAGCTTCCAGTAGTGAGTTTACTCCTATCCTCCACACCATGACATAAGCAAAGAGATCTTTGCTATTATTGTTTGAACTCTTTGATTTGGTACTAACAAGAGGAACAGCACTGACTAAAGCTGCTTAGTGCAATGCTGACTTCCAGTCACAGTTCTACCAATGCACCCAAACCCTTATCTACAAGCACTTGACGTTACTCAGGTCCCAGGCGAGTGGAGCAGAGTCGACAGCATGGCACAGACAAAGCCACCCCTGGTGCTCAGCTAGGCGTGGGGTAGCAGCCACCCTGTCTGCAGAGGTGCAGGGCCTGCCCTCTGGCCCTGACAGCCTGTGAAGTCTGTCTCCAGGCCAAACTAAAGCCAGGACTGCTAAAGTCTTTGCTTTAAAAAAAAGCAGAACACACAAACGCTTGCATCATAAAGCCAACTGGTATGTTCACAGAGCACCGGGTCTCCTGGTGAACATTTTATGTCTTAAGGAAGCTGCTGCAGCATTAATTGCTCTGGATTTATTGAAATGCTTTCCTGGAGGCACTGCAGGCAGCAAGCGCGCATCGCCTCTCGGCCCTTGCAGGAAGCACGCAGGGGTAGAGTGAAACTGCATTTTACATTCCAAATGATGAGGTTTAAGAACTGGTCCTTCTGAGTGCCAGTGGCACAGCTGCAAAATGCTGGTGGACAAGTTTTGGTTGAATTTCCCTTCCTGCTTCTCTAACCCTTCCCCGTAACCTCTCCTAACCAAGAATATAGAAGTAAAGATACCTTTACAAAGGATGGTGCAATGTAAATAGGCATATGTGCAAGTAGAGTGCAACAAAAGTCAGTGAGGAGATACACTTATTAACAACTCAAAAGAAAAAAAAAAAAGAAAAAAACCAAAAGAGCTTGACATGTTGGGATACCCTGAGCAAATGCAGAAGCCTGTTTCTATAGACACATGTAAAACAATAAGCTCTTTAAGAACAGTTATGCCAAGATTAAATATATCAATACCACAGGCACTGCCCACAACTCAGTCTTTAATGATGAAGCAAATTAAAACAACAAAAAAAACCCAACCCACCAAAAAAAAAACCCAACAAACCAAAACCAGAAAACCTAACAAAAACCCCAAACCAACCAAACAAAAAAACCCAAACCCCAAAACAAACAAACCAACCAACCTCATAAAACAAAACAACCAATAAAAAAAAAGAGGGGAAAAAAAAGCCTAAAAAAAGGTCACAAAAAACCCCAACCAACCACAAAACCTTCCCTGCAACACCCTCCCCTTCCAAAAAGTCTACATTCGTCAGGTATGTGGGTTTCATGTCTCTGTTTTTGGGAACTCATCACTGTAAGTCATGTTTTTGGTTACAACACTTGGAGAGTACAAGCAAGTTTCACTTGTGCCTGTTTTTTTCTGAAACAAAAAAGTAAAAAGAACTGGCTTTTTTTAAAAGGCTAAAAACAACAATGTGTTGTAATTCTATTTTTGTAGATTTAAAAAAAAAAAAAAGAAAAAAAAAAAGAAAGAAGGAAAACAGACTATTTGGCATTTTCTCTGCTTACTCCTGAATATTTTAAGGCCCTGAGATTAGAATATTATGTTCTTGGGACCACAGGGCTAGATAAAACCCTAGTGCATCATCGATTCTCTCTACAAGCCCTTACCGAAGTTCTGGCCTTTCAACCTAAGATCTCCTCCACTGAGCCAAGGCTCAGGAGCCTCCACCAGCTTTCCTTCAGAGAAGCTTCTTACAAACCCATCAAGTCGTTGGTGTTTTCCGCAGGGTCGATCTCGCTGGCACATCCATCAATGAAAACACACCCTGTAACAGAGATAAGCTCCTGCTGTGAGGAAAGTGAACATGCAGATATTCACTAGAAATGGCTTCCAAGTTGTCAACACGTTCTCCTCCTCCTCTTCTGAGCTTTCTGACTTCACCGACTCTTCTTTGTGGGGTGAGAGACGCAGATTTTCACCAACAGTTCTCCTCCGAATTTCAGTGTCCTGACTAGTGCTTGGGGAGAAAGAAAGAGATGTTCAGTACTGGATTCTCCAGCTAGTGCAAAGGCCATGTGGACTCTCCAAGAGCACAGCCTCACCCACTGAACACCACAGGCAAAGCTGGACATCTCCTCCTGCAGTAGACCACAAACTATTGTCTGTCACTAATTATTACAGTTTTGGCTACTGAATTACAAGTTTAGAATCACAGATTGTTAGTGGGTTGGAAGGGATCTCTAGAGATCACCTAGTTCAAGCTCCCTGGCAAAGGTCCATTCCTCTTTCCAAGATTTTGTTTCTATTCAGTGAAGATGTTTGGAATTTGTATATTTCATTTCTGGAATCTCTCTGATAAATTCAGAAAAGTCCTGCTCAAAGCACTGTTTCATGCTGAGTAGGGAAACACTTCTGGTTTACCTGCCAGCCTCCAGTGGAATATGCAAGGAGGTAGCAGGTTCTGCTCTTGGTCTCAGCCTCTCTGCCATGTAAAACTGAGAGGAGGCTTATTTAAGGAAAGATTACTGGAAACACACCTCCCTAATCTCCGTTTCCCAAAGCCACACTCCCCTACCAGTTCAGTTAAATTAGGTCCATCAAGCCTGTCAGCTGCATCTGTTGAAGAGGCTCTAGAGTTCTGTGGACAATACTAACATTTGGCATTTCATTCCAGTATGCCTATGGGACACTGATGATGGCTTGTTAGGAGCCCATCTAGTGGGGAAACTTGAAGCTTCCCCTGGTGAGTCTAGGTTTTTTTTTTGTTTTGCTCTGTGTGGCATTCCTGTGGTTGTTCTGAATAAAACCAGTTCATCCACAGGACACCAGCAAGAACAAGGCCTGGTATGGCAGCCAGCCCCACACCACAGCAGGAGTGACATCTAGTGGCCTCTGCCTCCTGCACACAGCCTTGGTGTAGTCTTTAATATTGTGACGGCAGCAGGCAGAAAAGTTCTCTGGTCATGAGCACCTTCTACTCTTTTCATCAAAAGCAGCTTAGAATCTGAAATTAATTGCAGGCAAAGTGTGGTACGGTTTTCAGCTACATGACAAAGACCACCTCTAGTGGAAGAGCTTCTGTGTAACAGCACATGGCAGCCAAACCAAGGCTCAGCCACCTCATTGTGCTGTCACTTCTTTTACTCTAGTAGAATTCCCTAGGAGGGCCCAGCTTGTGGGAGATGACATTATATGAACAAGAGACCTTTCCTGAAAAGATTTTGAGTTGGAACCGCTATTATGCTAACTCCACCAAGGTCTGTTCAAGCACTTCTGTATGAAATTGCGTTTGTGAGCAAATGTCCTACAATTTTTCAACGTCACAAGCCAAGTGGACAGTCAAAAACTGGAAGCTAACTTAATTACCTCTCTGTGATCAGCGGCACAGATGAACAAGCTCTGCCATCTGGAACTGTCTCTTCCACAGTCCCGACTGAACAGCTGATCTCTTCCTCCACTGCTTGATGCTTAGGGAAGAATTCTGCGTGTTCGTGCATCCGTCCGTTGTGCATCTCGGAGGTTCGCTTAGGTGGTCTGGGAGGTGGAGGGGTATGCTCAGGTGGTGGGTCCAGGTCTTCATTGGAGAGCTCTTTCCACTGTTCCTTCAGGAAAGGAAAAGCCTTGTTAAGCTTTTCTCCATTTTTTTAATGGAAGCTACTACAACTTTTAACTTGAATGCAGCAGAGGCTTCATACTCTACCTGTTCTTTTATTCTTAGAGTGGCTGTTCATGCATTGGAAAAAAAAAGGGGAAAAAAAGAGACAAGAACTCCAGATCTAAGGTACAACTGGTACAAAGAAGACATCTGCTATAAATTCAGGACATTTTAATCTGCTTCTGGAAAATTGAAAGAGCACAAACTAGAACCTGTGTTGTTAGAATTCTGCATACCATAAAACAAACTTAAAGGATTTATGCAGTTGTAGAATTGTTTTGGTTGGAAAAGATCTCTAAGATCATTGAGTGCAGCCATCAGCCTATCACTGCCCTGGCCATTAATCATAATACTTAAACTTCTGGCATACTGGAACATTTTTATTATTTGAAATGGAAGACAAGGCTGATGCAGCCCATCTACACTCCAACTCCAAGGCTTAAAGTGACCCTCTCTTATACTACAGGGACTGTTTTGAAGATTCTTACATACACTTTAGGTCGTGAAGCACTGAACTTGAGAACCCCATAACATCTAAATTTATTGAAGCTTTAGTTTCTTGCTATTCTGTTCTTCTAAGGTATCTGCCACAGCTAAAGCAGAGCTGCAGACATCAGGCTGTGCAGTCAGCAGTACTCACTTGGACTGATGCATCTCCCATAATGAACTTTGCCCCCTCAATAACAGCCAGATAGGAGAAGCGGAGCTGATCTGCTGTCTGTATGAGCCCCATCCTGTATTTCCGCATCTCCAGCAGAACCTGTTTCACATCCACAGAAGAAGGATCTTTCCGGTCGTCCATCTGAAGATAAAAAAATTGAAACATGTTTTATGCTCTGAAGAGATTCAGGACACTGACTCATTCTGTAGCAGGGCCTTCAGACTATCCCTTCATGTCACAGAAATAATAAACTAATAAAAACTGCTATCGGCAGCCACTTATTTGTTCTCTACAAAGGCAGAGGGGTGAAAACACACTGGGCCTCCAACGTTTTCTGTTCTCCCTTTTTTTGTTTTGCTTGTTTTGAAAATACAACCAAAAGGGCATTTTAACCCAGGCCTGAATTCTGTGTGAGTTGCTCTCACACAGCCACAGAATAAAGCCAAGGAAACCCCAATTTTATCTTCAAGTCAGGACAATTTCCTCTGCCTACAGGCAAAGCTGACAGTAAAAGGAAACATTAGATATATTTTGTGTTGCTTCGGCCAAGATAGTTCACCTTATTACTTAGCAGACAGCTCTTGGTGCTTTTTTTCCCCTCTTACCCAGAAGGGCAAAGCCCATGTTTAAAAAAAGCACTGTAAAATCTACTACATCTCTTCCCCAGACTCAGTTAAGAGCAAGATCTACCTTGGAATACACTTCCAAACCAGACTACTGGTAAGATAATGGGAAACAGCATGGAACAACACCTCACAGAACACAGCCCAGCCCTTTGTAAGCCTACCACAAACTGTTGTGTGTCACTGGAGGAAGCAGCCCTTACCAGCAGCAGACAAGTATCCACCAAGCAGAAGGTTCCTGACCTCCCGATGCCTGCGCTGCAGTGCACCACAACGGGCCCATGCTCAGGGTTCAGGGAGCCAGACTCCCTCACTTTGAACAGGAAATTGAGGAATGAAGCTGGTGACTCTGGGACGCCAAAGTCAGGCCACGTAGTATAATGAAAGTGCAGAATCTCTCTCGTTTCCTGTGTCTGCAAAAACAGTATTTAGGAAGTCTTTTAGCTCGGGCTCATGACTCAGAAGTATTCAAAGCACATTTCAGTCGCCAGCAACAATATTCTAATCAGCAAACAATTCCATGTCCAATTTGCTAGCACTCACTTATGTATTTAGACACACAGCTTCAGATATTGGACAGTTTTACCTTTAGATCAATTTTGAATTTATGCCTTTGGAAAAATTTCAGCTACTTTAAAAAGAAATCTGTCTCACAGGGAATGGAGGCGTGTGTCTGTTCAGACTACACTGCTTCCACTGCATCTCTGCATTTCTGCATCTCTGGAACAGCTGACTTAAATCCAAATGACAAAGTCCCACCAGTCTGAGGGAGCTTTTCTAGTCACACAGCTAAGAAACTAATAACAAATAGTCACCTCTTGTGAAGGTCTCCACTTTGGGAAAAGAATATTGGACAAGTAGGTTTTAATGACAAAGTAGCATTTGAAGATTTGAAGCAGTTCAAGTTACAGAAGCTCTGTGCACATTCTGCAAGCAAAGGTTGCAGGATGATAGCAGCTCATTCACAGGTTGGTTCCCAACCTGAAAACTTTCTTCCAAGACTACTACACCAGCAGTACTCACATCCTCCTTCAATACTGAGCTGCAGCCATCAAACATGTCTAGAACAGACATTATAGTTCATACACACCATAAGCTACATCAATTAAATTCTTACTCAGGCATAATTTAATCAGATTCATATCTGCTGTCTCACATTTCCTGGCAGGATGAAGCACGCAAGATGCTAATAGATGAACAAAGGAATAACTGTGTCTTTGGGCAGTGAGCAGAACAGAACTCAGCTAGCACATCACACACACGTCTAGCTCAGAACCATCATGGGCCTCAGACATTATCTTCAGTGACCTGCATTCAGTGCAAGTTAATGGTGCTCTTCCTAAGCAGGCTCCCCAAGGAGCTTTAGATTAGCTCACATTGCTCTAACACTGGGCAGTGGTGAAGAGAGGGAAGCAGGAAATGGCACGTGTACTTTCATTTTGGGACTGCGCAAATGGAAAAATAAAAGAGAGAGGAAAAAAAAAAAAAAAAGAGGAAAAAAAAAAAGAGGGGAAAAAAAATTTATACCAAAACCTGAAACTAGACTTTGGAATAAGACATGGGCAAACAGGCAGCTTAAGTGACAGGAAAAGCAATTCTTCAGCTCTAATAGGAAAGCACTAGAACACCTAGAGCACCTGCTAAGTTCTCCAAAAGGTGGTGACAAAGTAAGCTTGACTGTAATTTCCCCAGGTGTTTTCTAAATATTTAAGGGTTTTGTTTCCAAAAGACACAAACTAGAGGCTGTAAAACAATCTCAGGCAGAATCACCAATGTCAGAACAAAGCCTGCTCTGATTACTGAGCATCTTTTTCAACACTTTGTTGATGAGAGAAGCTGAAGAATCTGCCTGGTTCCGGTTTCTCTACTTACTGTTAGATTTTCCAGCTCTAGCTGTCGTACTGTGTAATAAGATTTTATATCTTCAGATACCAATGTTAGTTTCAAGTTTGTGTCTTCAAAAAACATTTCTTTCTCCTCCTTCCGTGGCCAGTACTGTGCACACTTTACCTAAAACCAAACAGGACACATTTAAACATAATTTATGTTTGGCAAGGACACAAGCTGCCTTAAATACTACATTTTCTAATGACAATTTCTTCATCTGCTATTACCCTGAGCACCAATTCTTGTATAAAGGATATCAGCCTTACTTGATGTTGCAGAACCACATCACCACTTAATCTTCTATATGAGTTAAATTATTTTGACCTTGACTGAACTCATGAAAATAGGTTTGTTCAGGTATAGCTTTCTTCTACATATAAGCTAGAAGAGTGTGAAGCTGTGAAATCCAATCAAAATCACCAAAGCCATTATTTAGTTTAGCTTGTGTCAGAACAAACAAACCAAAAATAATCTAGCATCTCTCTCAGTATAAAAGCAACTTAGCTTACTTTGCATTTTATTTATTATTCTCATGTTAAAAAAAAGTATTTCAAAAGAAGAGAGATGTTAACAAGAGCAGAACATTACTGTGAACAGCATTCTGAGCTCCATGAAGAAGCTACAGAGAGAACTGTAACATTGCTAATTTACAAGTGTATCACCAAATGACATTTGGGGTCACTCACCACTAAATCAAAATCATGAGTGAGATGATTTTGATGTTCTTTTACACTGTGCCATGTTAAAGTGCCAAACAAAACCCAGCATTCAGCACACCTTCCCATTACCTACTCCTGATTGAATTCCAATTTTCTCAGTGAAGTTACCCAGAGAGCTGAGTTTTGCAAAGACTGTGACATGCTAGGACCTCAGATGAGTCAGCCAAATGGAAAAGCAGCACATTCTGTAGTGTGCAGGGAAAAACTGAACCTCCACAGCAGGACCAATAGCAAAGTCTGCAGCTATGTTTCTGATTTGACTGGGAGAACTGTCCTGCTACTTCTGCTGAGAAGCACTGTGCCTTTGGACGGCGACCATCATTTGCCCATGCTTGAACATGCAGTAAGAACTGACTGTTGGACATGGCTAATATCTCTTTAATTAAAGAGCAAATAATATGATTTCAAAGTTGGAAAGCTATGAAAATAGAACAGCATTCTTAAGACTAAGCTGATTCCTGACAGCACTTAATACATAAGAAAACCCTTCAGTATTTAATTCACAGGTAGACTAACACTAGTTTTGCTCAGACTAATTCTAGTTTTTACTCAAAACACATCCTCTAGTTTATGAAAGCATAGAATGCACTCAGAATCCTCTGCACTTTCCTTTTGGTATTAATTTTTAAGAGGCAGCAACTGGCTTTGTGTCTAATTTCTCCATCAAATGCATCTGCAAACAATATTTCGTTGTGCTCTGCTGTAGGTCCCTGACTGCTGTTTGCTGGGAAGTGTGAGCAGCCTGCCCTAAGGGATCCCACAAATTCACTTTGTTCTGAACTATTGGCAGTGCAGAGGATGAGAAGGAAAGGCTGGAAAGGAAGAAGCTATTGAAAAACATGGTTACTACATCTCTTTTAAAGATTAGTTTTCACTTCTAGTAGAAAAAAATCCAAGCTCTCAAAAATTAACACTGAAATTTAATAAAGTACAATAATTTTCTTGGTTATTGGGAATTACTTTCTGATTATGCAAAACTGTTATCAACCAGTGAATATCCAACATACTCACTACCTGTCCTCCAAAGTGTCTTTATATTCACAGCACTGTAAAACTCAACTTTAAACTGTGCACTTCTATCAGTCACAAAAATCACTTTTGTCTCAAATTTCCAGCTGTCGACTTGTCCAGTTTAAGACTGGTAGCTGTGGAATTAGTGTAGAAGCAGAACTCTGACCCATGGATGAAAACCATGCCTGGGATGGTTCCTGTTTTCTCTATCATCAGAAAGGCTGAGACATTTCCTCTCAAGCCAGCAGCTACTTCACGTGCCAGAGGAATCAAAATATTCTATCTGAAGGTAAATTACTTAAAACATCCCAACCCTTTGTTCATCTGTTGTTTCCCTTCATCTCCTGCCTGTCCTGTCTAATGTAAACTTCCTAAAAGGTCTGGACAGAGTTTAGCCCACTGCACTTGCCCTAGCAAATAAAGCAGTGGCTCAACAGCTGGTTCCACACCACCCAGAACATCACTGCTGAGGACAGCTGCTGGGTGAAGTATGTCCAACTGCACCTTCATTCTCCTTGGACCCCTCATGAATTCTGTAAAACAATGACACTGGTGAAGAAGCAAAATGCCTTGGTGGCACATTTAATCAGAGCTCTTACTGCTTGGAGAGGACCAGGAGTCAAAGTATAACTACTTCAGAACCATTCTGTAATGCTTCCGAAACAAGGAATGGCTTAGGTTGGAACTGACCTCAAAGCTCATCCAGTTCCAACCCCCCACCATAGGCAGGGACACCTCCCACTAGAATAGGTCGCTGAAGGCCTCATCCAGCCTGGCCTTGAACACCTCCAGGGAGGGAGCAGCCACAACCTCCCTGGGCAACCTGTGCCAGTGTTTCACTACCCTCACTGCAAAGAACTTCCTCCTAACATCCAGTTTCAATCTCCCCCCTGCCAGTTTAATCCCATCGCTCGTCCTGTCATTACACGACCTTGTCAATAGTCCCTCCCCAGCCTTCCTGTAGGCCCTTTCAGATACTGGAAGGCCACTCCAAGGTCTCCTCGAAGCCTTCTCTTCTCCAGGCTGAATGAACACTTGATATGAATGACCTAAGACAGCTGCAATCTGCATACACTGAGAACTACCTCCACATATCCAGGTTAGCAGTAGAGGCCAAATCCTCATTTGTATGGAGAGCCACATTGTGTTCATGTCATCTTTTAGTCACATTGAGAAGAAATTAGGACCCACCACTACAAACTGAGCAACTTTCTGACTGCACTAAGATCAGTTCACTGGCTATTCAACTCTACCTAATTGCTTAGGTAATATCACTATGGTTATTTCCTTCCCATGGTCCCCACATCTTTATGTTGCTTGGGGTTTTTTGTTTGTTTTGTTATTTGTGTATGTCCATTTTTTAATGCCTTTTTTTTTTTTTTTAATTTTAAAAGGAAAACTATAGACAGGCAATGAACACAGAGCTAGAAATGGCTAAGTACTTACGGATCCCTTTTCCATCACTCTGTTCAACATGACAACACCACGGCACTTCTGTTCCCAAACCATTTCCCAAAAGTGACCACAAGTATTTGGCAAAGGTCCCTGCAGAGAGGCAAAACCCCCCCAGATTAGCATTATTTTCTGTTCACGTCAATGCAATGTTGCCCACTAAAAGCTACTGCACTAGGCAACAAATTGAGATGAGTAACAAGTAACTTCTCATTTCAAACTGTAAAAAAAACACACTGATGCAGCTGCTCTGAGTTCCATTTTCCCACTGTGAACTTACCCATGAAAGCAGAGGTAATCTTCTCCCCCCATACATAACAGGAACAGAGAAGTAGCCTCATTTGCAAGAAGAGAACTGGGAGTGAAAATGCTGAGAATTTTCTTAGGAAAGTCACACAAAAGTAATGGGGAAATAAAACTTCATTGACTAACTAAAAGCCAAATTAATGACCCTATTAAACCATTGTGCAATGCATTTCTATTCATAATACTTGAAAATTACTAAGCTGTTGTTCAAAAGACTGCCACAATGCCTGATCAGTAACAAATGACATGGTTTTACAGAATCTTCATGGATCTGCTTTGGGACTGAACAAAATGATAAGTCCTTTTAAAGATTATCTATTCACAAAGCAGATTTCTGTATAAGGTTCTGTCTGTGCTGTGTTCCTTTGCTATTTTCTACTTTAGAATCATTGCTCTGAATTTTAGGCAACGTAGATCAGCAATATTGTGCTTCTCCTGTTTGCTACTTGTCACTTTGCTCAAACACAACAGCAGGACAGGGCATTCAGAAACCATGACTGGATTTAAATAAAGCCACCTGAATCCATGAAATTCTGGGTCAGAATCAGTAACTAGTACCAGTCAACTCCATACCTGACTATTGCACATAGCAGCTGAACCCTCTGATCGACCTCCCCTGCAATACAAGAGCTGTGTGCACAGAAGCATTTTCATATTGAACATTCTACTGCACACTTCTTCCTTAGAACATTTATCTCTATTCTCTAGAAACAGGAAGGAAGAGCTGCTGCTTTAAAATATTAATGCCAGTCTACCTTTATCTGACATGAGGGAGGAAGGGGTCCAAAAAAAAAAAAAAAAAAAAAAAAAAGTTAAGATTAGAGATCAGGACAGTTTCCAAGGAACCAAACACTGAGGATCAACAAGGATTCTGGCAGAGCTGCTGTCAGAATAAACCAACCCCTGTTGGTTTAAAATTTTATTCTAAAATTTGTTATACAGATAGGTGTGGAATTCACAGATTCAGTGAAAACCAGCCACTTTTCATCCTGCCGCTCAAATTCCCCATCACTAAAGCCTGTCTTCCTCGCTTTCCTTTCTCACATAACAGGTAGAGGAAACAGCATTGCCCAACTTACATCCTTTGGAAGTTGTCTTTTTAGGGGATACAGTATTTGTAAACACAGCAGCATCACTCTCAGAAGGGTATTTAACAAAAAGTACACGGTGGAACACACTGCTTATCTGAAATACAACTTCAGGTGCAAGAAATTCCCCAGCAGGTTTTAGTTAACTTCTGTTCTGCTCAATGTAACACACAGATACCTGTTATATTTAAAGGATGTCATTTCAAATAGGTTTTGAACATCTTGAAGTTTAGGCAAACAGTTTTGTACAGGTGAAGCCGTCCTGCTAAGCAAGGTTCACCTCTGGAACACGCTACCCAGAGGGGTAGTGGAGTCTCCCTCTCTGGAGATATTAAAAACCTGCCTGGATGCGTTCCTGTGTGATCTGGTACAGCTGATCCTGCTCTGGCAGGGGATTGGACTGGATGATCTTTCAAAGTCCCTTCCAACCCCTAACACTGTGATTCTGTTCAGAGAATTTATCAGGCAATTTAAGACTAGTTGTCTAAAGCCTTTGTGCTGACCTTTCATGTAGAAGTGTGATTCATTTCAACCACATTTAAGTGTTGCCTGTCATAAGTGGGCAAGCAAATTTCTACAAGTACGTCAGCTTTGAGCCTAGATGGGTTTAAAGTCAAATATACAGAGTGACCAAAACACTCCACAAAAATCAGTCAGTGCTGAGAGGAAGTTGAAAGAACTAATGTGACATTTCTGTAAAATATTTATATATGCACACAGATGTAACTAGCTTTACACAAAGAAAACAAACATAAGAAGTCTAATGAAAACTCATGAAAAAGAACTCCAATTATATGATTTTTTAAATTATCTACTTCCAACAGTTACCTGGGTAAGGATGTAGCTCCTTTGGGCCTCTTCCATTTTTATCAAACTAGCATTGATATAGTCATTGTCACCTTGGTTTAGCTTAATTCGACTGTGATCAACTGCAGCATAATTAGAAAACAGTGGTTAATGACTCTGCAACACAGGACAATGCATGCACAACCTCATCAGATGTTGGGGCTGTCCTGAAAAACTGAAAGAGGATAACGCTTGGTAGTGCAGAAGTGCTCACTGGGCTTGTTAATACAATATGAGTGCTACAAGAGCAGCACTGAAGCAAGAGCAGCGAATGTAAGCTGCACTCTTGTCTCCCAAGAATACACTGCATGAATGGAAGTATTTGCATCTGAAGGAATCATCAAGAATCTGCAAACTAGATCACACCAACCTATTTGGACAGTTATCCAGTTACTGGTTTTAAATCAATCTAAGTACACAGCTGCTTATCTTTTGCAGCTAAGACCTTCAAACCCAGCTTGTTCAAGGTTGTTAAAGGTTTGCCTAAACATATACTGGATGAACACAACACAGAACTCCTACTCTTCTTAAAGGCATTTAGCTACCATTCCAAACCCAACCATACCTTAACATTCAGAAAAGATGATCTAAATTCAAGAATTACAGTGGATGCAATTTCATTGCTCTTTTGTTAGTTTCAGCTTGCTCCACTTGGGATTGAAAAAAACCCAAACCACTGACAGCAAAACCACACACGAGTTCCCACATTTTACAAGAAAGCCAAAAAAGACTGGAAGAAGAACTATTTCAAGGGAAAAAGGAATCATTTGTTACTCACAACCCCACATATTAGAACTGCTTAGGAAAGCAAACTGCCACATCACTGTTCCTAGCTGATTGCCCAAAAAGCTTCAGAAACTTTTAACCACTAGGTATAAAAGTTTGCTGATACACAATAATGCTCTTGTCTTTGAACAGAAGAAAAACGTCTGCCCAGTGACAGAGCCTGTAGAAACTTTGCATTTAAAGCAGGCAGCAGTGATGTACCCTTTAAGAGGGAATGAAGTCCCAGAGCAGCCACTGTCATTTAAAGCACATAAGGCATCTTAGCCAACTGGCTGTGAACTTTCTTCAGTGTCTGGTACGTTGTTGTCTGCTGACCATTTATCTACAGCCCTCTACTTCTCTGCACTCTGCTGCTGTAGTCTCTTGCATCCCAAGAGCACAGCATGCCAGGCACAGGCAAATCTCTATGAACTAGAAGGATGCTCCAATAAGAGCATTGCAAGAGAAAGGATAATTTCTCTTTGCCACTTTAGCCACCATTCTTCTGTAGCATAAGAATTCAAAGGTGAAGTAAATTCCTTCCTTCAGATTTCTCCCCACAAATACAGAACCTACTGTATCCTGCTCTGGTATAATCCTCTGGATATAATGGTGTCCTGTGACATCTGCCTTGGAAATAAATATACTAACAAAAGGAATTGTCTTGCATGCATACCCATCCAACAGGAATCCAATTCTTACAAAGAACATTTAGCTGTTAGAAGTCATTAGAGGTCAAGAGTCTGTTACGAACAATGGAAGAGAAAATGTACTTACAGGGGCTGACATCTCTGTACCTATTTCTATTTTTGTTTCTGGGATGTTTGGCCACTTTACATGGAAAATCACTGGCTTCATGCCTGATTTCCTGAAAGAAAACAACCAAAAAAAATTCAAGTCTTAGATACAAATCCATCTAACATCACCACACCATTAGCTATTTTAAGACAACTGTCCATTTGATTTCACATCTTCACTCGAGAGTTCTGGACAGAAAGCACTTTGGACTTGAAATTATGAGCTGAGTTTAAAATTATTACAATACAACACTAGCATTATCTGTGTGTTAAAATATGATCATCTTGCATAATAAAGTACCAGACATTATGCCTGTAGGGTTCCCATGAAGCAGAGTCTCTGCCCCAAAGCACTTTAATATCAACTGCTTTAAGCAATGCTTTCCACTATCAGTAAACTATCAGTTGTAATTCTGACTCACCAGCAATTAAAAAACTTTTATTGTGGGAGAAAGAACACCTACCTACCCTTCCTGGCATCACACACACAGGAGAGGCCACTTGTCTAAGATCATTTACAGCTTTATCTTGAGTTATCAGCAACATGACACTATTAGGGTGTCTTTCAAATGCATGTATTAACTCAGTTATCTGAGACAATTCCTAAACAATTTTGCTAATAAAGCGTTCTGCTTCCCTAGGACATCAGTCCCAATTTGCAAAAATAGAACTTCACACTGTGAATTAATAGTGCCAAACCCAACATATTTAAAAATTAAAGTATTGGCAACTTCAGGGTGAAGCTGTGAGATTTAGCTGAAATGAGTGGAAATTGAAGGAATGGATTTACTGAGAAACTGATATTTCAGCAGCAAAATTCAGTTTAAGAAACCATTGTGCACATAGCTGCAATGAACAAATGAACCTGGCCCAGAGGCCACTGAAATCATCATTAAAAATAAATCGTCAAGCTAAATTAATCTCCTTTCATTCGATTAATTTTGCTAAATATAGCCTGCAAAATTAAGCAGATTTTGTTATTAATGATCTGTCCAGATACAGATACATTTGAGCATTGTGCTGATCCACACCCAGCGTGACTAGAGAACAGGTTTCTGCACACACAAAATTAGTGCCTTTGGAAGCTGCTGGTGATACACACATTACTTGCACAGCAAGTCTGAGCACTCCCCTATTAATAGTTTTGAATTAACTCAGGCTCTGGTTCAAATTGTGCTAACTTTCCAACTCAGAACAGGAGGACTTTACACCAGCAAACCTAATCCCTACAATGCAGGCCAAACCCAGCTGGTTTTTGGTTCCTCTCAGTTTTGTATGAAGAATCACATACAATGCTGGAGATTTTCTTTCTAAGGGGGCTATCTGCCGCAGCTCATTGCTTTTTTATCTTCTTCTACCCTGTTACTGAGCTATGTATCAGCTTACACCGAATGCTACAAGTCATGAGAAGAGTTCTAGTTTAAGTGTACCTGCTCAAAATTAGTACAGTATTCTGAAACAGCTCCTCACTGAAATAAGCCTTACATCAGCTGCTCTCTTTTTATAACTTAACACATGGCTGCCAGGATTTCTGCTTACGAAGAAAGCAGTCTGGAGAATATGATCTTGACTGCTACAGTCTAACGTCCCAAACATGAGGTGGCTAAAATAGGTGTTTTCATAAACTCATCTCCCACACAAGGTTGGTGAATTTGCAGGGGCTTATTTTGTGTTCTCTACTGTCTGCAGAGGATTAACAAGAGACAGAAACAAGGAACCAGAAAAATTGATTTCTAGATCTCTAACCATGTTTCCCCATAAAGCCTGTGTAAGTTAACTGTTAAAATAAATAAATAATGAAAACCAGCACAACCAACTCATCACTTAGGATTCCTATGAAAAAAAATACACCCAACCCACCCAGCAGTAAAATGCAACCCAAATCCAGACAGCTGGGCATTTTTGCTCTAAATATTTGACTAATTTTTTTTGCAGCAGCACTAATCTACAATATCTCTTTTCACAGTATTAACAAATTTGATAGGAAGTGTCCCCTCTTTTTAAAACAAGAAATGGATGACATGCTTCATTACAGAAGGCATTCTAACATACAAATATCCTGCAGTATACAGGTGGATGTGCCCATACCCACCACTCCCACCCCTGCAAAGTTCCACAGATTCGAATATCAACATCCCATATTTAAGCCTCTGAACCTGGTAATTTATTGTTCAGAGAATATGGAGCTGGCTATTTTTACCTTGCTATCAAATATTAGGTATTTTTTTAATATGCTACAATACTTAAAGGTACTGAAAGAATGAAGGAGTTCTAGATGATGTCTAACTCCCCATAGGCATAGAGAGAACGGAAAGAAAGAAGGTACCCAGGTACCTTCCAGAAACAATCTAAAAGCATAATGTATTTCTGAAGCACATTTCAACAAACAGAAAAAAATATAATAGGGTAGGGTGGCAGCAAAATGAAGAACCTAGATATGGCAACAGGCGAGCTGCTGCCTCCTATGTAAACACAACTAGCACACAGCACTTCATTCCTGAAGGCAAGGAACACCAATCAAACAGAAAATCCTAGAGGACCCCCATGCCTGGACCTCAGTAGTCAAATCCAGGCCTGAAAAGATGGGACATACTCTTCAGGATAGAAGCAGTTTGGGGTTTTGGCTGAGGGTTTGTGGTTTGGGAGTGGGTTTTTTTGCTACAGTAGTTGCTAGAACATCAAAGGTCACAAGAAATGTATGATCTCCTCTAGGACATGAAGCTGGCTTTAAGCAGAACTCAGATGGCCTTCAGAGCAAATTATTGGAGAGAAAAAAAAAAAAAAATCTAGTGACAAGTTATGTGAAGTGGCCACATTAGAGGTTTTCACGTGCATTCCTCAGAAACTTCTGTTACTGGTGTCACACAGAGTCACACAACTACTGATGTGCACTGCTGCGGTGCCTAATAACCACTGCTACAGGATCTCCATGTTAGAGACTGCAGATTCATTCAAAGCATGGAATTATTATGCTATGAAGTCAGTGATATCACAAGAACAGAAGTCAGTGGCTGAACACAGGATTGATAAAGTTACAAAATACCTTCTTGAATCACTCACAGTCACACTGCAGAGATCCTGTCATTTAAAAAGGAAGCTCGACATTTAATTTAAAAGGTCGTGCAATATAAAACTTCAAAGAGGAAGGGCTAGAACTGAAGTAGTTTTTCCAAAGTCAAATGCTTCTGGTTTTGAACATGAGTCATTCCATGCCACTCATCTCCTGGTTTTATGTACTGAACCATGTGCAACCCCCAAAAACTTGGGAGGTGGAAAGAGGAAGTCTGCTGAAGCACTGTTCTTCAAGTGGGAAGTTCTTCTAACTGTTAATTTGCAGTACTGACTGCAATAGTACAGGATTTTTAGTGCTTCACAGAAGAAGACTGCTCTCAGTTGCATGAATGGATTCCACCTGCTCTGACAGCATCACACTCCCTACCACAAAGGACACAAAATGCAAAGGCTATTTGCTCAGCCCTGTGAACACAGTCTCTTACTTTCCAGAGTCCTACAGTTGTTGATCAGGATGAGGTGCTCACAGCTCTTAGCTCCTTTCCCCAAAGCCTTCTACAACAAGACACTCAACTCTTTCTCCCTTCCCTCTGCTAGAAACCTAACATTAGAGATTCACCCTGTAGACCACAGCCCCTTCTTTACATTCCTCCCAGCCTTCAAAACATTACCCTCAATGTCAGCCGCCTAACCCACTCTCTGAAGTCATAGATCTATCAATTCCCTCTTTACTCAGTAAGTATTTTCTGCGACCTTTCCTACTAGTCCTGGCTACTGGCACTCTGCCACAGCTGCCACACAAACACACAACAGCACATTTGACTATACTTTCTTCATCTTGTTCAGGAACCATCATAGAATGGTTTGGCTGGAAAGGACCTCAAAGCTCATCCAGTTCCAACCCCCTGTGCCATAGGCAGGGACACCTCCCACTAGAACAGGTCACTCAAGCCCTCATCCAACCTGGCATTGAACACCTCCAGGGAGGGAGCATCTACAACCTTCCTGGGCAACCTGTGCCAGTGTCTCACCACCCTCACTGTAAAGAACTTCTTCCTAACATCTAGTTTCAACCTCCCATCTTCCAGTTTAAACCCATTACTCCTTATCCTGTTATTGCAAAGCCTTGTAAATAGTTCCTCCCCAGCCTTCCTGTAGGCCCCTTTTGGATACTGGAAGGTCACTGCAAGGTCTTCTCGAAGCCTTCCCCAGGCTGAAGAGCCCAAACTCTTGTAGCCTGTCCTCATAGTAGAGGTGCTGCAGCCCTCTGAGCATCTTTGAGTTTAAGAGAGAGAAGATAAACCCCAAAATCTTCAAGCAACTGAGGGTTAAGATCACATAAGAGGTGTACATGACAGCAGCCATTCAAGCAGACACAGAGAAGAGAAACCAAATGTCCAACCTAAAGGCCTTCAGATTTGACAGAAAGGTTGCTGGGGAACTTTGCAGCAGGCCTCGATTTGCTCACACTTTTATTACACCATAACCCCTGGAGTAGCTCAGACAGCCAGATAATGACACAGTGGCATTTTAACAGTGCTGTTCCTACGGGAAGCAGCAATTGCCAAGATCTTATCGTGGGCTGCAGAAGTGAACAGCAATCTATCTACTGAGGCACTAACACTAAGGGAAGCAATTCACAGTAAGTATATAAAACCTTAAATTAAAAAAAAAAAAAAAGTAATTTTAGCTTGAAAGCTTAAAAATTAAATAAATATTTCCTTGTAAAGCTAGCACTGAAAAAAAGACACTGCTGTAAAAGGTTGAAGAATAAAGAGTTACATTAATGTCAAGTGAAAGCTGCTGTTTTCCAATTCCAGAAGAGAAATAACCCTATAGTTATATGAGGTGGATGAGATCTGCACGTAAGACCACAAGAAAAAGAGCGAGCAGAAAGGGAACTCCAATAAACAGCTGCTTTACACAGGAGGGAGAAAATCTTTAGATTCACTGTACAGGGGAGCAAACTGAGTCACTGAGCAGCACTGCACTGGATCCTCAGCAGAAGAGCCTCTCTAAGATATAAAGCATACACAGAACTGTTCATTCAAGCCGCTTTGACAAGTGAGACTGGATTTCCTATCCCGTATTAAACTTTACATCAGGATATGGGGAGGACAAGAAGTGAGGCTGTAACCTGCAAGTAACAGTAAGTTCATCTGAAGATCAGATAAATGGACAGACAATTGCATCACATAACATTAATCTTAACAAGCTGCAGATTTTTAGCCAGGTAAATCCAACAAACATAGACTTTAACACCCTTTAAAAATATTTCTCTAGTCTCTCAGTTTTGCTTTCAAGTAAAACCTGGAAGTATTGATTTGCTTATTAATATCCCTCAGAAGAAGCTGGCTGGCTGGCATGCCGAGCTTCTTCCTGAGTTCAAGCAGTATGGTGAGAGAAAGAACAGGATAGGCTTGTGTAAAGATCAACAACACCACCACGTGAGTTTAAAAATAAAGAAACAAACAGGAATCAAACACCTGCAACATGGTTTTTCTAGAAAGCCCCTTGCTAATTCAGCACTGCATGGGCTATCTGGAACAGTTTGCAGCAATGTAGCATAAGCAGTGTTTCTGACACCAGTCAGCTGGTGGTAGGCACGGAAAGAGCCCCCAGGAGAATGTTAACCGGGCATGAGTGTGCTCCTAAATCATCTCAGCACATGGCAAAGTGGGACATTTCGTCTGGGCCCACACTTAACTGCAGCTAGCAGACATTATATAAACTGTTTCTCACCACTGACTGGTTTCAACATGCCTACCTGTAAAAATGTAGGAATTATGAAAGTTAATCTGCAGCACTTTGTTGTACCCACTTCATCAGCTGCACTCTGTAAATGCTCAATTAAACAGTTGCACCTGAACGGTTCTTACAACCTGGGAATGTACCTCCAGAAGGGCGAACAACACATATTTGTGTCACTTCCAAATTTTAACAGTACACTTATTTTGCATGCTGTCAAAAGCAAGACATTTTAGAGTTCAGCTGGTCAGATTCTTGTTTTGCTTCTAAGTTGTTTTCTGCAATGAAGAAAACCTGATTTTTCAGTGCTAATGTTTTTGAAGGCTGCAGGAGAGCCAGGGCAATCAGAGATCTGAACTCTAATATTAGGTTAAAGCACTACTTGAGACTTCTCAAATTTCGTAAGTTCAAAATACAGTTTGTCCTTGAAATTTATGACCCATAACAGAAGAAGTTCAGAGTAGCTGGCAGGAACATTTTACTTCTGCTGTTTTGTAGCTGTGTACTTACTGCCAAACAGGAAACATCTCAATGGAGGGTTCAGCACAAGAAAACAACTCAAGTTCCCTTCTTCACATCCATTTCTATTTTTCCACCCAGATACTCAATCTGCTCCAGAAGTGCATCTTAGAAATTATTGGGAGGACAGAGACTTTTGAGAAGATGAAATGGCTGCTTCTTGACAGCTGCTGTGCAGAAAAAGAGCTTTGCTATCTGTATCATCAAATAAAGCCAGTGCCAGGAAACAAACCACAGCCTCATTAAAGCGTCAAGAGGTCCTAACTTGGTTACTCTTCTCCTCTAAGAAAAAATAATCACAGAGATGAGATCCAGATCTTGATTCGCTCAAACATTAGAGGTCTCCAGACAGAGCTTTGGGTTAACCTCATCTCAATAGACTGGTGCATCTGATAGCCCAGATATCTACATAACTCCTAAAGGAATTTAGTCTGCAGTCTTGTTTGCAGTATGGGTTTTGTCTTGAGTTTAAAAATGTGTAATTCCTGGCCTGCAGGCTTCATAAACTGACAAACAGTCACCCCTTCCTGGTTACCTAATATTTTCATCCTGACATCTCACAAGCTACCTTTGAGCTTTTACAGAGCTAGCACCACAAGAAAAATCAAACCAAAACAGAAAACAAAAGAAATGAAAGAGTAACCAAAAAAAAAAAAAAAAAAAAAAAAAAATCTCCAAACACACACTTCCACCCCCAAATAAACAACCAACCCCAGGAGGTAAGGACCCCCTGGCTTTGGAGAGAGATGGACAAAGATCTCTCATTACCAGAAAGCAAGGGAGGGATGAGGGAAGCTTCCTCTCACACCTTTACACAGCAAAATCAGATCACTGTGCTACCTAACTAAGGTATTTCCTAAAGTTTAGATAAGCTGTAACTTAGAAACTAAAGGAGAAGAGACGGCTTGGAAATGCTACAGGTAATTTGCAGTTCCTGAAGTTGATCTCTGACTTCATGAAATAGGAACCATGGTGTGACTTCATTATTTATACTCATCCAGAATCCTCTACTACCTTCCAAAGTTCCCCATGCAGTGTTAACAACCCCAGTTCATGTTAAGAAAGCAAGACTGCACTATTGTCCCAAATTCCTGCATAGTCCATTACTACCACTTAAAAATGAGACAAATGAGCCCATCTGATTAATAAATTAAATAATCAAAGGTAATAATCTCTTGCTTCTAGGTGCCCCCTTTCCAGTTGTATTACAAAGGGAAAGTGAGGTTCAAGACCTCTGCACCAACATCATTCCTTGTTCACTGCTTCATCATTCATATGGGTACACTGTCCACTTTCATGGTCATCAGTGGTCACTAATATTTTCAAGTTCTACTGCCCTTTTTTTTTTTAAGAAGTTGAGTTTGGCTTATGTTTGGTTGTGGTTTTTTTTAAGCCATCAGGCAGCTACATACTTCCCCTCTGTAATTCCCTTGAAATGATGCAAATATTTTCAAACACATGCTAGACTTACAAGTGTTTAAATTCATTCATGTGGGTCTCAGAAAGCAGCTCAGGTTAATATACCAATGTGTCAACACCCATTAACATACACTGACCACTGAAGTTCAGTGTGAGAAGCTCAAATTATAAATCCAGAAAGCCTAACTCATTTAAGAAGTTCAGTGTTCTGCATAGGAATAAAAACCCCACAAATCAGATCACAACAAATCCAGTCTTTGTAAAAAGCCTGAGATAATCTTTTGTTTAAACTATTTTGAGGATTGTGCTAAAACAAGGACAGAAGACTTCAGAGGAAAGCCAATTAGCCTGGTTTGCAGAGCTGGTATTCACATATGAATTTCCAACTTAAAAAAAAAAACAGAACACCTGCTTATAGAAATTATTTGGTTTTTTTTTTTTAAAAATAACACAATAAAACTGAGATTAAAAACTTCCTAATAGCTGTCTAACATCAGCCAACTGACACTATTTCTCTCGGTAACCAGAGTCCTATTTACTAAAAGACAGTAGAAGACAATGCCATGTTGATACAGTGTAATCTGTAACAGTTTTATCCAAAACCCCTTTGGTAGAAGTATAAACTATTCACGTTACAGGGATTTGATCAAGCTATCACTCACTTCATCTGTAGCTACAATGAACAAACTAAAACACAGATTTTGCTCTGTCTTTACCAGGTAATTTGATGGATGAAATCCCCAAGTCTTAACAGAAAAAGAATCAGACACAGGAGGAAGAAACTGAAGTATTATCCTTTAAGTTTTTCACTCTGTTTTGGGACTATCATCAGGTGTTGACTCTTTACCTGCCATGACTGAGATATGGACAGCCTGTTCTTGGAGTCCTGAAAATGCAGTGGCTAATTTATCCTCAGAAGATCAACACAGGTAGGAAAACAGTGAGAATTCTTGTTCTAGGTAAGTACAAACCAGTTGCAAATGCCATCACCATTTCAGGAATTGCCCAGCATTGCCTTATTCAGATTTAAATCTCATCTTTAAAAAAAAAACCTAACATCATCAATAATAATCAAAACAAAACTAACAAAACTGCAAGCTTATCTTTATTATTTTCAGTCATTTCAAGGGATGCCTGGAGGAAAAAAGTAAAATAGCAATCCCCCCAAATCCCTCATGCTTGATTAATATGAGAAGTTTCACTTTGGGCAGGAATCAATATGCAGAAAGTCAAGCCTGACTTCCTGTAAATTGAACTCAGCACACTGAAACAGGCACATTTAAAATCTTGAAGTGAAAGAAGACAGGCACATAGTTCCATTTCATAATTTAACCCATTCTCCCTTCACACAGAAGGCCTGTATGATTTGATCTGTACAGGCATAGGGCATCAGAGCATGTATCTTGGTACAGAGATTAAAAAATGCCAATAATTATATTCCTAATTCCCATCAGCTGTATGGGAACAGTAAGCAATAAAAGTCACAACCAGACCCTGACTGAAGTTGTCTTTTATCCCCTTCTCCAGGTGTACAAACTGCCTCCTTAATTTTGACAATTGTTACCTGTGTGTTTGAGATGTAGGTTTGTTTGTTGGGCTGAGCTGAATGTTTTTAAAGGGTCTCATATGCCTTCTTTTAAGTGAAGTTACAATTTCAGAATTTAAACTTTGCCTGGTATCTGAACTGACAACAATGAGATATTTTGGATCCAACTGGAATTCTGATATCAGACCCACCTGAGTGCCCTCATCAAGCAACACAGTCAAGGTCTTAGTCTTTTAAAGCTGAACAGATCTTTATGGCTTCCTTATCTCCCATTTTAGACACCAGTGTCTATGTCTGCTTCAAGTGTTTTAGTTCTGAACACATCTTGCTCTTCTATTTAACTTGGGCATGCTGGAATACAGCTCAGTAGAAATAATGTGTTCAGAATATGCCATTTGTATTACTCTTGTTAACAAGGAATCCGAGAGGCTCCTATATACTGTACCAGTATAGAAGGACAGTATCACCTTCTGTCTGAAGAGAGACTCCAGGCAGTTGTTTAGTACTGGATCTACTGTCGCTGTCTAAGGCCCTCTAAATGAGTTGGCAAGACTATCAACATGCTCATCAAATGAAGGGTAACAGAACTACTGCAGTTACCAAAGGACCCAGACCAAGCTGTGTGATCTCAATGAGTAATATCACATCTGCCAACTCTGAAAGCAAGCAGCCCTGCACATTTCAGAGCTTAACCCTGAGTCTTCCTACCAAGCCCTGGTTAAGTTTTGTTTTTTTTTTTTCAAGAGACTTCATTTTAGATGAAAACATACACTTCACATTCACTGAACTGCAAACGAAACTTGTCTGTGGTATTTGTGTCCTTTCACCTTTTCCTGGAAAGTATGTTGACTAAAAGCCAAACAAACAGCGCAGCACTTTAGCTGCTTGATAGACAAACACGGCTGTCACTTCACTCAGGACAAATACTTTAAAGAAACAAAATAACATTAATTTGATTTTTTTTTTTTTAATAAAAGAAATGCCAAGATTTGTGCATTTGTCTTACCAGCAGCTTAAACTTGCACAATTGCAGAATTATCATAGCAGTACTTTTAATCCCTTCGTAGATGACATGAGTTAAAACACATCTAGATTACTAACTGGTATCTTAAAAACAACAGTCACACTAACAGAAGACTAGTTGAGGGCACCAAGGCTGGTGAGGGGGCTGGAACACAGCCCTTCAAGGCACCGGTGAGGGAGCTGGGGTTGTTCAGCCTGGAGGAGGGTCAGGGGAGACCATATTGCTCTCTACAACTACCTGAAAGGAGGTTGTAACCAGGCAGGGGTTGGTCTCTTCACCCAGGCACCCAGTAAGAGAACAAGAGGACACAGTCTCAAACTGTGCCAGGGCAGGTTTAGGCTGGATGTTAGGAAGAAGTTCTACATGGAAAGATGATTGCCCACTGGAACTGGCTGCCCTGGGAGGTGGTGGGGTAACCATCCCTGGAGGTGTTTAAGAGCAGGCTGAATGAGGCACTTGGTGCCATGGTTTAGTTAATTAGAAGGGTTAGGTGATAGATTGGACTCGATGATCCTAGGGGTCTTTTCCAACCTGGTTAATTCTGTGATTCTGTGGGCCCAGTATTCCCTAACTGCAGCAATATATGCTCATCAATAATATACAGAAGTTCTTAAAATAACAGAACTGCCAGAGAGAAAAGAACAGGTTGCAATTCCCAAGGGATTTTAATTTTGTCACTATCCTTTTCAAATTAGGATACCACTGGTGAGGTAGAAATATTAATTGTCTAGGACGGGATACAGCTAGAAGGTACCAGAGAAAAACAAGGTCTAGAGCACTAGGAACACTTCAGCAAACCACTGCTCTAAGTTTAACAAATGAAGTTCTACCACAAGGTGTATTTCCATAACAGAGAAGAAGCTTCCTGTCACCTTCCCAGTATGAAAGCATCCAAAATAGTCTAACACAAATCAGAGCTCCTAGCTCAAAGGCAATTCCCCAGGCATTCCAATTGGTATGATACATGATCATGCTCCCTTTTCCAGGGAAAAGCCATTTTGCCATGAAGCCAGAGCACAGAAGTTGCCAGCATGGATTATGAGCCTATTCTTAAACCAGAGGCCTGTCCTGGGAAAATATCTCAAGGTGCTTATACAGCAGTTCCAAAACACCAACCACTAATAAGTGTGAACACAACCTCACCATCCAGTTAACCTTTTCATTTTCTGCCTAATTGAAACCAATTAGGCACCATCCACAAAGCATCAGGGATTTTTAGCTAGAAGTAAGGCCATGAAGTAGCCCTAAGGGACAAGTAAAGTAACTACAAAATACACAAGATCTTAACAACACTTATGATGTGGATAAAATTGTGAAGTACTACAAAGCTGCCATCTCCCCTAAATCCATGATTTTGCCTATTCAGCAGAGGCAAAAAAAACATCAGGCTCTGGGGTATTTTACAGCTCTAACCTTCAAGGCAATTCTAACAACTCAGACAAAAAAACTGTTTTCCTAAAACAGCCTCCTTGGAAGTTTTGGTGGATACTCAAAATTAATATTAAAAACTATGTAGAATGAGAGATGACTACAGAGAGACAATTTGGTCAAATGCAAAAAATTCAGTGTCAGAGTGGTCTTATAGTACCAGGTGTGCCTGAAAATGTAAAATCCAAGTTTTTAAAAACTATTAACTTACCAAGCTCTTCTACAAATTCAACTTGATTTGGCACTTTACAATATCTCCTAAAAAACACAGTCCATGCAACAAGTAGTAGGGAAACAGGTGACTTTGTACACTCGCATTTATCATCATTTTTGTTATGCTGTAAGCACATTAGGATTACATGCAAAGGAAAAAGGCAGGATGTATATTAAGAATATATACATACGCAATCCTTCACAAATTCATTGGAGATTTAAAGCTACAAAAACATCCTTCTAGGATTTACAAAGGAAAACATAATCAGTTTTTTCAGATCTCTGCTACTGCCCTTGGGCTGCCCTAATGTCAAGTTTGCTGTTGCTGGCATCACATTCCCATATAAACGTTTATGTCAGGCTGGTGATTTTCATCTACCTAATCTCTTTCAAATAGCCAGTTGTGGCCTCCCTCAGGAGCAGTGCAAATGCACCAGCTAAGGAAGACACCCACCGAAGAGAGTCAGAAGCCACCTCTCGGTTGCTATTATGGATGCTGCCTGTGTTCTCTGAGCAGATTAGTTTTCATCTGCAATGCTCAAACTCATTAGGTTTCTAACTTAGGAGTCAATGCTTCTCACTACCATTTTAGGAATGCAGCCACTTCACTCTAACACTCTTGGGTTGACAGCTGTGTTGGTAAAAGCATGTATTTCTCCTTTCAGAAGGGAGGTTACTTCTCTGAGCAGTTTTGTTAGGCTCTTGTAGGAATGCTTTTGTCTTCCCTGCTCTCTAGAGGCAAGTTTTAGATTGGCTGCCCTACCTCATCATTAACACCATAGAAAAAAAAATTGTCATTGGGCATTGACATCATCTGGAGCCAGAGATGCCAGTCCTGGAAATCATGCATTCCCTGTACATTTTTGGTGGAAAGCCTTTTTAAATGCAAGAGCACTTCTAAATTAATTGTCAATGGCCTATTTTCCATGATGACACAAAACCAGAAACAAAAGGATTATTCTTTAGGAGTCAGAACTCCTGGAGTTTGCCTAGCTTTTATTTTCTTGAGTTGGTTTCAAAGTCTCTCACCATCACGAGAAACAAAAGTGAAAACAGAATTAGTCTGCAAACATCCTTTTCTCCACCCAGTACTAACTAGAACTAAACTCAGCTCTTATCTACTTTAGAGGATAAGTAAGCCCATGGGGTTAGCAGAAGCAAACAGGAATTAAAATAGTCTTCCTGTTCTAACTAATACTTAATTCTTGTTCAACAATTTATAGATGCCTTTAGAAAGTACAGTCAGTTAAAGCAGTTTTAGACACCAGCTTGCCATCTGTTATGTTAAAATTAGATTGATTTTTTTTAAAGCAACAAAATTTATGCATGAAGTACATCTATACAGCACATTTTGAGGAATATTTTTGCTCATCCAATAACCTCTGCAGAGTGCGCCAAATAAAGCTTATTAGAAAAAGAAATTACTTCAGAGTGTAATTTTGAAGTTAATCTTGATAGTATCTCATAGGACTGTAAAGACTTCACACCAAGTAAGCTCCATCAGCATTCTTTTCCAATTTTTTATTAGGGCAATTACCCCATAGTCTGCAGAAGTACAGTTAACTGTGAATATTTTTAGATTTCTGTACAGAACTTATGGTAATTTTTACAAGATCTCTACATTTTCATATCTCAAAGATCAACGGAAAAGCATTTTGAATGCAAACAGCATGCAAGAAATTCTTGTGTAATGGAGAAAGGCAACATTCTTGGAGAGCAAAAAAGGGGGAAATATGTATGTTAGACAGATCATATGTAAACAGCTTACAAAAAATAACAATTACTTCATTCCAGGACTCATGTCTCTTCCTCTGAGGAAGCTTCCAGATTGAGTTCATACAAATCATATAGTGTAACACAGCCCACCTGAACTGCCCTGTTGTGTCCACATGTTCCCAGTGTTTGCTCCATTAAAAAAGTGACAGAGTGCACCAAAAACATTGATTGTACTTAGTTTGTCAGAGTGATAAATACATATTATCATTTTTAGAAGTTATAACATGGGTACCACTGAGACCTAGAGACATTATAAAGTGGCTAAATATAGTAATTTGAATTCCTAGCTTAGTCAGCTTGGCAGAAACAGCTGTGTTCAGTGTAACCTCTAATTAGTTTGCATATTACAAGAGTTCCAAAGGTTATTTCCCTCTCAGAAACCTACTAAATTAGCCTTCACAGCACAATACTGTTACCATATCAAATGCAACAGCAACAGATTATTCAGACTTTAGAGACTTACCACTATATTTTCTGTAATGATTCATTTATAAAGGCATATATTCTTATTTGATAAGGTAAAGGCAATCTCCTCTCTATCTGGAGCATTCAGAAGAGCCTGTCTTGAAAGGAAAAGAAAAGGTCCGGTTCATAGCTGCTTGCTTATGAACATGTGCTCCTTGTTTAAAGAGCTCTGAACTCTATTTTCAGTAATCAATGCACAAAATCATTCAGGTAGCTCCTGCATCTATTCAGCAGCAAAAGCATGGAACAGAGAAAATTCTCAAACACAGCACACCAGAACTGCCATGAAGTTTTTTTGTTTTTTTTTTTTTTTTCCTGAGACCTCTGTGCTTTAGAAATTATGAGTTTGGCATTTTGAAGCAATTTTTGGTCAGATGATGGAAGAAACCAAAGGGTTTGGTTTTGGTGTTTTTTCTTCCCCAAACTGTATGTTTAATACTCTATGTTGCAGAAACTTGGGCTACATGGCCAAGATAATCCTCTGAATACACATTACAGAGGGTGAGACTTGAAAAATGCAGACTGCCCCACCAACAGTCAAAGTACGATTGAATTTACATGGCAGAACTAGTGGCATGCCAATGTTAAGCATGCTTGAATATGAATTAACAGTCAGACTTTAAAATTAAAGCATAAGTGGCTCTAGAAGATTCTTACTCTACAGGCATGGGTACATCAGTGATGAAGAATGAAGGCTGAGGAGCAACATGCATTAGCACACTGCATTTAAAATTTGCTTTCTCAAAACAAGTCATATTTAAGCCATTGGTTTTTTTTGTTTATATGCATCATGCCAGGTATTTTATTAGTACTTTTTGAAACAGGAAAGGTAAAATAATTTCTTGAAAAAAATATTTTTACTGGTAAAAACATGGGTTTTTGCTTCACTTTTTTTCTAGAGACAACTAAGACAAAGCACCATAACATAAAATACTGTGTTAAACCTTTTTTAAAAAAAGCAGGCAAAGCAATACCAGTGAATGTTTAGTAGGGTAAAGAAAGTCCTCAGTTTTAATGCAAGTGAAGAAAAGAAGGGCCTCATTTCTAATGCAAGCAAACTGTGCATTACTGTGAAATGCTGCACAGCCAGAGCTTACAGTATTTTTTTTTTCTCATGGCTCAGAAGTGTCACTCTGTACACATTATTTCATTCATGCTGGATTCTTCAATAATCTAAAAGCTAAAAGAAAATTTCCTAATATATTTGCAAATATTAAGGGAATAAAGTCACATCATGACTATGATGGGACATATCCAGACCACATTAGCATTATTTTTGTATTTAGAATACTGTGGAAGAGACAACAGCCGTTATTTCCAACTTGCTACTAACTCCATCAAAATTCTCAGAGTTATGAGCCCGTGTATAGAGGAAGTACTAAAACACGTAAGAAAGGAAGTAGCAGGAATTGTCACATAGGAAGCTGTGACCTCTGCTTTACCTGTTTTAAAGATATCTACATCTTATTTAGTGGCAAACTTAATTTCCTTTAAGATGTTTGCACCATACATTCCTTTACTGGCTTTCTTGAGAGCCATTTTTAAGTGAAATGCATGAGGGGGGTTAGGACATTTTTTTAGCATCCAGAAACCCTCTTAGTTCAAAAGGATGAACATGTGTTAGAACAGGTATCAGCAACATGATGTAAATGGGTTACTCTCCTCCAGTCTCTTTCTTCCCTACAATTTCAGGTATAATACAAAACCCTAGCAAGTCCTAATGGATGGTGTAAGAAAGCTTCACTCTGTTGACTGTTAGGACGAACAGAGGCAGCAGAACTAAAGATTCATTCTGCCAAAGCATAATTGTTACACTACTACCAAAAGCTTTTCACCATTTCAAACAAAACGAGATTAAGCTGAAAGAGAATGTACAATTAACAGGATTGCACAAACCATATTCATGCCTCTGCATGCAGGGAAAGGCCAAACTTGAGCTCTGCTCTTACAACAGAACCAGCAAACAGTCATGCTTTTGGTAGTTGTTTCCCAGCATACCGCCCAAATCTGCCTTTGGGAACTTTAAGTAGCTGTAACTGCTTAACTACCACTCCCAGAAAGAAGTTACAACTATCCTTTATTAGACTGATTTCAAGAAAGGCTTTTGGACTGAAATCTGAAGAAACACACTGGATTACAGATTCGCAGGAACAGCTTGCTTCAGCCCCATGTGGCTGGGGCTTCCACAACCACAGATGCCCATTTCACTGTACTTATAATATTCAAATTTGGGAAGGAAAATTTTAGTGATGATTAAAAGCACACTGAATTCATCGAATGGTGCAACCTGCAGGTTGCCAAGCTACTGCAATGCACACAAAAACCTGCTGAGAACAAACAGTACTGCTGAAAACAGATGTTAGATAAAGCAGAATTAGGATACTCCTGTTTTCTCACATGACTGTCTAATATGTGTTTAGGAAATCTATCTCAGTTAAGCTAGTTTAATATTAGAACTTACAGCTTCCCAAAATGGAGACCATCAGCTCACCATCTACATAGCAAATACAGTTGTAGAGATAAGCCCAGCACTGGGGGGATAGGGAAAATGGCATCAAACATAAGCCTACAATTTGTTGACCTACCTATAGGACTGTCAGGTCATGTAGGGGCTGAAGAGGCCATGTGACAAAGGCACGAGTATCTTGGTTGATGATGGAGACAGAACAGACTGCTCAGCCCTCACATGGCTGCAGGACAGAAGGGTTGGCCATCTCTGCTCTACACCAAGGTTTAACTGAAAAAGTTGCACTTAAGGCTGAATGTTTATGCAGCTACTTCCAGAGTAGTAAACTGTTCTGAGAGGAAAATCAATACTTGTCTGGAAAGAGAAACTTAACCCTTTAAACACTGTCAGCAGAGATGTAACTGACATTCACAGAAGTTAAGCTGCTTAGATCTGAAGTAGATTTCTGAGCTCTTTGCTCTACTGTCTGCTCTTCACAGACAAATAATAATGCATATTAAATCTTCAGGCACAGTGCATATCAATACTGCAATTCACTTATCTTAAGCATCTAGGGTGTGTTAGCATTTAGTTCTCACACAGCAAAAATAAATAAAAGTATGTCTTCAAAAAAGACATCTAAGAAAATCTACCTATGGTCAACAAGCCCAAGAACTTCCTGTGGAAAGCTATAACCCCTCCCTTAAGCCCAAACCAGCCATAACTTAAATGTTAACATTAATTCTGCATTTCATTATTTGTCTAAGTTGCAAAGGAATACTTTAAGGCACTGGCAGAATCAATCCTCTGTTACTAGAGACTGTTTTAATTGTCATTGCAGTGAGAGAGAGCTTTTACCTGCAGGTCATCTTCTCCCCATCTGAAAGCAACTGAGTTTAAAAAACAAATGTCAGTTAAAACAGACACATCACACTAGCAAGAGTAGCTTTCACAGACATCCTAATGCAGGACAGGTTAGCACCATGCACTCCAGTACACGAAAAGAAACTGCAAAACTCGACAAGCTAGGCCTTCAAAGGACTATTTCATCTTCCCCATGGTAATGAAATAGATTTGTAAGTGAAAGTAAGTTGCGTGGATCAGATAAGACAAAGAGCTTTGCAAGTGATTTAGCAAAGCCAACTAACTACCCTAACTTCTGCCTAATAACAACAGCATCCTCTCTGGAGATGTACAACTCCTGCTACTCCCTACACTCCTCTTGCACAGCCCAGACAGTGCTGCACCCAAGGCACCACACCCCATCCCTCCACTAGACTCTTGCTCATCATGTGCCATTTCCTGTCAGCCAGAGCCAGTTACCAGTCTTGACTAAACATGCTTGGCAATTTGGTGGCTCTCTCAAACCCTCATTTGCAGTCTTAGAGTGTATCTGGAGTACAAAAGTAGAAAACATAGTAACTTCTAAACATCTTTTTAAAAACCCCTTCAACCCTATCACATCCCTTTCCCACTCTAAAGACTGTTACACTGAGGGCTTCTAAGCACCAATCCACAAACTGAGGTTATCAGCTACCATAATCAAAGTGCCTCTTACATAAACAGGGCTGCGGGCAAAGCACTTCTAGTAGATTGGATTCTTTTTCTTGAAGTATTCCAAGATGGAATTTTGTGTGCAGAGAGATAGTTTTATATGGAGAACATAATGTTAGCAAAGACTTCAATACACAAAACCCCTAAAAACCCAGACATTATTACAGGAAAACAGTAAATGAGTGCTTACTCCTACAAAGGTAGCAATATTAACTTATTTAGCTGCTCTTAAAAGAGATAATAAGCACATATTCTCATCACCCTACATTTAGCCTGTATCTAGGACCAAACTATAGCAGTTGCTCTATCACCTAAGAAGGGGATTTAGGAAAAGGAGAGGAGACCCATGGGTTGAAATGAAAACGGATTTAATGAAACAGCAAAACTATCACCAATATAAAACATACAAAGTTACACCCAGTCCAGCAAATGCAGAGTGTACACAAAAGGGTGAAAGGGAAGGCATCCTTGCAAGCAGAAGGAAGAGGAGCAGGGTCAGGAGGAACCTGAGAAAGCAACCCTCTCATCTTGAGTAAACTTCTCAGTGCAATATTTCTGTTCCGGGATACACCTGCAGCCAACTCAGGTCACCTGCCCGGGCTGACTCCAAAGTGCTCACAGCCTGCAGACCATGTCTGGCCTAGGACTCTGTGCCAGCAAAACTGGGACACACCCAAAATCCCTACTTTGTGTGGCAGAGAACTTTTAATAGACACAACAGCAAACAAGGAATTTCCTGCTGTCAGTCAGTCCCAGAGAAGCAGCCTGTAGATTGGATTGCATCAAGCAATTCAGTAAAGCCTGGTGTAACAGACTGGCTCCTAATGGAGTTTCTGAGGAGTAAGCTTTCCACCATTATAAACAAGAAATCAATGGCCAACAAGGCCTAAGTCAGCAGGTTCCATTATGTCTCACTGCTCTACCTGCTTCTTGACAAGCTTTAAAAAGACCTGTAAGATTAGACCTCTCCACTAATGCCCTCATGTAGGCTAATAAATCCAGTAACTTAGCAGCTGTAAAGATTTTACATATTTTCAACCTCCTGTTCCAGTCTTTCACTTCTACTGAAAACAAGTCTGATGGATGCACAGAACAAAAAAGCTCCACAACACGGGAGGTACTCCTGGAAAATAGCCCTGGTCCTCAGCCCACTTCCCAAGAGGAGCTGACTCCCTCGGGGACCCCAGACTGCTTACACTGTCCCCTTCCCCGAGCCGAACCTTCCCAAGCTCACCACCCACCTCTGCCTTGCCTCTACAACCACCGCCAGACTGCCACATTCTCTTTCAGTTTAGCTGTCTGTTAATAGGTGTCAGTTATCAGAGTAAGTATTATAAAACTAAAACCAATGTCTATCTAAAGGGAAATTATTAACAAGTCATCTATGTAATATAATCCATTGGAAAAAAAAAAAAAACCACCAAAAAACAATCCCCCTCAACTCAACATTGCTTTGGTGTGTACATCACCAATTCAACCACAGCTAGTGTTGTAATATGCAAGGATAAAAAGGATGGGTTTGTTTGTTCAGCACATGTTGTCCTTCACGTATTTACTATACTAGTTTTGACACAGTACAAGGGCAGATCTGCTTTGGCCATGAAACACTTCAGGACAATTCTGAGAAAATAATATCAATACTGGGAATGAAAACATTGTACAAGTTGAAACAAGATCCTTGTTCTTGCCATCTCACAGACTCTGCTAGGCAGTATGCAGCTCCAGGTAGCAGTTGTGAGTCAGTGTGAAAATTCTCCATTGTCATCATGGATAGAAGTCCATTGCAAGATACAAGTGACAATATTGCTTTCCAATCTGAACTGCAAAAGGGATAAACAAAAACATTTTCTAGAGCTGGGCAGCTGTCCACTCCCTCATCCTCTGCTGGTTAAAACATCTCTCCCTTTTTCTTCCACTTCTGGAAATATGAATAAAATTTCTAGAATGTGTGTATATGTATTTTGCTGTTTAATGAGCTGTGCAGTATTTTTCCACTTCTCACTCCAATAACCTACCCTCTCCTCCTTTCCAAAAGAAGTTCCTCTTACTAAAGCCTATTGCTCATGTCAGAGTTCTTATTTTCCAGTAGCCTCCAACTTTAGCCATTGCAACACAGAACAAGAACACAGAATTCTACAGAGATTCTACAGTTTTATTCCTGCTTCAAGCAACTGCAATGACTGTACAGAGGAGAATGGAAAAAATAGGTCCTGCACAGTATAATGGAAACAAGATCTTCTGAATTAGTATGGGCTATTTTTCTTGTCAGAAAAAGGAAGTATACTCTTCCTTAGTCAAAATGCATTTTTAAAATAGATTTCACATTTTACTTCCTGCGATCACATTAAAAGGTCACACTGTTTATGCTACTGTAACCTGTTGCTGTGGGATTAGAAACGATACAAAGAAGCAATCCTCTTTATGTGTAGACCACTTGTTCTTGTTCCAAATAAATATAAAGAATCTGAGAAACAGAGTCTCTTTTGTAGAATTGCTCACAGCATCAAGTACTCAATGAAGCAAGCACTTCAGAGAAGCAGCATGAAACTCTGGGAACTTGAGATACAAGAAAAAGCACCTGGAATCTCACAAATAGAACAGCTACTTTTAGTTCAAAATATTAATATTTTTTATTACTTCAGTACAAAAAGAACAGCAAATTTTCTACCCAGAGGAGAATGTTTCCTCTCTGCCTGCAGCATGATCTGCACAGCTTCACATTTGTCACTGGTACAGCATGGAAGTTTTCCTCTAACTGCATACACTGGCAGAACAAAACTTACTTTGTTGTTGCTGTTTCCTATTTCTACTAATGTAGGAACAATTTTAACCTTCTTCTAAATACAGGAAAAAGACTGCACCACATGATTCAAATCAGATCCAACAATCTCTTAACAGTTGGCGAGTCAAGGAAATCTTCCTCATCATTGATCTCTTCATCCTCGCCGCTGAAGGTGACTTTTTGCCCCTTAAACCATGTGTTTCCAGAGCATCCCCAACAACCAAGAGCTGGGACAGCTATGGAATTACTCAAAGGCCTGGATCCTAACACAACTAAATAAGGTACATGTTCAGTATCAGTGATACAAACCCCACCCTCCCCTGCCTCCCCTCCAAAACTCTGCTTGAAAGTACAGTATAATTAGTTTATCCTGCAAACAAAACCAGGTAGGAGACAGCAAGAGAGTATGTGTTAAACACAAAAACCACCATAAGAAAAACAGCAGACACGACTTGGGAGGAATTACATCTGACTTTATCTTCATAAATATTCTGAGCTGAAAAATATAAAGGCTCTAGCTAGAATAGTTAAAACCACTCATTCCTCAAGTAAGATGGTTGTATTTATGTGCTTCAACAAGTAGCTGTCCCTTACCAACTGGTTACTCCACTACTTACAAATGCAACTGATTTATGGAAATAATGCCTAGGATAAAGGTGAAAGCACATTTCTAGTTCAGTAGGTTCTGTTTCCATGAGAAAAAAAAAAAAAAAAGATAAATTAAAAACCTTTCCAGAAGTTTCATGTTATGTTAGCTCATCTTTCTTCCCAACAAGGATATCAGATTTTTCACTGCTGTTCTAAGAACCATTTTTCTCAGATGTAGCGAGCACAAACCCCATTTGAAAGTAGATCAGCTATCACTATTAGCAGAATCGCATGAATTTCCAAGAATCACTTTTATCACTTCTTCAGTGTAAGATGACAGGCAAGCTGTTGAATCTTAACTGTGTTTTGCGTGGGTGAGAGAAAAGGCACATCTAAATTCACAGGGTTTGGTGGAAAATGAATTGGCATTTGTACTACATGATCTACAAAGTGAGCACACAAAGGCATTTTGGTGCTGTATCATAGTGCCTCTCCCAGCCAAACCAGCAAGGGCATGTCTACTGGCACCAGAAAGATAAACAAAAAAAATGTTTCTTGTGCAAATCAACATGAAACAAGTTGACCAATGGCTTAAAAAAACCCTCATATCTCAATGGTAAGATCAAGTTTATTGCATGAATTATGAAAATTGCAGAGAATTTGTTTCTACATTTTCATAAACTTGCTTCTTTTAGGAAAAAGAAAGCACACAGTGCTTTTCATGAGGGCTGCCTCCCCCAAGTGATGCTGCACACACTTTTTACAGTCTCTCAGCTAAACAGAACCCTTGGATAAAGTCCATTTGCAAAGCAAGTATGACAAGAAAAGATTTAATTTCAATGTTCAGTTAACTACAGGGTGAACTGCTAACTCAAACCTACTCAGTACATTTAGAAAACTGAGTTCCAAAAATATTTGGTCTACCACTACCACACTTTATTTACATGGGCTATTTCTATTTGAATTTAGCATCATGTGCCCAACAATGCCTTCTCCTTAACTGTCCCTTTCCCTCTGTATGTGCACCCTTACAGCAGGCAAAGAAAGAAAGAGGTCTAAACAGCATGTGGAAGAGCATGCCAGAGCCCCAAAAGCCTTCCTGAAGTGCTCAGAAGCAGGTGTAGTACTGTCTGCACGTTGTGTGATTTCTGCATGTTTAGCAAATTATATCACCTTAACAGTAAGCCATAACAGACACTATTTTTCAGTCTTCTATTTACAGCAATGCTAGCACAGAAGATTTAAATTCAAATTTTAAACTCCAGAATCTGAAAAAAAAAAAAAAGCAAAACTAAGAGGATCAGGAACTCCATATAATGGGATCTGCACAATCTCACATTTGCCATTAGCAGACACAAGTGGCCTTGATTTGAAAAAGCTGTTACTAGTGTAGCTACCTAAAGCAGCAGAATGCCCTGAACCATTCTCCATAGCACAAAACTGACTACCATCTGCAATTGAAAGTAAACTCATTTTTTCATAGAGGATATTATTGTTGCAAGCCATGCAGGCTCAGCAACCTCACCATTGTTAGTCTCTCCCACAGGATTTCATGGATACAGAGCACTGGCAAACATGGACTATCTTGAGCCATACTGAAGGAAAAAAGACTCCCTGCAACTATCAGTTCTAAAGTAGCTTTCCATAACCAGAGCCAATTAAGCTAAGCCTCGAATGAATCAACATAGCATGAATTAAAAAGTGGCAAGGCATGCATGCAGGGACCTGCATTTTGAAGTAGCAAGAACTGGCAGAATAAAGCACATATAATAAGTTATGCTCACGCCACAATTTACCTGCTGCACAGAAGTTTAAAGTTTCTTAGCATCAGAGCAAAACTAACTCCAATGCTTGCTGACTGCAGCAGCACAAAGTCTGAACTCCCACTGCATCTTATAAACCAAAAACACTACTAGGACTTCCTGTTCACTTACTTTAAATACACAACACAACCACACCAGTACAAGACTACAGGGTCAAGCATTTCACAGTTTACTTCAACATTAAAATCTATCTACATATTCTACAAATATTTTTCCAGTGAATACATAAAAATCTTCCCAGGCTTTTTCTCTCTTGACAGAGAGACAAATATTTAAAATGTCCATGGTACCTTTACATCTTCCTCCCATGATCTGGGTAAAGCTTCTGGGTAAAGTTTCATAATTATTAGTATTTTAGTTTAGCTTAGAGAGTTGTAAGAAAAAAAAAGAAATAATAATATTAGTATTAGTTTAAAATACTCTAAAAAAATTAATGAAGAAACTGAGAACACTTATGAGTTTCTTACATGACTCAAACCAAACTATTACTATACTTCAGCTTTCCAGGGCACACACAGCAGTTAGTTTTCACTTCCAAATAGATTTGTAAAGTAAGAACTGGGTATAATCTAGATTTATATTGTACTGACTATAAAAATAAAAAGCGTACATTTTCATTTAATTTTGCCACATTACATATGGAAAACTCTGCACGAGCTGTACTCGTAGATGTTTCTGGAAAACCAAGGGTCAGCTCTGCCTCCATCTGTACTATGTGGGATCCCTAGCTGAATTCAGAGGTATTTTTACTGTTACTGATAAGCACATCAAAGTTAGTATCATTAGCCAACTTACTAAAGTCAACATTACCAGTTTATGTAAACACAAGGAGCAACTCTACCTGTATTGGAGGGTTGTGCTTTTAAGATAGCATCTCATTCTATCACCATGTATAACTTAGAAACTAAAATATCTCCTAAAAATCTGAGAGACTTCTGTATAGAAAATTACTATGAAAACCTGATACTGCCCTTCCTGTGAGCAAATAAAAATTCAACATTCTTACAATATTCTGGGCAAATATCTGTCTTTTTCTTGCCTGCTCTAACAACAAGCACAAACTGTGCTTTCCTTAGCTTTGAGCTATTGCTTTCTTTTGTTGTTGTGACACCTCCAGAGCAAATGCTTTTCATTCCGATTGATACTTCTAATTATATATATTTATGCAGACTGCACTCACCTGTAAGCATTTGTTTTCTGTTGCACAACTTTACCACAGCTATCACACTGCAAAGCTCTCAGTTACTCTGCTGCTCATTTTCCTTTAACTTATTATTTTATGGAAGAGGAGTTTAATTTGAAGGGCCATTTTTTAATGCTTAGATCAGGTCTCATTTAATTAGTTATCATCTAAGTATATTTCTCTACAACATGAGCAACAGCCGGAACCAGAGTGATCCTTTGGGTCCCTGTATGATCCTTTGGGTCCCTGAAGAGTCTCTCTAACAGTCTCATGGCTCACAACTCTTGTAGCAAGTAAAAGTAAGGGACAGTACTGGGTATGTGAAAAACTAAACAGACTCAAAGGAAAACAAACCCAAGAAAAAAAAACAAACATGAAGAACTTCACCCTGTTTTGACCAGATGTAGCTGAGAACAGTTCTACCACAAATGCAGTATGCAAGACAGGATCGTCACAAAATCACCTACATAAGGGCTTAAGGCTGAAATGTTCTTTTGTCTCTATCCTGTGATTATTTACATTTAAAGAAATAATAGAATTTTTTTTTCCTTCACAACTGTACTATTATCACAGCTGAACATAGCTTCCCCTTGTCCAAGAAAAAGAGGCTTGGACAATTTCAACATTTCAGAATCACATGGCACCCAGACAACTCTCCCTGCAGCCATCATTTCAGTTAGCTTTACCTCCCTGTGGTGTTCCTCCCTAGATGCTGCCCAGTTCCATACCTGTAGGTAATAGATTTAGCCAAGAAACGACAGAAAATGACTTCGTAAATACCATTATGCTTCACTTGGAATACTGGTGAGCATTTCTGGATTTTAGCAGCTACAATCCTAACACCCAGATACAAGAAATCCGTGATACAATTAACTTCTTTCTACACCAGTAACATATATTATTCCATTTACTGCATTCTTCATGTAAAGACTGGTTTTTGCTAGAAAACTGCATTGTTCATGTCCCAGCCCAGACATCAAAAGCATGGATTACAGTAAAGCACATTGTTCTTCCAGATGTACATGATCTGCCAAGATGTCCTTTTCAACAGCTGGTATTCAAAATTAAGCACAACACAGTTGAGAAACTGAATTACAGGACATAGATGCACATATTTACTGACCAATCTTATGAAAAAAAAAACCAAAACCCAAAACAAACAAAAAACCCCAAAACCCAAACTAAAACAACAAACCACCCCATCCCCCTCTTTTATGGTTGTCAATAATTGGATACAAATCATCGAATCACTTTGGTCCTTCAGACTTATTTTTTTTAAAGTTGAATTTCAGTCAAACCTTGCACTGTGCCACACTGAGCAGGCCACTGAGTCACAATATTTAAAAGAAAGTAGGACAAGAATATCACTGAATGCTGAACCCACTTTTAAAATATGCTACAGTCCCCCATTCTCCTTATACACTTCACTTCTGTAATTAAACTGCACCCATAGAAATACACCACCTCCACTACAGAGCTATATTACTCAAAGTAATTTCCTGAGCACTAATCCTGCAACATACCAAATAGTCAAGAATGGTTTAGGAAAAACATACACAAGGTTTTCAAGTGATACTTAGCAACCACAGAAGCTGTGCAGAAAGCTAAACGCTCTAACAAAAAAAGAAGAGAGAACCTTCTGCAAAGCATGTTCAAAATGTCATGCTTATTCTACAAGTGCCAAACTGGAGATGCTCATCCTGCAAGCTCCTGCTTTTAGAACTTGCCTGCTGTGATTCTGAAACTAGAGTTCATCTGTTTCACTTTTATAGAATTCTACTTCTCTTAAATGTCTCCTGCCAGAGACATTCATAGTGAAAGGGAGGCAAAGCCCAACTTCTATGTTGAAGCATGAACATAAAACTCATTAGTTTATGCAATAAACATTCAAATGGGTTTTACAGTAGCGTTGCCTGCTCTGACTGAACACATCCGCCCAACCACCCCTGTACTTAATCTTCTCTGAAGCTGCATTTTGGATAAACGGGCAAAGAATGTTTTAAAGAGAAAATCCCTAATTTCTGATGCTTCTATGTGTGAAGCTGGATCCAGTCTGCAAATACTCTTACGGGCATTCACATTTGCCAAAGAAAACAAACGAAATCTAAATACCTTAAAGGAAATAATAAAAAACGGTACAAGCATTACTAACAAGCTGTCCTCTGGCTCTATTCTATTACTACAGTAACTAAAAAGCTAGGTGCGTGCAATGCTACCCCATCACTGCTTTTCGGTTAAAAAGAAAGGTTAATACGATGCCTAGATTTATTACCTCACGGCTAGGAAAGAGGGCTGCTGAAAATTTACGTTGGTGCTTAGCTCCGGGCAGAACGCGGAGCGAGAGCAGCGCGGCTGAGGGACACCGAGTGGGAAGCTCCTCCGGGCTCGCTGCCGCCCCGGGCAGCCCCGCAGGGACGCGGGAGCGCAGCAGGAGGCCCCAGCCCCACCGCGGAGCGGGGTCCCCGCGGCACAGCCGTGGGGGGTGGCACGGCAGCCTCTCCCCGCCCACGAGAGCCCCCGGGGAAGAGGAGGCGAGAGGGGCTCCGCTCCGCGGAGAAGAGGCGAGCAGACCGGGGCCTCTGCCCCCTCAGCACCGAGCCAAAGGGGAAAGAGGGCAGAACCAAGCGGCGGACCACCCCGCAGCGTGCTGCGGCAGCGAAGCGGGTACGGGGGAAGGGAAAGCTCCGACCTGGGGAAAAGAGAGGCGGAGGAAAGCGCTTGCCCCGGAGTGCCCTCACAGCTGGGGCACATACACTCAGCGGCGTGGGGATGCAGAACCAGGCGGCAGCAAAGAGAGGGTGAGGGATGGGGAGCTTCCAGCTCAGCGCCGGGGGCAGAGCCGGGCCGGACGGCTGCCCCTCACCTGGTAGATGGCTGCCCAGCTGGCGGCCTGGTCGAGCCGGTGGAACTCCTTCTCGATCTCCATGGTGGGGGCGCCGCGCCCAGCCTGGCCCCCCAGCGCCGCTCCCGCCTGCCGCTCCGGCAGCTCCGGCTCCAGCTGCTCCCGAGGCCGCGGCTGCCTGCTCTGCATGTCACCCCTCCCTTCTCCCCGCCGGAACTACGCAGCCCGCCCCGGCGACGCGACGTCCGGGGCGGCTCTCAGCCGCGGGGTCTGCAGGCGGCGGGAGAGGGCGAGCGGAGGTGCTCGCCGCGGGTAACGGTGGCAGTGCTGGGCCGCCCTGGGCTGCGAGATGCTGCGGGCACGCCGAGGCGACAGCCCAGCAGAGAGACTGGCAGCGGCTGGCCGGGCAGGCTGAGGTGTCTGCTTCCTTCGGCACCGGCATCCAACTCTTTGCCCTTAGATCCGCACGGACAGGTAGGGCGGCCCCGGCTGGGCTGAGGGAGCACAGGCTGGAGGTGGCAGCGAAGTCTCGGCTTGTGCCCGGCAGCAGCTCCTGGCTGGGAAAACTGCAGACAGAGCGACCGGTTGTAGCTCTTCCGCTCCCAGGCTGGCGTATTCTGGGTTTTGAGCCGTAAGGAAGGGCCTGAAGCATGTTTTCAAGCTGTTCCTCTATGGCAAGAGGGGCAGAAACTTAAAAGGGGAAATGGCTGTGAGGAAAAGGCTGGGCTGGCAGCAGGTGCTTGATCGGTAGTGCCGAGTACCTGCATCTTCTCTCCCAGTCTGGCTGCTCTGAGGCAGCGTCCTTATCCTGACTCCAGGTGGTGAATTTTTAACCTACTGGACCTGGGGACATAACAAATCTGGCAGCTTTATTGCTTTCCCCTTTCTTTATTATTTCAGGGTCATGAATTATGAATGCATGTGGGGAGTCTTCTTGTGTTTCAGTGATCACATACCAAGAGATGAGTCTTTATAATGTCACCACAGAGCAGTTCCTCTGGATTCCCATTTACTCATGCAGGCATAAACCTGATCCTACCTAGAAGAGGTCAAAGGCTGTGACAGCACAGCTAAATGCATGTGAATGGCTGCAGTGTATAGCATTTTGTGAAAGAAGACAGCATGCAATCTTTTATGCTTACGTCACCTGAATGGACATCATAAAATCAGTACAAGTGCTTCAGTCAGTGATTCATCAGCAATGAATTCTGCTAAGTGTGTACTGCTGTCACAGAAATAATTGCCTTGAAGGACAAAACCCCTGATATATAGGACATTCCCTGAGCAAATTGGTATTCAGCTGAAGATTTCACCAAGTAACACTGAAGATAAGAGATTGTAAAATTTACTGCTGTGCCTTACATTTCTTCATTACCCGATCACAGTTGTGGTATGTGTGACCATACCATAAAAATGTGTCAGTCTGGTTCAGTGCATGGTTTTATTAAATAAAGGGAAATTCTGGAGAGGATAGATGATGTAGTAAATATTTGCTTATTCTATGATTCTATATATGCCTTTATAGAAGAAGGAAAAAGCAGTTTGCAGCACCAGTGATGCATGGTAAGACTACTGTTTTAGAAAAACACAGCTAATTGCTGCGTGTGTCATGGAATTCTTTGGATTTCCTTTTTATGTACTATTTTAGCAATAGTACCTGCAATAATATCCGTAACTGAAAACCTCAGACCCTTACAATACATACTTATGCTTATGTCACATAATACGCTTCATAACACTGGCACCTTGTATTGCTACAACAACATAAAGGGCACACAGGTCACTTCATGGAAGCATCAAGTGCATTCTGGAGGTGAGAGAATTTTGGAATTCTCCCTGCTGGGAAAAACACCTCACCCACTTTTTTATTTGTAACAGTTGTAATTTTTATTTACCCTCTAGTATGCACTACAGTCTAGCTGCTTGTGAAACAATGTGATATAGCCTGGCTTTGACTTTGAAAATGGGCATTAGCAGAAAAAGCGACCAACTCTTATTTATAATTAATTGAAAACCCATAAAATGACTTGGACTAATCCCGTTAAAGTCTTTAACTTGCCTTTCTGCCAACAATATTCAACATATTGAAATGACAAAGTTTCAAACAGCCAGTATCATAAGTCTTTTGTTAAAGTATCTTCAGATATGATACTTGTTGTTCCTTCTCTGTTTGATTTTTGAATGTGACTTTATAGTTACATGAAGCAAGTTTTAGGCAGGCTGCATCTCCACTGTGCACCTGGGAAGTTTGTTACCCACATTCAACACACGGTGCTATTGCACAGCACATATTGTACGTTTAGCAGGAATAGAATCCTGTGTGAAACAGCTTGGCCTTGGGTCCTCTTATATGACCTTTGGGCATTACACCTCAGCCATTCATGTGTTGGTTTGAGCTTGCGGGGCCAGTCTGCTCTGGGTCCGTGCAGGCTTCAGCAGCGTTTTCCTTTGTCTCTCTGCCTTTGAACTAATTCAGAGTTAAATCACTAAAATGACTAATTTCTTCTCCTACCACTAAATCTCTCTGATCTTCAGCTTATCTGCAGCATCATCAAGAGGTGGTGAGATAAAGCTGGGGGAGGGGGGGAAAGGTGGTAGGGGGGTTTGGTTGTACTCTCCTGAGGATTTTGGTCTCTGGGAGGGGTGTGGTGTGTATTACCCTTTTTACTGTATATTTCTATAAATATCTGTTATATCTTGTAAATATTTGCTTGTATATTTGCATTGCTGTAAATATAAAGCTTCATTTATTAACCTCCAGTGTGTTTTTCTGAGTTTTAGCCGGGGTTTTACAAGGTGGGGGGGCAGGTCAATGCAAACCCACTACAATTCATTATTCTGATTTTGGTTGTACCTAAGTGTTCAGGATTGTTACTCTGAAAAGTTCAGTTGTCTTACTTTTCCTCTCACCAATATTAGAGCATCACACAAGGCTCTAACAAGCCTCATGTTACATACTGGTTACTTTGAAGTACCTGTTCATGACCAAAATCCAGTGCAATTGGATATTGGTGTAAATAAACTGGTTTGATTCTTTGTTTTCATGGTAGCATCAGTTTTATCATTACTGGTTTGTGTTACTGTGCTGGTGGGGAACATCTGTGCAAAACAGTATGATACGTGTAAGGGAAGCTAAAAGATCTCCACACCTGACTGCATGACCTCACGGTGAGGAGGCTGCTGAGATGTTTCCCTCATGCAGAGGCAGGAGGTGAACACAGGTCTGCCACATTCCAGTGTAGTCAGAGCTAACCACTGCAGTATTAGTTGAAGGGTGGTTGGCATGCACAGCTCCCTTCTTTGCTTTTGGAACGGTGCATTGATTATGTCTTCAAGACAGAATTTCTCCTCCTATCTCGTGTTACAGTGCAAGTGTGGACAATCTATTTGTGAGCTGGGGTCTTAGACTACAGAGAAAAGGAAGAAAAGCACTGAATTTCTGCTTCAATGAAGCATCTTTGGCAACATGCACCACCACAGAAAACCAAGTCCTCAGTGGAAGAATGGCACATGGGGGCAATGTCTTCAGATGCCCACTCTGACAGAATACATCTTCATGGATGTCTGGGGAAGGGAGCCAGCACAGAAGGGGGTCTGGTTTGCTAGACACCGCACTGGCTAAACACCTAGGGAGTGACAGCAGCCACCAGGAGGTGGTTTTACTTCAGCTGATGTGTAGAGGCGGCCTCCTGGGGAGCCTTACAGGAACTGGCCAGCCTGACATGGGAGTTCTGCTGCATCGGGAGCAGAAGAGGCTGCAGAGTGGTAAATGAGGACGGATAATAGTGGTGAAAAGGAGGCGCAAATATTAAAAAAAACCCCAACCCGCCGCATTTCTGTTGGCACATTACAGACCAACACCACTGAGAGAGGACTCCCGCACCGACCAGCTCCCGCCGAGCTCTCGCGCAGCACCCGGAAGTGACGTCCCGCCGGCAGTAACGGCCCGGATGGCGCCATCTAGCGGCTGAAGGCACAGCCTGCGGCAGCTGCGCGGTTGGAGCCGAGGAGCGAACTCTGCCTCACGGCGCTGCCTTTGCCATTAGGGGCGGCTGTACATGGTGCCCAGCCTCGCCTGGGGCTTCAGCACGTCATTGTGGGTCTCCATAACCTCTTAGCTCAGCCTAACGCCTTGCATGGGTTTGACCTCTCAAACGGCTGGGCCCCGAAATGATCACTGATGAAAAGGCCATTGACAGGAAAGTACCTACCTGCACCATTGAAAGTGGCCACTTGGTGTCGCTCTCTCCTACCGCTAATGCCGTACCAAGTTAAGGAACTCAACTCTGCTTCTGGACGCGTTTCTGCAGCCCGCTAGGCAGGAGCAGAGCTGCCCATGTAGTGAGGAGAAAGTCTTCAACTTTGCAAAACTGAAACTTGGAGAGGGACCTGGGTTGTCAGTCGACTGAATGTGAGTCAACAGTGTGCCCGAGTGGCCGGGAAGGCTAATGACATCCTAGTTTGCATTAGAAACACGGTGGCCAGCAGGAACAGGTAGGTGATCATCCTCCCGCACTCAGCACTGGTGAGGCTGCACCTCGAGTCTTGTGTTCAGTTCTAGGCCCCTCCCTACAGGAGGGCTACTGAAGTGCTTGAGCCTGTCCAGAGAAAGGGCAGCAAGACTTGTGAAGGGCCTGGAGCACCTGGCTTACGAGGAGTGTCTGAGGGAGCCGTGGTTGTTCAGTCTGGAGGAGAGGAGGCTGAGGAGAGGCCTCATTGCTCTCTGAAGGGAGGTTGGAGTGAGGAGGGGGCAGCCTCTTCTCCTTGGTGTCAAACGACAGGACTAGAGGAAATGGTTTCAGGCTGCATCAGGGGAGGTTTAAGATGGATATTAGGAAATATTTCTTCACTGAAAGGGTTACCAAACATCGGAATGGTCAGGCCAGGGCAGTGGTGGAGTCACCATCCCTGGAGGTGTTTAAGCCTCATGGAGACCTGGCACTTAGGGGCATGGTTTAGTGTTGACACTTCAGTGCTTGATTGAAAGTTGGACTGGATGGTCTTGAAGGTTTCTTCCAACCAAAACTATTCAGTGATTACGTGATCTCTGAAATAGAGTAGGTTTTGTAATGGTAACTATAGCAATATCCTGTATCGCTCATTGCAGTGCCTCTGATTCTCCAAATGTGAGGCTGAGTTTAGAACCAGAGCAACGCTTTTGCAAGGAAAGTTGACCCTCACATAGCTTGACTTGTTTTGAAAGATTTTTTTTTCAGTGACTCCTGAAGTATTTCCTTCCTGCTAGGGAGCAGCACAAATTTGGAAAAAGAAAACCGAAACCCAAACTGAAGAAACTGAAAACACACAAGCAGACAAACAAAGAAATAAAACCACAACCAAAAAACACCTTAAGAAAAAAAAAAGTCTGATGATGATGGGGACATAATGGAGTAAGAGTCAGGATTGATATTTTATGAGATCTGTTTTCATTACATTTTCGGTTCTGGCCTGCAATGTAGAGAGAATAAAATAATCTCAGGGTTTATCATTTAAGTTGAAGCCAAAAGGAGCAATACCTGTTTGCCCTAACACCGATTTGGGCTTCACAACATCCATGCATGTCCCAGGAGAATCAAAGGTTTTAAATTTATTCCAGTCAAGACGATGGCCACATAAATCACAGAGACCTGTGCTCTATTTAGTCCCTAAATTGCAATCTCCACACAAATCCAGACCAGAGAAACATTTCTTAACAGCCTATATGATATTTATGATCTACCTTACAAAATTCTAAAAGTTGCAAAATCTGCCAAGCATTGCGAGAAATAAAAGCAGAGAAGAGATTAAAAGCATTACTGGTGACTTAGATCCTTATAATAATGGAGGATTAGGGAGCAAAAAACGTTCTGTGATCTCAGTACACAACCCTTGTTGCGCTTCAGAGAGCAAGGCAATCCCTCCCCAAAGCAATTCCAGCCCATGTAACTTGAGGCACATTGCTTTTCATCCCAGTATACTCTGATTCAGGATTTTTAGTGGCTAAGTTGTCCATTAGAACTTGGCACTTGAAAAGAAAATGGGAATCCAAAAGGGTTGGATCTTGTTCCTTATTCCACTCCATAGAACATACAGGTGCTTGTCCAAACTCAAGCATACGTTTAATGTACTCTCCTTGCTCTTCATAGTCCAAATCAACTTGAAGAAAGTTATGAAGGCACAAAATCTGTTCTATGGAGTGGCAAGATGTGTAGCTGTTCATGGCATAGTTGCTCTGTTAGCTGTCAGACTTAAATAAGCAGAGTGCAGCAGACTTAAATAAGCAGACTTAAATAAGCAGACTTAAATAAGCAGTGTTAGCAGCAACAGGTTACCAAAGCCCCTGCTTACTGCCTGTGTTAAAAGAGAGTAAGAATTATAAATATTATTTTCCCCAAAACATCAGTTTGCACTAAAATAATTTATCAGAATTATGTGTGAGAAGCCAATAAGGCATCTCTACCTTTTACCTGTCCATTGATGTTTCAGCCATCAGTGATGGCATGGCAGAATGTGCCTATGGAGGGAGTGGTGTACAATATGTGTGTGCATGGGCACCTTTTGCTGCTTCTGGTAGCTTTCAGCCTTCATGGGTTTTGCAGAATGTGTTTCAGGTTAACGTCATGCTGTGGCAGAAAGACTTAGAGGTAGAAATTCTGAGACCTAGCTGTCTGAAGACTCTTTACCATTGGATGGCACTGTAGTCCTTACTGTTCCTAGTATTCACAGCCCTGAATAATTTTACTCCTCATAAGAATTTTAAATCAAGCAACAACTAATATGGAAATAGTTATTGGAAGGATGTTTTTAAATGGCTAACACAACAATGATAAAACAAAATTACCCTTGCAGAACGGGCATTAGATTTTAGGAAGTCTATGTTGAAATCTTGCCAGATTGCTTGGTTTTCTAAATAAAGATTTCAAAATGCAGTTGATTCTGTCATGTGAGGCTCAGGTGCTGTGTGCTCTCTTTTGTCACAGAAGGTATTATGTGCATGTTTCTTGGTCATAGAGTATTTTACACCAGAGCTTTCTCTCACTTTTTAATGCTTTATACACTATTTTGTATTAATGAGAGGACATTTCCAGCAACCATTTCTTTAAATAATCCTTTGCTCTTAGAGTAGATGTGGCATATCTCAGCTGGGGATTGCCTTATCCCAAGGCTGCAGAATGGGTGAATGCTTACATCTGCAGCACTATAGTCTTGCAAACATAAATGTTTTCCACATCAAGTCGAAGACATGAGCATTCAAGAGAGTGTCTCCAGTTCATTCCAAGTTGTGGCTGCTGGTTTTACATATGCAAGGGAGCATTAGCTTAAATTTGAGTTATCGATGCAGCATTAGTTTAATATTAAAACAGTGATGTCATTGGCCTGACTGTGTCTGTAGGGTTGCATTCAGTGCAGGAGAGCCAGTTGCAAATTTGTCTGAGTTACCTGTAGGGTTTTGCAGTCTGCTCTGAGTTCCTTGCTGTCACTATGCTTGGTTTGAAGCTAAGTGAATTACATACATGAAGTACTGACGAGACTTGAGGCTTTGTATCCAAAGGCAAAGTGTTTGGCAGCAATATTGACCTAACCTCACCTCCTTTGCCACCTGCTGCTGGTTTCTGTGGTATACCACCCCTTCAATTGTGCCAGCCCAACTATTTATGCAGCTGCATTTGGGAATGGAGCTGGAAACATACCTACTAAAAAAAACCAAACCAAACCAAACCAACAAACAAAAAAACCCCAAAAAACAAACAGTGAGATTTTCTTCTCGATTAGTTTTAAGCAAGATCAGGTCTCCATTATAGTGAACAACAGAACACGTGGATGCTGAGGCAGGGAGGTTACAGAAAGAAAGCATCAATATTCTAAGCCAATATTGCCACTAATGACTTCATCCTGATACACCACAACTAAATCTTTGATTTCACTGACTCACGGTGAACTGTGTTTTAAGTTAAGATAAGGTCATTTTTAAATTGTTCTGTTTGGAGCTACTTCCATATGCCATCTCCTGGTGGCACACAGACTTAGACCAGCATAGATAAACAGTTGTAAGCACAGCTCAAAATTGAGCTTAGTGTTTATGTTTAAAAAAAAAAAATCCCAAATCATAAGTAAGATCACTGTAGTGACAGAAAATGTCTTATGTGGAAAGGGTGTCTAAATTCTTTTTACCTAGGTGTAGAATGAGAGCATTTTGCTCTCAGGTAAGCTTTTAAGTGGAAAAAGTAGCAATAGGAAAATGAGAACACATCCATTCTAATTAGTATTTCATTGAAACAAGTGTGATTATTTTCATATTGTTCCCTAAAGACCAGTTATTTCTGGAGGCCTAAAATTTCTTTTGTATTATGTTGAGTTTTATCACTCAGTTTATTTCCCGTAATAAAAGAGGAACTCATCAGATCAACTCCTGTTTGCTTAGTCTGAAAAGGACTCAATAAGTCTGCTTGAGAAGCTAACACCACATTTGAGATGACAGTAGGTAGATTTACACATTGTGTTTCCCCAGAGCCGTATATAAACAAGTATCTTTCAAATGCAGTGTATATAAACAAGTATCTTTCAAGGGAAACATTTTTCCCAAGTCAGGTATAGTAAAATAACAAATCTGGCTTAGTTTGATAAGCAAACAAGCCCGAAAAATGCTGCTGCAGGGGAAAGAAGCCTCAGTGCATGGCTGGCCTGGATGACTACCTGCCAGGAGAAAAGAGACCTATGAAACTTTCTTCTAACTTACTATCTGACTCTTATCTGCTCAAACACTTCAGAGTTCAGGAAGAGCAGCCAAAGTCAATTCTTGCTCAGAGTGTTTAAAACAAAAAATAAACAGAAGGGAGAAGTTGTGCGTGTGCAGGAGGAGGTGTTGGGGTGGAGGACGGACAGGGTGGTGGGACTGGGGAGGGAATGTTTTAACCTACATTGACTCTTCTGAAATCCTCTTCGAAATATACACTGTTTTCTTAAATGACAATGACATTGCACAATACATAATTGTGGTGGTGGAGAGCTGCTGGCGTGAACCCAGTGGGCAGTACTCTGTCTGACAGGTACATGAAACAATAGTTAGTATAAATTAGAGAGCAGCTTTGTCATTACCATGTGCTAGATATCAGATTCTACAAAGCCTGAAAAATGCCTTCTGGAGTGTCTAAACAAGAAACTGATTTTCAGTTCTTTGCTGTTAATCTTTTTAAATACAGCAATATTTGACCTTATGTATGTGTTTAGATTTTTTTTTTACATCAACTACTTTGTGGTACCAGGCAGCAAGTTTACCACATATGAATAATTTTTGAGTGCTCTAACTAAAGGATTAACTCACAGGCTTCTCTTATTAATAAATAAAGCCCTTCTGGCAGGGATAAATCTCCCTTTTGTAACTGACAAAATAGGAGGAAATTTAACCAAACCAATTTATACTGGTTCCTACAAAAAAACATTGTCTGTGAAAGGATGAAAGTACTTAGAAAATGTCAATGTTTCCCTCCTATCTGGGTATAGATCAATATGAAGGGGTCACAGTGACCTCTCAGAGAGCAGGTCTGCATGACAACCAAAACTAATATGTATCTAAGGTTCTTTTAAAAACCACAAACCACCTTTGTCCACAGAGTACCTATCTGCTCCCAACAGGATAATTTATATCAGATAGGTCTGAATGATCTTGTGCTTCTCTATAGTTTGCATTGTAGCAGAGATGAAACTTTCATGGATACTGGCATATTTAATCCAGAGATAGATATTCTGCTTTGCTGGCTGTTTCACTTTCCTTCTTTGCCAAGTGACTAGCTTCCTAGGATACTCTTAAACACCTTTAACTAGCACAAGTGTAGGAAAAGTTCCCCAATTACATGTAATTACCACCACTAAAGGCACTGAGCTGTGCACGTCTCTAGCTTGGAATAGTATCTTCAGAAGCTGTTGACTAAGAAGTTTAAAAGGCAGGTTTGTGCCATGTGCTGCTGTGAATGGAGCTGCCAGATTGACACAGGAGCATGTGGTGGTGCAGCACATTTCTGCCAGCAGTGCGTTTGGCAGCTTTAAATAATAGAACTCAGGTGTAGCAAAACTTCAGTAAGCCCTGCCCCATTTCTGATTGCATCACGAGTCTGCCATGATTCAGCTATACCATTTCTGGCTGAGGTGTGTGTCCCTTTGTGTGATGTGAACATAGCAGAGATTTGTTTGGGAATTAATGATTCAGGCTCCTAAGTATTAGTGGTTTTTTAAAGTCACAGGGTAATTCTGTAGAATGTCTTTGCAGAGCTTGTGTGGTGTGCTGAAAATCTGAATCCAGATGGGAACTAAATGATAAAACAAATAAAAAGACCTTAAAACATTGTCTGACCTTGATGTCTTGGAAAGAATTCTTGTTACCTAAATGCATAGTCCAGTAATACCCTGTGATTTGTAGTCAGCACCCTTCCAGTTTAATCAGGCGTCATAATAAGGTTGATATACTGAAGATAACTTTAATTTTAAATTTAATTTTAGTTTTAAAATCTGAAGTTAAATAGCAAACCCAGAAAATATATTTGGGATCTAAATTTATCTCCTCATAGTCATGTTATCAGAAAACTTAAATATGGAGTCAAATATATGAAGTACACTGCAAAGACTTGGGTTTTCTGGTTTAAAGTTGTTGCCTTCTAAAAGCTTGTTGTTTGCTACTAATTTCAATTCCATATTCAAGACCAAGAATCAGCAAAATGTTTGACAGTATGATATCTCTTCAGACATAGTAATGTGTCTAGCAGGCTTGTAAAAATTGTAAAAATTCTGAAAATTAATTTCTCTGTTTAAAATGTACTCTGGATTATATAGCCTAATTTTCTCCTCATCTGCCTTGTTCTTCTAGGACACCTTAAGATACTGTACAGTAGTGGTAAACATCACAACTAAATATAGTATTCAATAAATGAGAAGCAAGATGGAAAGTTTCATCTGCTCTCCTCTGTCCAAAAGATACAGCAGTTAAAATTACCATCAGATTCCTCTGAGCCCGACCTTCTGCTGATGATGTACAGTAGCTCAGTGAGACCCAGAAGTACACAGGACAAACCTCCATAGTTGCAAAGAGCTTATCCAGTAAACCTCAAATTCCTAAACATTTGATAACGAATATTTCTCACAACTCTCTGTAGCATCTCTTTTAGTTTGAGTGCTGTAAAGGCACAAAGTACGTTGCAGTTCAGATATAGACACATCACTCAGAGCAATCAAGAATCACCCTGTTGCATAAATGGTTGTCTGTGTGCTGAGCTCTGTAGTCACTGCTCACGAAGCCGTTTCTAGTCTGTGCCTATTCTGTAGTAAAATGTGTTAGATGAAATCACTGCAAAAGTTAAAGGTAGGGCCTAGTGTTAAATTTTGGAACTCTAGGGTCTAATCCTTTTTAGCTGTAGGGTCATAGAATCATAGAATGGTTTAGGTTGGAAGGGACCTCAGAGGACATGAAATTCCAACCCCCTGCCATAGGCAGGGACACTTCCCACTAGAACAGGTCACTCAAGGCCTCAGCCAACCTGACCTTCAACACCTCCAGGGAGGGAGCAGCCACAACCTCCCTGGGCAACCTGTGCCAGTGTCTCACCACCCTCACTGCAAAGAACTTCCTCCTAACATCCTGTTTAAATCTCCCCTCTGCCAGTTAAACCCATTACCCCTCATCCTGTCATTACAAGACCATGTGAATAGTCCCTCCCCAGCCTTCCTGTAGGCCCCTTTCAGATACTGGAAAGCTACTATAAGGTCTCCTTGAAGCCTTTTCTTCTCCAAGCTGAAGAGCCCCAACTCTCATAAGCCTATCTTGATTGCATTCTTGTAGATTGGTGTAGATCTTTAAGAGGAAGTTAAATGGCAGTACCTTTGAAGAAGCTTATAAAGGACAATGTGTAGTGGCAGTTCACAGTCACTTCTGAACTACTTATATTTAGGTAAAAGAAGGGAAAGAATCATCATTTGCATGCAGCCATAAGGTTTATTTTAGTTGCATTACTTGCAGGACCCTAACGACTGAGAAAGGAAGACAGGATTTGATTCCTTTGATATTTGAAATGCATATTAAACAATCCAGGATTAACCAAAACCATGATAGTTTCAAAGTCTTAAATTTTCTGCTATGTGTATACAGACATCATTTTTGCTACCTGCCATCTGGAAATCTCTGGTATTGCTGAAGAGCTATGAGTGTCTGGTTTACATTTTGTGGGGTTTGTATATAGTATATCTTGCAAGATGTTTGCTGGATCAGTTCCAATGCTTTCTCCAAAGCTTTATGGGCAGGGTGATTACTGGAAGAATTGATGTTGAACTTCTTGGTAATGGGGTCAGAGATGCAGACTCTTGCCTCTGTAGTAGATACCTCATGGGCTGCTTTCTAATGCTAAATGCAGTAAGCAGTTGCCTCTGAGACATGTCCTGTGCTGAGTTACAATTAAGAAATTACACATTGGTGGTGGTTGTTCATATTAGATCTTATTTAAAGATTCCAATGTCTTAAGCTGCTGTGCAGCAATGCTGTGTATTCCTTACTAACAACTGTAATGTTGTGGTTTACAACAATACTGGTTCATGTCTGACAGGGCAAAAAAAAAAGATTTGTTGTTCCTTTATCTCACTGGGATTTTACACTTATGTAACTGATTGTACACCAGTAGTGTTGCTCCTGATCCGTGTGTGTGATAAAAACTGGGACAGTAAGGAATAACAGCAAGAAAAGAAAAAAAAAAAAATCATATTTTCCCAGAAGAAAAGAATGAAAGAGTGAAGAAGGAAACAATGCTTGATTAGGTCCACTGTGAAATGTATACTTTGCTACAGAAATTTGGGCTCATGTGGATTGCATTAAGCAAACAAGCTGCTCACAGGAAGAACCAAAGGACACTGCCGGGTGTTAGCTGGCCAGTTGCTGGCCAAAACAAGAAAGTAAAACATCCTTAGACACTTACAGGTGTTTGATGGATGGACTTATGTCCAGGTGTGGCGTGAAGAATTAGTTTCCTGACAAGCTGAAAATCAGATGAGATAGTGCAGAAATGTTATTATCTGTGAACTGTTTTGATCAGTTTGTAGAACTTCATTGATGCATATCTAAATCTGGTGAAGACTTGACTGACACTTCTATTATATATGTGTGCATGTAAAATCTTTCAAAGGTATTTTCTTCCAGCATAAAAGAAAATCTCCTGAAATAGAAACTATGGTAATTTCTCAATACAATGACAATTTCTCAATATAATGAGAAATTGTTTCTAGTATACAAATATTCTGTATAAGCTCTCTATTAATTCCCGTATTCACATTATTGTTTATAAACATTCTTGCTTTTTTGATTACAGAGGGGGTTTTAGTACTTAATCAATAAAGGCAAGTTGGTTTTGGTTTTGTTTTTTTTAAGCAGTCTGTGCTTTTATCTGATGAAATGGAATGGGGATAGGATAGGATAGGATAGGATAGGATAGGATAGGATAGGATAGGATAGGATAGGATAGGATAGGATAGGATAGGATAGGATAGGATAGGATAGGATAAGCCAGATGAGAAGAGACCTCCAAGGTCATCCAGTCCAACCTATCACCCAGCCCTATCCAATGGCACTAAGTGCTTCATCCAGTCTTTTCTTGAACATTCATATTCCCTAATTGTAGGCACACCTTACAGCCCAAATACATACCCAGCTTTTAACTGCTTGTACAGTAAGTTTAAAAAAGGTGATCATTTGGAGCTAGGTGCATTGAATTGTGTTCTGAGGACACTGCCACTTTGTGTAGACAGTGGATTGAGTAAGGACAGCTAACTTCCATTTAGCTGTCTGGTTGATTGTGCACATCAGTGGTCTGAATTCCTACCTCTCTTCTTAATAATAAACTCAAAATTACTGATTCTTTGCCCCCACAAAGTACTCCCATTTTTGGCAGTTTGATGCTGGTTTTGATGAATACAAAACTGAGCTCTTATTGCAGGTTAGGAGCCTTTGACAATTATTTCCTTACAGCAATTTTCTAATAAAAACTGCCAAGAAATCCAGAAAGGAAGAAAACAAAATTCCTTTTAAATAGTCTTTTTATGACTGTGCATGGCTTTCAGAGTCAGCAAAATCAGATCAAATATTCATTTTTAAATGGAATTGCAGTGTAACTATTTTACAGTTTGTTTTTTTTTTTTTTCTCCCACAAAGAACTTTAAGATGGAACAAGGGACTTAATTTTTTTTGCTACAGCAGAACAATTTCAAATATTAGAACATGTTGTTTTATGAGGTGAAAAACCTCTGCTGCCAGAGCTTAGTTCTAAGTGCTGGAAAAAACAGTGTCTTCACAAAAAGAAATGGGTCTAATTTTGAGTGAATGCATTTCATGTAGATCTATGAAATACATTCCACCCTTCAATATTTCAGTGAATCACAAAATTCTGTGGGTCAAAGTTTTATTTTCTTTATCTGAAAGGGAAACATACTACTAAGCCTGCAATGGGAATTATTTGGTACTCACTGTCTGAAAACACTGTTTTGTCAGAAGAGAAAACTTCTGTGGACTTGTTGTACTTTTTACAAAAACTTCTGAGATCCACAATGGAATTTCTACTCTTAGCAAGAGAATGTGAGATACTCCCAGTATGGAAAATCAGGAGGTCCCATGAGTGGTGCTCTCACAGCAGGAGCTTCAACTTCTGTCTCCTATGCCTTATATATAAAAAAAAAAAAAAAAAAAGGCTGTTTGAAATTTGGCTGCCTGTACATAGGTCGTGTGCTCATGTTGTCCTCTTGGAAAAACGTGTGGAAGGGCTTCAATTTGTTCTGGTCTGAATGCTGACAATTCAGGATTTTTCTTTAATTTTCCCTGTCCAACCATAAGTAGTTTAAATAGAATGGCTTTTGGCCTTTGTGTAAATCTTACGTGTCTTGGTTTACTCTTCTTTTTTTTTTGGGGGGGGATATATATACACAATGTTTGTCTTACATCTGTTACCCAGATGAACGATGCCATGGGATGTGTGACCCACCTACTGGCTTGAAATTCTGGCGTTGTATCATTGGTTACAATAGGTGGGGCTGTGTAAACCCAACCCCAAAAATGTGTGCTTGGACAATAAGATGCTTTGGGCTTGTTCCTCTTTAGGTTTGCACATTCTGCACGTAAGCCATTGATCCCAAGTAAATAATAAAGGAGAAAAATCCATTAAATGAGTTATCCAAAATATCATAGAACTTGTCAAATTAATCATTTCACAAGTGGCTGCCAACCAATTGTTTTGTGCATAGAGGTTTTTTGTTTTTGTTTTTTTTTTTTTTTTGAGGGATTAGAGAAAATCCAGACTGTTGTCAAGCAAAATCCATCTGAAGTGAGGTCAGAATTTTGCATTACAGCTTGGATGTGTAGGGTATTGTGGAAAGTCACTAAGTTTTGTAAATTGTGAATTTTATATTTTACACTCCCGTGAAGGAACTTGTATCAATGTAGTGCCAGGCATGGAAGAGTTTATGTGAGACATAAAAGTGGCATAACAAGATGTGGAAGTAGTAGAATATCTATTTCAAATTAAGAAATAAATATCTGTGGCTACTTTGAAAGAGCAGTCAAAAAGTATAAATTACAAAGGGGATGGAAACAAAAATGTTAGGATTACAGTTAAAGTGTTAGGAGTTTGTGAAGTTTGTGGTTTACCACTATCTCTAATTTTGTCTTTATTAAATACTGTACAACTTATAAGAAATGTGTTTTGTTTTTGGTTTGTTTTTTTTTTTGCCACATCAGGCAATGTGAACAATGGTGACTAAAGAGAGAACTCCAAAGGTCCTAAGCACTGTGGTGCATAACAGTTGAACAATTGGAAGAGTTAACCTGCTGAGTGATGCACAGTGTAGTTATCTGTTTGCTAGTGGTCAGGGAAGGTGCAAAGGGACAGCTCCTGGAGCAGTCTAACACATATTGAAACTTGGGCAGAGAAGGAGGGCCTGGAGGGGTTTTTGGGTTCAGGCTAACATTTCTGAAGCCAGAATATTTTTTTTTTGGTCATAATGTGACTTGAGAAAAATTCACTTTAGTGAATACATTCACAGAAGTGGCTAGATGTAGCTTATAGCTTACATCATGACTAGACAGAATGTTATTTTAGCAGTAGTATTTTTTGATCATTTGGCATTGTTAAATATGCCTGCATTTTATTGCTATTCAGCAGGTTGCAGACATAATGATAAAACTAATCTATATGAGAAATTTAATAGGTGTTGACACCCCAGGCTGAAACTCTCCATGGAACAGTTATCTGTACTTTGGGCAGGCTGTTTTCCCAAGCAGAGTGAGCATGCTGTTATCCATATTTGTCTAATTTCATCCTAAGTAGTTCCAGATTTTAACAAAACATGGTGTTTGTGAACTTTTTTCCACTTCATATGTCTCTAATGACTGGGTATATTCAACTGAACAAGGATTTGAACACTCCACTTACTAATGCTGTGACTCTGATAGTCATGACCTTGGCCAAAAGAAATTGGTGAAATTGGCTTCTGGAATGTATGTGCAGTGCATTGTGCATGGTTCTAGTTTAGTTTCAAACTGCTGAAGGATGTACATAGCTCATTTCCCAACATGTCCCTCCTGCTTTCAGCTGAACATTGAAGAACCTCTGAAATACAGAATGCTGTCTGGCTGAGCAGCCTCAAATTCCAATGTGATGGACATCTTCAGCTGAGATTTTCTTGATTATTAAATTTTAAATAACTGCCAAAGAAAAATTATTTCTTCCTAAATTCATTCCATGTTAGGCTACCATAGGATTTAGGGTTAGCTCAGGAAATCTCTCCTGTAAACTTCTAGAAGTGAGTGGCTGAAAAGATACAACTTTACATGTCAGTGACTGGAATTCTCAAAAGAATCTATGAGTTAAGACTATTAAAGGCTATTGAAATTCTCAGGACGGCCCTCCTTCCACATACTTCAGGTACTTCCTGCAAATCAGACTGCTTGTCAGAGACAATTGGGAAGTGAAGTGGGACAAATGTCTCCCATCACCCACAGGGATCCTAGAAGTGGAGTACCCTCTTTCAGTCTCCAGCATGAACCTGGGTCTGAGCTCTTTCCGCAGACCCTCAAGATCCAGGAGTGCCATGCTGGGAAACTTCTCCTGTTCCCCGCCAGGTGTGGTTTGTCAGTTCTAAATCTGACATTCCAAGTTAATACCAGCAACGCCAGTCTCAGTTGTTGCTACCCAAATATTTCATAGTCTTTTCTATATCTTATTATCTTTTCTATTTGCTTCCATGCTTAGTGTTATTTTGGAAACATGTTGGCCCTAACTTTTCACGTGTCTCTTTTTTAAAAATGTGTCTATGAAGAGACTAGAAAGTTTGTTTTTCTGTCTTTAAGCCACTTTCTAGATTTTTTGGATATTAACGCTGCAAACTTTTTCACTCTCTACTTCATACCTGTTTAATGTTTAACTCAAATAAACAGAACTGAGATGAAAAAAAAAAAAGAAAATAACCCAACCAAAACTAGCTATTGCAGGCCAAAAAAATCTTTGGATTATTTTGTTTCAAATCACTTAAAGTAAAACCCATGAAAGAATGGACCTTTTGTAATACCTCAGCAAGTGCTACACAGAGTCGAATGGGAAGTAGTAAGTATTTAAAGACATCGTTCCACTGTCTCTGCAGTTTGTGTTAGTAAGATTAACACTTAGGAGCATTAACTTAAGAAAGTGCTGTGCCGTAAACCAAAAGCAAAATACTAGGCCTATCACAATTCATTCAATTTTCTGCTGATATGCCCTCAATCTCATTCTCTTAACTCACTCTCCCCAGCTACTGTGATAAGTTCCTACTTGTTGCTGTTTTTTTCCATAGTAAGACTTCTGTCCCAGTGCCAGCACATTATGTTCCTGGTTAGAACTGTGACGTCAAATGGTATCTGGCTCCAGGCCAAGGAATGCTGCTGGGAAGGACTGAATGAATGAATGGATTTTTCAATTCATATTGTAGTTGCCTTTTTGAAGTCAGGAATCTTCATGTAATATTCAATCAACTGGCTATCATAAATTTATCAGTGTTAACAGAAGTAGAAGGAACTTAAGAGAGGGTTCACAACATGTACAGTAACTTGGGAAAAATATTGTGGTAAGCTTCAAGTTCAGAATTGGCTATAATCACTAGCACCGTGAAGGACAAAAGATGTGATTAGATGCATAGTGGCTGCTAAATTCTAAATATAGCAAGGGAATAACCCCATTCCTGGAATAGTTACTATCTAGTGTTCAGAAACTGAAAAGGAAGACAAATCCTGAATGACAAAATATTCTGTGAGCTGATGCAGTATGCATTTCTTTCAAAAACAAAATATCCTTAATACCTTGTGACAATATACATCTTTCATATGTAATAACTGAGGGACCAAAATTACAACACGGATGAGAATTCACTGCTGTGCATTCAGGAATCCCAAAAGGCTGATAATATTTTGGTCCTGAGTTTTTTATCTCATCATTATGAAAATAATCTTGTACAATGCCTCTGTGAAATGAAAGCTGGTGTTCGGTTTACTGCCAGATCATTTCCATGATTTCCTGATGCTCAAGTCCTGCCAGGAAGAGGATGAATCAGGTAACTTTGTAGCATTTGTTTTATTCTTTGTATTTTATTCAGGTGCGAATGATATATTTTGTATCAGCCCCAAAGAATGAAGTGTAGCTAAACATGTCTCACAGTCGTTCACTTCTTGATGGCAATGTGCAAATCCTGGTATAGTGTAGTTCTGAAGCAGTATGAGCTGCAATAGAAAGACAGCTGAAAGATTTTTAGTTCCTGAAGTCCTAGCCCCATGCTCTATTACTCAGATAGTCACTGAAGCATCAGGTCATTCAGATTGGAATTCTATAGCTCGGTTCCTGCTCAAAACAGAATCAGCACTGAATTTAGATCAGTTTGTTAACCTCTCTGAATAACCTGTCCCAGTGCTTAATTGCCCTCTTAATGAAAAACATTTTCTATATATCCAGTCAGATGATCCCATTGCAGTTTTGACCCCTGCCTCCTCCCACCATGCACCTCTGGAAGGAACCCTGCTCTGGTTCCTCTGTTATCTCCTCTTAGTTTTTGGAAGGTCCTCCAATGCTGCCTCTTACATAGCTTAATCCGAGTTTCCTCTTTCTAGGTATTGCAGGTCTCACTGTGTTGGTGACACTGACAGTGCCCTTAGGAGAATTTATGTAGCATTGCAGAAACAGGTACACTAAATTTTCCCCTCTGCTTAGTTCAGAAAAAAAAGAAGGAATCCAATAATTTCATGATTGAAATGATGATAGAACTACATATGGCATAAAGGAGCACTAGTGAAGTGTAGTCATGTATTTGTTGTGCTGTGTACCAAAATAAAGAAATAGCAACAAAATAGACGGTACTTTGAAATTTATAATAAGGTTGTGGATATGAAGATAACATCTGAGGTCAGATGGCCTTTGGAAGCTTTGTTAGGGAAGGCTTCCTAAGTGTCCTGGAGCACATGAAACAGTTTGTATTTAGAGGCTTTCAGTTGTCTTGTACTTGTATTGAAATAGAAGAGGTGACTTCAGCCATCTCCTTTCAGGGCCTAGCATGTATTGTATGAAATTTTGGTTATTCAGTCAATTTCCATGTCCTTTCTAATAACCAAATTAACATGGTAGAAATAAGCTTTCTGCAAAAATATTGCTCATGCAGAATTCTTTAATAGCTGGATTCATGGAGGAAGTAAATGGGATGTTCAGAACATCCACAGAAGTTAGTTTATGCCCAGATTTGGCAGGAGAATAGTGCATGCTCTTGAATTTATAAGAAAGATACATGATAAATTATGTGAAGGATCAGTTGTCCAAGAGCTGCCAAAGAGGGAACAATAGCATGGCATGGCAGTTGGGGTCCACGACAGGCCTTCTGATGTTTAAAGCCAGTAACTGTTGAATTACAGACAGCCTAGTAGTACTCAGGGCTCTTTTATAGTCACGGTAAAGAACAGTACAAAGAATCACAGTCTTCAAGTAAACAAATCTGTGTGTTCATATAGTAATATGATAATACATATGGTTTCAGATTTTTAATAATTCACATTTTAAAACCAGTTTTGTGAATTGATGCTTCCCTTGCTCGAATATAAAGTCACACTTTTAGATCTTCTGCTTGGTAGGAAACAGTCATAGAGTTATAACTATTCTGGCATGAAAAAAATATGCACAACACCCTGTTGTAGAAAAGCACCTGGTTCTTGGATGTGTTTACTCATTTCTTTGAAATTATATATGCATTGTGGTGAAAGCATGGCTTCCTGAGTGCTGTGTAAAGAGACAAATATCTTTGAATCCAAAGATATATACAAATAATTGTTCTGCATAAGTGACTATATTAATTAATTTAGGTCTAATGCTTCAAGACTTTACATCTCTACTTACCTTTATTACCTCAACTATGCATTTGACAGCAATGGGATTATCCATGTTAGAGTTAAGAGCATAGATAAACACTTGCATCACTGAGCTCTAAATCCTGTGGCCATTCTCTACAGTGCCATCAGATTAGTCTGGTTTGGACAATGGAGTAAGAGGGTATTTTGTGATTCTCTTTTTTTTAATTTGGATAATTACATAATTATGAAGAGAACAATAATGACACCCAGCCCCTTAAGCAGATGGTAATACTATTTTCTTCTGCTTCTTCTTTTGAGAATTATTAAGCAAAGCTGGCATGGATTGTTTTTCTTTCTTGACCTAGCATGAGTATTTAATTGTGGCTCTTGCATATAATTTTGCCATCATCGATTAATCTCCAGCTTTATTGGATGTAATTTTATATACTGTAAGTGGTGTACCATAAATTTCTAAGGCTGAGAGCTCTTTCAGACCTGAATGATCTCTTCACATGCAATACAATACACTTGCTGAGACATTCTCTTCAATACAGTTTCAAATAAGCATACCTTTTGTACCTTTCAAATAAGCAAAGTTTAGTGCAGAAATAGATGCAGAGAAGAGACTGCAGTAACAAACAGGCCAGGACAATGCATCCCTCAGCATATGAAACAGATTAAATGTGAGCAGTAGCAGTGGCTTCTTCCCTCCTTTTCTGAAGAAACTTAAGGTAAACAAAGCAAAATTACTCAGTATATCCTTTCTGACAATATTGTCAGTGAAAAAAATGCCAGTTTACATGACTGGTGACAAGTCTAGCTGGGCTAGCTATGGATATATCACACCCTGAACAGCATTTGGGATGTCAGCCATTCAGCAGCCAATCTCTTGTGTCAAATTCAGTGTAACCAGCAGAACTTGAGCTGGTGAAGCTGAGATCAGTAGGCGGGCTTGCAGTCAGTTCTGTCCGTTAGCATGTCCTTAATTTTCTAAGTTTTGACATTGTATCTTCAAGGATTATTTTGGCAGCTGACTGTGAGTGATCAGGGATCACAAATGGATTACAAAGAGGAGAATATTTTCCTGTCTGCAGCTCACTGAGATACCTGGCTTCAAAGCAAGTGAGATGACACACCTCCAGTACGAGGCTTTCACTGTAGCATAAGGACTCATCAGCCATAGAGCCAAAGGTGCTTCTGGTGTAGTTGTGCCAATGCTGGTACTTTGTGCTGACACAGTCCAGTGGTATTTAATGTGATGAAACTATCCTTGCAGAGAAAAACAACTCCTACCAGCTTTACTGATTTGTTTCTATGTTACTGGTTTCTCCTAGCACATCTCACACACCCCTTCACACCTCTCACCTACACAACATATGCCTCCAGAGGTCGGTAGTGTAGAGCTGGCCTGCAGCTTTGGTGCTCCAATGCTCTTCTCCTTAGAAATTTTAACAGCTCCCTTTTTTCTCCATTAAAAAAAAAAAAATTCTCCATAAGAGTAAAGGGCATAGTAGTGGGTGTGTGAACTTTGTAATGGGTGGACCTCAAAAATTCCAATTCTTGGGGGGATGACTCCCCAAAATTTCCATGCTGTTAGCCCAACCAATTCAAACTGTTTTGATCAGCAGAATAAAGTGCAATATAATAGGACTGGCTTATTTGGTGGCACTTTTGAATCCAGGCAGTGTCACAAACAAGTACAAAGAGGTAAATAATGACAATGAGCTGGACTTCCTTGAACTTCCCCAGAAATATTCTGGTTTATGCACAGAGAAGGTTCAGAACAGCTCATGTTTTAATTGAACCACTTCACTCATCCTTAAATGAAAACAGTTGCAAACAGTATCCAACGTACATAGCCTCAGGCACTGTAAAACAATCAAATGAAAAGACTTTTCTTTGTCTTACTTATTTACTTGAAGCTAAAGAAAAATGCCAAAATTCTGCCCCTGAACAAATCACCACTTCTTACATACTTTACCCCAGCCAGATGTTCCACTTTTTTCCTAACTTATGAGTTGTTTTTGTTTGTATTTGTGTTTGTGTATTTTCCTGCATCTCCTTTGTTTACTTTTCCTGCTTCTTAAAATGATCTCTTCTCCTTAGAAGTGGAGGAGAAGAGAAGAGATTGAGGTGAAACCACAACGTGTTTTTATTTTCATGTAACAAACAGACGTTTTTTCCCCCACAAGCTTCTGCAGGCACTAAATACCAAATACGGCTTAAGACAATAAATTATAATAGCCTTCAGAGAATGCAGAGCTGGGAAAAGAAGAAATGCAAGTGTTTGCAACATGTGTTAAGAGACAGAGCTGATTGAGATTTCTTTGTTAACTCTACATTGGCTCATAATTTATATTTGTAAAAGATAATAATATTATTTGTTCTTGGGCTACTTACTTGCAGTTTGCCAAAGCCTTTACAAGTGTGAATATGAATCATTATTTCTTTTTTTTTTTCAACTGTATCTTTTTTACAGTAGTAAAATCTCTGTGGATGTTTGGGCTGGCATTTTCAAAAGACAATGTCTTATGTTAGCCTCCATTAGTTGCTGCCTGGTGAATATTTGCGGCTGTAACTTACAAGCATGCTGACTCTTAAGTAGAGCAACAGATAGGCTAATCAGCATTAGGGAAAGCTCCTGGAGGGAAAGATAGAAAACTTCACTTACTACTAATTTCAGAGAGAGATGAATTACCTACAACAGCATTGTCCAGAAAGATTTCCTTTCATTTGTCAGCATAGCATAAAGAGAAGCAGTTCCTTTATACTATTCCAAGGCAGGGTTCTACAGAAATGAAATAATGGAAGGAGGATGTAAAGGAGACACAACTCTTGCTTTATTCTGTTTGATACGTTATTCTATATGTGCCTTTGGTCAGAGTCTCATCTTTAGGCCGTCTCACATCACGATTAGATATCACTTCACAGAGTCTCCCTGGGACACTGGAATTCTACAACAGTACAGCCAAATGAGCTACATCCCAGTGACTTCATGGTCTGCAAGGATCCAGTTAGAGTTCAAGGAGGGCAGTATCAGAAGCTATTTAGTTTTTCTGCCCTGGGTTCTGTCAGTGTCCTTATTTCACCTTCTTTCATCCAAATTAGAATTCTTTCCTTCCTTGATCATTCAGCATAACATTCATTTCTTATCACCAGATGAACCTCACATACCTACATACTCAAACAAACTGTACAAAAATGAACTGGGCAGGTCCCTGAAATGCTGAAGCACTTAATTGCCTGTGTCCTTCTTTAACAATCTCTACTGAAAAATGTAAATTTCATGGATAAAGAGATAATAAATGAGATGAGGAACAATTCCTATCCTTAAAATCTCTATATATTATACCTCCTCCTGCCACTGCAGAAGTCAGAGGTAAACTCTGCACATCGAGGTTCATCCTGAGAAAACTGAACATTAAAAAAAATTTTTGGTTTTGTATTAGGTTGATTTGCTTCATCAAGGACTGCTCTGATTCTTTTAAATAAGATAGACAAATTAGATAGAATGTTCAGAAAGTCAGGTCAATTCATAGGTTAGCCCATCTAAGTTTTGTGTCGTAAACAGTTATGTGTAATGTTTTTAATGTAATAATATGTGTTAGTTAAAAAAAAATTGTGTCAGAAAAATGTGCTTCTTGGGTAAAGATCAAGTACATTTGAGGGGATCCTGAGGATCAGCAAGACTTAAGTGGGCAAAGATAATGCAAAAAAGTTACCTTATTACAAAAATGTGCCCAAGCCAAACCCATGTACCTGGAAAAGTCAGATGTGGTTGAAGGGATAGTGTCCTGGGTTAGGACAGCTCACTCTCACAAACTCCCCTCTCCACACACAGACAGGAGAGAAAGTAACTCAAACTGGGTTAAGATAAAGAGAGTTTGACGAGATTATAAGATGCAGTTACCTTAGCCTAGTTGCAGAAGAGTGCAGGAAATGCAGAAGCAGCAGCAGAATTCAGTGACCTACTCCACACCCTCCCGACCCACAGCCAGCTCAGCAGAAAAGACCAACACCCCAAACCTGGAAACTGAAAGCAGCCATCGGGGCATGAAGCCTCTGATGTTACAGCCTGAACTTCAAGCCCCAAGGTGCTTTGCTGCAGCCAGCACTTTCATTTTGAGGCTGGCATGACAGCAGCATGGTGTTGGATATCATCAGCAGATCATCATCAGATTCAACTCAGCCCATGACAAATAGGTAGCCAAAAATCTACTATTGACACAGGCAGAAAGCTCTTATTTCCAGGACATCATACATATACTTAGAATGGGGTGGGGGGGGGTGGGGGGGCGGGAATCCTGTTTGTTTGTGATTTCCCAATCTTCTGCACATTTAAAAATAAACGTGACTTAAAATAATTGCTGTAAAATCAGCACAATTTGCTTAGTTAGGAGTTTGGGATTTTTGTGAAGGGATCACAGAATCACAGAATACTTGTGGCTAGAAGTGACCTCTGGGAAGTCATCTAATTCAACTCTCTAGATCAAAGCAGGACCAATATATAGTAGTTTACCCAGGATTGTGTTTAGTTTTGAGTGTTTTTCATGACAGAGACTCTACAAAGTCCTCACAGGGGTAGCTCTTCCCACACAGTTAATTTTTTACAATGCATTTATTAATGTTTAAGTTGAATTTTCTGTGTTTCATTATTTGCCCATAATGAATAGAATATTGATACACCTAAAATTCATTTTCTCATCTGAGAAATAAGACACTGCTTTAATAACCCTCATAACATCAGCAGGTATATCAGGCTGTATTTAAATATACATGGCTCTTTAGTAGAGCAGGCATTAAATTTCTGATTATGTTAGATTGTTCACTTGCTAACTTTTGCTAAACTAAAAATCACCATTAAAAGCCTCAAAGTTCCTGATACTGGAAGAGTATTGCTCCTATAGTCATTTGTATGACTTGAGAGTTGCAAATGTGCCTGGCATTTTTAGTCAAGCGAGTTCTATGAATAGGTCAGCACTTTGAGGACTGCACTGGAGGAAGCCCTGAGCTTCAGCTAAGCAGAGAGCTCACACAAGACTTCACATGGCCCCAGGCTGTCAGAGTGTAGAGTCAAAAGAAAATGTAGAGTCAGAGAAAATTATTATTTTCTCTCCTTTCATTGCCCTGCTGTCTTTGATGATCTATTACTTTATGCCATATCTTGGTATTTTAACTGGAACTAACATTTTAATAAGCAGCACAAAAGGTGATGTTTATTTGTTTTTTTTTGTTTGTTTTATTTTAAATCACTGTTAATGATCTTTTGGATTTGCCCTTGTCCATGTAGTGTGAAATGATGTTTGGATGCTAGTGGGTTGCTTTCATTTTTTTTTTCTACTTGCTTTACCACTTTTCTCTGTATGTGCAGTACCTGACTAGTAATCTTGCAAAAAGGTGTGCAATAATATATTATAAAGTCTTTTTTGCTACTCTCTTACAGGAAGCAGAAGCATTGGCAGTATTAATATTTTCCCATTTATCAATAAAGGAATAAAAGTGGTGCTAGTGTGGATGATTTGCTTACCTTGTGGAGTAAGTTCTGCATAGGTATTGACTGCAGAAGGATGAGACTTGGAAGCTTAGGTAAACCATTTCCCCTTGAATCCATAGCAGCATTGCTACCATCTCAGCCATTTTTCAGGTGGTTTATTTGTGTCACCAATTAGTGATGTAAAAAATTTCAAGATTATTCCTGATTACTGTTCAGTTAATGAGTGATTTGCAATAAACTATTTCTGCCTAATTTTTCTCTTAGCAGTCTTTGGCATATAGTTTTACCATTTTTGTTAGTTATATATCTACAGAATCTCAATTGGATAGACAGGAAGATCAAAGAGAAAAATTACTTTTTCTAGATCTCGTGTCTGTTTGACTCTGCCACTCAATGGTGTACTTTATAATTGCCCATTGCCTTCCCTCCCTTTCTAAGGAGTTGTTCCATTTTTTTTTTTAAATGCAAACTTATCTTCAGTGATACAATTTTCATATCAATGTAGCAACACTGTCCACAGGTAGGAATTGTGATGGAAAACTGAACATGGAAAACAGTTTTTCTGTTCCATGTAGATTTTTCATACTGGTATATATGAATATACTTTTTAAACCCTGCTTATGTCTCAATTTTAAGTTTCTGATTCCTCTGAGATCGAAGTTCCTTTGATGCAGCACTGTGAAGACTTGAGAAATAGATGTAAAAGAAGGGATTGCTATTCAGACTATTATCTTTTAATATCAATTATGTCACAGAAACACAAACATGTTTTGGTTAAAAATGTGAAATAATTTTATATATAAATGAGATCTTTATAGGCTTAAACCATATAAACTATAAGCTTGAAATATGTTACAACCTCTCAACCCCTTCTTATGACTGATGCTGCTTTAAGATGAAAAGCTTGACTTTGAGTTAAGCCAGAAAACACATCAGAGGGATCCAAAGCAAAGGATTCACACTTTCCTGAGGGGATAACTAAACAGTTCCCTAGAATATGTACTTCAAAAAGCTGAGGAGTGGAATAGAGTGTCAGGATTATTGCTAGACCAGTCATTCCTCTCACGTACTTATTCATGGAACGTGGAGTTTTTGAGGAAATGTACAAACTCATTTGTCCTTATCAGCAAAATGTGTCCAAAATAAGTACTGTCAGTTGACAGGCCTGGCAAGTGCTGTACATACTGTACTCTCAGAGCTCAATCACCATGCTGCCAGGTTGTTTACTTTGCTTTTCTATCTTAAGAGTTATACAGGTGTGTACCTCGTGGGAAGATAAAAAAAGGGTGGGGGTTGAGAGGGAGGGAATGTTTAAGAAGTAATGAGTGTGATAATGAGCGGAGTGCTGTGTTGGGAAGATTTGATTGAGCCCCAGTACAGAGTAATTCTTAAAAAGCATAGTAAGGGTTTTTCACACATCTAAGACTCTCTGAGGGTTCTGTTACTGCTATAGTCTAGATATTTAATTTAAAATAATGACATGGAGAAGTAATAACTAATTATTTATATGTACTGCATTCTCAGAACATAGGGTAAATTAGGTAAGTGATAAGTTTATTTATTTTACTTCTTTGTGCCTGTTAGTTACTTGGTGAAAAAAGGTTAAGTTTCCTTTGGCCTGCAGCTGATGTTGCCTATACCAAGTGCTCGGTACCAGTTAGCACGCTTGTTTTCAGGGTATTAGTGACAGCTGCACTTTCTGTGACCCAGCTAGTGAAGGTGAGGAGAGTTTATTAACTTTCCTGCTATCATTAGAGAACTTCACCAGCAACATTCATCAATTCTGTTTGTGTTTTCCACTACCATTTTCTTCAGCTGAATTCATGTAAAGAACAAAGTCTTATCTGGACTGCATTTTTTTTTTAATTAGATCCTAAAATTTTCTTTAAAGATACCTCAGGAATAATAAACTAGCTTTCCTGTCAGCCAAAATGATCTCTTCTTTTGGACAAAACTGAGATTTATTTTGAGGGGAGTACCAACATCAAAGCCTCACTGTTCAGAATGACAGTTACCATGTCCTTCTGCAGCCTGAATACCCTTGTGAGCTAGCTGCCAGGACATGTGCCAATATGAGCCTCTTCTTAACAGTTTATGGGCATAGATGGACCACACAGGCCTAGCCTGAAGCTTGGAAGAAGTGCTAAGAATATGTGGCTTACAAAATCTAAAGCCAACTCCAATGTGTATTTGTCATGAATCTTGTTGTGAGGCTGAAGCTCCGTTTCCTAGTCTTTCTGAGGTCACAAACAGCAGCCTGCTAAGCAACCTGACATGCTTTGACAGCAGCCCAACAACTGAGTCACCATGTAGGTTACTACTGCCATGACAGCAGCCCAACAACTGAGTCACCATGTAGGTTACTACAGCCATGACAGCACACCTGCCAGAGAGCTGCTGGAGCAGTTTTCAGCAATGCTTCCTTTTCAAATTTGGTCTCTGATGGTGATGTTTATTTGGAGGTTTTTCTCTACTTGAATTTGCTGAGACTGCTTTCTCTGTGGCATATGGAAATACACAAACAACTATAACCAGAAATTCTATTTCCGGGCACTAGGATCCATGCTTCCACTACAAGAGTTCTTTGGTATGCATGTGTGACCCACTAGTTTAAGGAGCAGAGGACCATTTCCAGCTTTTCTGCCTCACAATGATTGATAACTATTAACTCAAAGTGTTCATACAATGATGGAAAGGTTGTGTTTAATTTCTCTATATATTATATATATATATAAAAATAAAAATATTTTATATATATATATACATGCATATATATATATAAAGGTGCTGGATCTACAACCCATATACGAAACTCATGGAGAATCTTTGAGACATGCTTAGATAAAAACATGATTCTGTTGCCATCTGGGAGAATTTGCAATGCCATAAATGTGAGGAGAAATGAGCCTTGTTGATTGCTTAGAAAATTACCATGAAATGTTAAGGTTGTCCACAGAGATGTTCAACATCTGCCAGCAGAACTGCTGATATAATAACATTAGAAGGTAAAAATAGTGCTGAGAAGCTACATTTATGCAAATGTCAAGTTTAGTTTCAGACTAAGTGGGAGAAAACTGACCCAACTCTCCCTGCTCACTACAGCAAATACATTCAGTGTCCTAATATAGTGGGAAATAGGCCATGATGCAACCGAGCACATACCAAATGATGAAGATTTATTTTGTCCTGTATATTGTGGATATTTGTGTTTATGACACAGTTTTTACTGCATGGATGAAACAGCCCCGAAAACATTATTGTACAATTCCTGGGATGGAGTTTTTTTGCCAGTTCATAAATGCATGCAGTGGAAACAATGTTTCTGAATAAAATCAAAGTGCTAAATGAACTGTTCAGTCATCTAAATGTTTCCATTTGGAAAGCTGAATAAAGAGTCCTATTTCTAATCCAAGACAGTTTTTATTAGCACTCAGTGCATTAGCGCAAGCAGAGACCAGTTCTGAAATCAGCCAGGGTACAGCTTGAATAATAGGGAAGTTATTTTCTGCATAAGCACTAGATTTATTAAGGCCTGGTTTTTTTCTGTCTCATGAAAGATTAGTTGCAACTTGTCTCAGGATGCCAGCAGAACAGTTTATACATTCTCAGGATCCTTGAGAAAAGGAGGTAGATTGGCTTCACTGAGCAAACAGTACTGCAGTTATAGCTGTTATATTGTCTATAGAAAGCTGCAAAACATGGTGCAGTAGCAACCTGCTCCATAATTTCCTTCTTCAGCATTTGTCTAAAATTGGGATCATACCATGCTCACAGTCCAGCTGGATAATTCACATGAAATATGGACAAGTTATCAGCTTTCTAAAATGAAGATTGCTTCTAATTCAATCACTCTCTCATCACTTTATTGGCTCACATTGCCATTTGATGCAGTTATGCTGCTTTTCTTCCAACTATTTGCCTGACAATTTATGTAAAATGTCCAAGAAGGTGCATCTGTGGATGAGAACCCATTGTAAAAAAACCACCTTTTCATAGAAAAATAATACCTGCAAGAATACGTGAACAACAACAGCCACGATTCATATCAATTCTCATTTTAATTAATTCTGTTGTGCTGGTGTGTGTGACTTTCTTCCAAAGTTTCTTTGTTCCCATACCTAATATATAGTCAGTCACCTTAGTTCCTGATCTTAGAGAGCTTATCTTCTTCATATTACATAGAATCACAGAATCACAGAATGTTAGGGGTTGGAAAGGACCTCCAGATGTCACCTAGTCCAACCTCCCTGCCAAAACAAGATCACATAGAACAGCTCACACAACACAACCAGGCAGGTTTTGAAAGCTTCCAGAGAAGGACTTCATGACCTCTATGGGCAGCCTGCTCCAGTGCCCCAGCACTGTAACTGCTCTTTGTGGTGGAAAATTGAAAGGACACACATACATTGATATTGTAGAGAAGGTGAGGAGCCTGCTTTTCAAGTGGATCTCCCAGCTGTTGCCAGTTGCATTCTGACTGGTGTTATGGAGTCTTCTTAAAGTTCATACACTGGGTTTTGTTTAGATTGAATGGAGCTGAAGATGTACTTCAGGAGCACAATGAGCAACTCCAATTGTAAATGGGAATTCCATGAGGAGACTCTAGAGTTAGTCCCAAGTAAACTTCTGACAGACATGCAGTGTGACTGAATCCTCCATGCCAATTAGTTGAGTTTCTTGGTCCCACTGAACTGACTTGCCTCTGTCACATCACGTGACTTGCCAAAACAGACACACTGAGAGAAGGGTAAATGAATGACTTACCCAGCTCCAAGCAGTCTTCATGCTCTTCAATAAAAAAAAATAAAATTTCAGTTGATCTCTCTGAGTGCCTGTTTAATGTTTGCACAATAGAGGAAAACTGCAGCGTAAGGTCTTAATTCAGTGTCAACATAGAGTATGACCTTGTGGTGAGAATGCAGTTTTGAAAGGGTAAACTCCGCTTTCTCCAAGAGCTTAGGCAGATGGCTGTGTTCATTTTGTTTATATTTCTTAAAAGCACATGAAATGGAATGTAGTTTTCTGCTGTTCTGTGAGAAAAAAAAAAAAGTGAAAAATAGAAAAAACTTAGATATCAACTAGGTTTTTTTTCTCTGACTTTTGATTAGCTGAACCAAAACTATGAAATATTTGCATAGATTTTCCCCAGCACTTGTGAGTTCATTTGGTTTCTTACTAAATACCTTTCAGTTGGTCATTTTGTGCCTATGCAGTAAGAGTTCCTGAGAAGATTTTCTATGGAATGTTACTAATCCAGGTCCATTTGGAAATTGAATTCGAAGTTATTCTCTCAAGATTGAACTTGCAGGCCACAGTATTTGAGTTTAACTTTATAGGGGTAAGTTCGCTGACTGTCACTTTATATGGTATGTCAGATCTGCTTAAATCTGCCTAGCTGTTGAATTTTGGAACAAGAATTAAGCTTTAAATGGCTATTCAGTTTATAAATCTTTATTCATGTAGGCATATCTATATGCTCATGTGGCCATGAGTGGGGCTTACATAAAGTGAAGGCAAAATTACTTGGCTGTAAATATACCATTAGCTAAAATTCTAGTCTCTTTAATTTGTTCAGTTGAAATGGTGTGAGAGGTGACTGCTGTGTTGCTGGAACTAAGTAAATACATATTGCAACCTAAATTAAAATGTGTAAGGAACACTGCCTGTTTCTAACTGCATTAACTTAACACAACTGTAGGCAGTTTTCGGTGTCATGATTGAATGCAAAGGAAAACAAAATCGTGCCTGATGAAAACATCTGGATTCAAGTTTCGGTGCCAGTAAATTCTTCCCCCACTGGTGAAAAAAAGATTGTAAAACCACATTCTTGTCGGGTTATGTGATTCATAGGAATGTTCTACAGAGTGCTCCAGCTCTTCTTCTGAATACATAGCTCAGGGTCATTGGCTGGCAATGGCAGTGTTCTGGGACTCAATCAGAGAGAGGTCAAGGGGCTATATCCTCAGTTATGCTGAGTTTGCAACTGGCAGGTGGGGGAGAATTCACCTCCATTTCAATTCTCTGAAACTCAGAATCCTGAACAGTCCTGGACAAGACTTGGAGGAATTAGCTGGAGACCTTTGCATAGGGATTGTATATTAAACAGTGTCTTGTTCTAGGACGCTGGTTCATGCTGCATTCTACCTACAATGGTACTTCCATTGCTCTGCCACCTGTAAGGAGGATCAAGAAGCCTGTGATGAAAAATCAGCTGTACCATCATGCAGAGTTCTTTCTGTAATCACTACGATCCTCAGCTGCTTTTTGCTCTCTTTCTACTGTAGAGATACAGGGATTGTGAACAATGTCTTGGCAGTGCCAGTAGCTTCAGGAAGCACTGTCTTTTGTTCCTTTTCTCTGTGCTAGTCACTTGTTCCCCCCCTTCTAATGTCCCCAGCTGCTGTAAGAGTCACTTCAAGGAATGGTGCCACAGATCACTACCTGCTTTATGGCTCATTTCTTCTCTGATCCATTCAGAGGAAACAGGGACACTGCCCAGAGGGAGAAAGAAGCAGCTAGGAGCAAGACTGCACTGAGTTTCAAATTCCTAGGCAGTATTTCTGCCAAAGGTCTAACCATGGACTGAGCTAGGGCAGTTGGGGTTAAACATGGATTTATCCTAGATTTGCTGACCATGAATTCAATAAAGATGTGGTTTCATGAGATGGAGTCTTTCCTAGCAGCCTGGGATACTTGCCTTTAGCCTCAGATTTCCGCTTGTCCCCGAGCAGAGTAGATCATGTTATCACTCATGCACCACAGATGCACCACACAATGCAGAATTTTAAATCAGATCAGAGAAAATGATCCAGCTTAAATAAAATACTGCAAATGTTGTTTTTTTCCTAAAGCTAGATCAGTTTTCCACTGCTGTTCACTGTACAATCAGAAGATGGTGTCTGTAGGAGAATGCGTGGCCAAGGACTGGAGAGAAATGAGTGCTGCTGAGTGAATTATTTGTCCAAAATTTATCCAAATGTGAAAATCTACTGGAGACTCATATCTGAGATCCTTTTACCACCTTCTTGAAATGACAAATCTGTGTCTTTTCAGTATAGTCTGGTGTATCTTGACACAGAGATAACTGAGATAACCAAGAAAGACAAAAGTGTGGTAGCTCCAAGACTTGAGCTCTCAATACACCATTTGGCCAAATACCACAGGCAGTGAATTTCTGTAGGTGTTTGATTCCTGATTATTTCAGGGTGATGGTGGTATGATGAGAAAGACAGCTTCATCTAATAATATTCAGGATATCCCAGTGAGCAGATACAGACTCACTGTCCTAAAGTGGGACCAGGAGTATGAGTGTGGATTTGAATACTTGAGGTGGGTCTAGCTTGACTTGATATCAAAAGGCTGTGTCCAGAACCCAGAAGCCAACTGCATTAGTGTGGAGTGAAATGAAATGTATGGACATGGGAAACAGTTTAGCTGCATATTAGCTGAGGTGCCTTAATGCATTTCTAAAGGAAGAGTGGCCCTCGGCTACACTGTGATTCACAGCCTGAGCATTCCTGCTTTCTTTGTGGGAAGAGAATTATCTTCAGACATAGGGAATATGGAGTTGGAGAGATGGGAATGTGGGATTTAGGGAGGTAGCAATATAGGACAATATAGGAATGAGGTGGAGAGATGAGGAACTGCAGAGAAGGGCACAGTTCTCAGCCACAAGAAAATTTTAGAATGTGACTTTAAAAGTTAGGAAATTAACTGTGCTTAACTGTTGGTTTCTTGTATTTTCTTTGTTTAAACTGGTTTGGCTTTCTTTTAGCTATTTGCGAAGAATTCCCACCCGTTCAATCACGGTATGTGTTTTAATTTTGCTGCCTACAGATCAAGTGCTGAATAGTGTCCATTCTTCATTGATTTGTGTGCAGTCTTCATGTGGAGTGTTGCCAAACCCTCATGCTCTGCATTTTCTTCTCTGTTTGAGGCTACCACTCTAGAGGGAGAATTGCTTTACGTGTTGCAGAAGATTTGAACATGTGCTGTGCCTTTTGAAAGCATCATAAATGACAGAGTTAATAAGCTGTACATAGCAGGACTAGTGAGCCCTGAATTATTATTCTGAATTTAATTATGAAAAAAGAAGGAAAGATGTGATAGTGCTTCTGAAATTTTATTTTGAAAGTGAGAAAATGCAGGGTAGTAATCTGGTGCCAGATACATTGCTTGCACTTATTTCTAGCAAAAACATTCAAGCAGTCAGTTTGTCACCACAGAGACAGTGGTTCCTGCTTAAAATAAAACCCCACTCTACCCACTCATACTTAGCTGTCTTAACCTTAGCCTCTGCTCCAGCCACATTGCAGTTGGCTTTAGCAGTCACTAAGTCCAACATGCTCTGTCACTGGATCCAAATTTTACAAGCAAGTAGAGATCTATCAGGCTACCTGCAACAATTCAAGCCAGCACAGCATGATTTTTAGGTCACGTCTACACTAGGTGCTTGGACTTTACTCAGCTATAAACATGACAGAGATCCTAATTCAAACAAGCCCTGAGGATATGTCTACACTAAATCAGAGGCATGAAGGTAACATGTACAGGCATGGTTAAGCTACCTTTAAACAATAGCAATGATGGAATGGCAGCATAAACTTTACAAAAGATTGCCTGAGCACACTGGGAACTTGGTTGATGCATGCCAATGATTTGTATTGAATTTCACTCCTGTTATAGTTGTGTCTTTGACTGAGTACTGATGTTTTATGAAGTTGTTTACTTGCCCTGTTGTAGAAAATAGGACAGGACTGGAAAGAACCAAATAATATAAAGGCAGCTTGCCTTTGTTATGTTGCCACTGGTGTGATCTGAAACTCAAACCCACAAGAAGCACTCAAGCAACTTCCTGCTCACTTGGTAGTACGTGTGACATCCTTTCAAGTCAGAAACTGAGTACAGGCTCTCATAATGATTGGAGAACCTATACATCAGGTGGGTTTTTTAGTGTTGCTCTGGTTTGAAATTAGAGCAAAAGAAGGAAACCCTCGATTGTTCTTTCTAGTGAAATGCTTATGTGTCATAAGTGGCATGTGGCTTTAAAGTTGTTTCTCTTGTGTGTCTCAGATGCAAAGAGTATGCCCTGGGTTTGGAGTTCAACCATTTTCTTAATTAAAGACAGTTTCATGGTCAGCTTGTGTACTTGTCTGATTTCAGTTGTTTCATTTAATAAATAAGGATTTTCCAAAGGGAGTTTTAAGAAGGAAAAACACTTTCACAGAGTTAATGTAAAATTTCTGCTGGAGAACAACTGGTTCAGTAGCCTTGATAAGGGACTAGACAGCTTTTTCATATGTAGTTTATCAGTTCTAATCCATATCTGAACAGGTCTTTTGTAGCTTACAGGAATGAGACAGTTGGTCTCATTTCTCTTCCTAGAGGATGGGTTGGTCTCATTTCTCTTCCTAGAGGATGAAAGTGTTTGCACTATAAAATCAGCATTCTTATTCTGATTCTAGATTGAAAAAAGAAAAGAGAGAATTCGGAAAGAGTTAAGAGGAGGACTAATGTGTCCTAAAAGGGAAATTTAAAGAACTTCCTCTCACATATCCAAAAGCTAATCAGATCTGAGCTCAACCAAGACTGAAAAATAAAGGCAGTTACAGCTGACAAGGAATACAGACTCTTGTTTGCTGTTTGTGTGTGTTAAACCCTATCAAATGCACAATGAATCAAGCTTTAGTCACCTGATTCAGCTGGTAACTACACTGAATTGATGGTTTATTTCTGCATCCTGAAGGAACCTTTCATCCTGCAGTGTGTGACCTTCCAGATTGAAGTGATACGCAGCTGTCCCAGCCTTAGAGAACAATAGGATATCTGCAGTCTATACCACATTTCTAGGCTTCATGATGTTATCACAGGAAGTGAGTCTGCCCAATAATTTGTTCTCATGGTTACTCTTCGTCCTATTAGTGATAAAAATGATAGCCATCAAAAATGGCTTGACAAATGTGGACTTTTCTCTTCTTGAGAACTTGACTGGATCCAGGGAATGCTGTATGTGTTATAGCCAGTCATCAAAGGGCAGCACATGCACAGATCTAACAAAGCAAGCCAGGATACCTGGTTGGAGAATATATAAACATTTCAGATGTTATAGATGCCAAAAATATAAATTAATCCAATAGGTTTCAAAGATGAGTGCTCCTGGGTTTGAAGACTTAACAGCAAAAACTCATTTGCAAGTAATTCACAACCAGTTAGAAGCATATAGTGTTGTTTAACATCAATGTATTTTACTTAGAGAACAAGGCTTCAAGGAAAACACTCTAGAAATAATTCGAGGATGGGACCAAAACTATCAAAGCAAGGTCAAACAAGGTAGAACTGGATTTATATGGAACAGTAAGCAACTGAAATGGCCTACAATTCCTGTCAAATTGAGACTTTCTAGCTGTCTTTTGCCCTCTCTGTGTGGGTTTTTGTTTGGTTGGTTGGTGGTAGATTGACTAACTGACTGTCCGTAAAGTGTTTATTTCATTTTGCAAGATAGACTAATATATGAGATATACAGATGATCTGAGCTGGCTTTTCAAGATTGCTTACATATGTTTACAAATATTTCTGTTTACTTAATTCGTGACAACTAAGACTGACTTCCAGCTGTTTGTCTGGCTGCATTTGCATGTATTGGGTTTGAGGAGTCATCATGAAAACTTGAGGAGAATAAAACAAAATGGTGAAGCCATGTAAAAGCAACAGGGAAACCTTGCAAATTTACATTGTTTTGATGTAAAATTGTAGATCTTAAGGCTACATCTGTTCAGAAGCCAAATGTTTACAGGAGAGAAAATCTAAAATCATCAGCACCTTGTACCTAAAGATGAGCACTGTAGACTTATGATACTAGGAGTCAGCTTCCACCACAGATAACCATAAAGAAATAGTTTCACTATAATCTAGTTACATGAGTGTGCACAATGTGTTAATGTCACCCTCTGGAGGCCACCTCTTAAGTAAATGAATTACATTTGTTGGCTTGTGAGTTTTGTGTGCTGACATGCAGTCGATAGTGCCAAAGGAACCCATGGATTCATTATACCTGTTTCACCTGAACCATAGAGCAGATTGAGATTAAAAACCAACTCAGACTGACAGCATCTTTTAGAAAGCAATTTTACAAATGTCTTATATTTGAGGGATGGAATGGAAATAGAAGCTGTGAAAACTCAGTTTTCTTTATGTATACACCTATGCTGTGTTATTTGTATTATTCATAGCACTGAAACCCCAAATAGAAAACTATTTTTCTAGTTATTGTGCAGATGCAGAATCACACCTCAATCAGGTTTGCTAACATAATTTTTCTCTGTCATTGCTGACAGAGAATGTTAATGAAGAAAGAATACTTAACCCTCACAGATATCTGAGTTCTAGCAATCTGGGGAAACCTAATAGCAACCTTCCAGTACCTGAAAGGGGCTTGCAAGAAGGGTGGAGAGTGAGACTGTTTACAAAGGCCTGTAGTGATAGGACAAGAGGCAATGGCTTCAAGCTAGAGAAAAGCAGATTTAGATTGGATGTTAGGAACAAGATCTCTACTATGAGGATGGTAGAAGACTGGAACAGGATGTCCAGGGAGGTGATTGGGACCCCATCCCTGGAGATATTTGAAGTGAAGCTCGACAGGGCTCTGGGCAACCTGGTCTAGTTGAGGATGCCTCTGCTCATTGCAGTGGGGGGTTGCACTAGATGACCTTCAGACGTCCCTTCCAACCTATACCATTCTATGAAACTTGTGAATATCTTGATCTGAGGCTTAGATTCAGATTCCTCCTTATGCTTAGCTTCAGATCAATTGCAAAGGTTCTTTAATTTAATCAGGATGATCAGAGTATAGGCAAAATGAAACTTATTCAAAACCCATGACACTCGTGGTAACAGTTTGAAAATGAACCATTCATTTTTATTTGGTTTGGAAAACAAGATTCAGTAACTGACTGGTTGTAAAAGACTGAAGTGCACTCTGTAGGACACTCCTTAAACTGGGCAAGGGCTACTGAGGTCAGCAGTATGTCAAGTGTCAAGACTTACAGCTTGTTCCAGAAGACTCTGTAACATACAACATTGCTGTCATCTGACAGCTAGATGTGACTTGTATCTAAGGTCACAACTGATGCCAAAAGCCCAAACATTCAATCAAATCTTTAACTCTGCAAACCATGGAACAATCTGACATGTGCATGGCATTTTTTAGGTCTTTTGATAAGATTTTCAGTGCCATCCTCTTGTTTATTTAATGTAAATCATTAACTCTTGGAGCCCTGTGATAGTGTGTTCTCTGTGAAAAATAGAGGAAATTTTTGGGGGGTGGGAAGCAATGGGCAAAGTAAAGAGAAGTATCTGCTGGAGAGTACTGTGGCATAGCAATGGTAAGTACTCAGGCTTTATGTCAAGCACTTCAGCAGCTGGAACAAGCTTGTCTGCAGCCTCTCTCAACATGATGGTAAATGGCAAATCAGTCACATCTTAACAATTTATGAGGGGATTTTTTGAACTTTCTTCTAAGCCTAGCTTCCAGTGATTCTGGAACTTGAACTTGCTATGAATGACTGAGCCTGTGTAGTCTGCATGCCAGCAGTGACTGGCTCTGTCTTTCCAAAACTACAAACACTACAATTGTTTTCTGAGGCCCTCAGCAAACAAAATCCTCCAGTGCTACCAGGAGTTTACAATGGATTGTATGAACTCCTTTCCTCCATGCTCATCTCACTCTTGGTCTATTTTTCTTCTGCCTTGAAACTGATAATCAAGTAAAACGAACAAACCTGTTTTCTTCAAGTGTTTGCTGCTTTGCTTTTATCCCTGAGGGATGAATACATTTTTGCACATCCAGAACAAAAAAAAACAAAACAAAACCAAAAAAAATTGGAACATAAGAGAGTACAAAGTTGGGAAGCACTGGATACCTGAAGGTGTTTGTGTCAAAGGTGCTTATGAAATACTCAGGTCTAGGCAGGACTGCCTAGTTCCTGAGCTGTTCTTTGCCTTAACGCAAGGAAATTATGTCCTGTTCTTTTTCACCAAAACCCACTGCAGCAGCTCGATAGCACAGTGTCATGTAAATGTGCCCTATGACAGCAATGAATGACATAAGTCACTTCACTGCCTTTGGATAGCCATGTTGCTACTGTCTTATCATGTTTTGGGGAATAGCTTGTATAGAGATCACAATGAGGCTGCTCTTCCTCAGTGGGAAGCGTGACAATGAGCATTCTGCAGATCTGTGCAGGCCCTTGATTAATCTCACTGCTCTGCTTTCCAGACCAGTGCAGAGAATAGATTAATTAAGCTTTTCCTGCTCTTCTGAAAGCCTCAGAGAGACGTTTTCGTAGCAAAAGAAAGCACAAAACACAGTGTAGCATCTTCCAGACATCTTCCCTTTCTGAATCATCCCTCATGGTCCAGGGAGGCATGAAAGTGTTGTACCATTTGCTGACCACAGATCAATATGCATGACAGCTTGGGGAATGGAATAACATTCTAGCCAGCATTCATAAGAATGCTGTTGATTAGAAGCAGGACTACCATAGTGGGTAATTGTCCACTGCTTTGCTAACTAGTAGCTGCAGTGCTTGCTCTCTTGTTTGTTACAAGGCTTTTCTTTTCTTCTTTTGCGGGGTAGTTCTTGTTATGTAAGGTCATGAGTAGAAATACCCAATTCTATACACTTTTACTCATGTAATGATGCCCTTGAGTTGTCCTCGCTGTTTATTTAGAGTGTGGCCTGTGGCTTAAAACAGAACAGATCTTTCTGAAACAAACACTTGTTCTGCATCTCTTTCTCAGATTTAATACACTATTTTTAGTGGATATAATGACACACTAAAAGTATTGTGGATTAACAAAACCACACATTGAATGTCTTCTGTGCATAGAGAATAATGAAGTGCAAAGAAAGGACGAGCTGGGGAAGAGACCACCTGAATTACAGCAGGTGTCTAAAACAAGGTCCTTCAGCTGAGGTTGGGGCAGGTGATTTTTGTTTTCTGTGAATGCTTCAGGGGAAAAAAAAAACAAACTAGGAAAGGAGAAAGAAAACTTGGCTTAAAACCAATGAATATAGTCTGAATATAAAATACAGGCATTAAATTGAAGAAAGTGTGTAACTATTGGCTAGAAGAAAATAGAAACTATTTGTAAAAACAGGGAATGGAGAGGACTTCAGTGATTTTAAGATGGAATTTAGTGAGAATATGAACAGAGTTACCTGGTGATTTTCTCCAGTACATGGAATTGGACTAAGTGGTATGGATAGCCCTTCTGGACTGAATGATCATCCACTATCATGCAAACATTTCTTCTTTTTTACAACTTTAGTAGCATCCTGTGGCTCTTAACTGCCTGTACTCTCTACTAGTGAGCCAGAGGAATTCCTAAATTCTCCAAACACCTTCCTTCTCTCAGACTTTACAATCATAAAATCATCCCAAATTGTTCTCTGGCACCCACCTTGCTTCCAGTAGACATGTGATAGTCACATAAATGATCATGTCTTGATTCCTAAAGACAGGGTGGAGTGTGCACAGGATCTGTCGCTGGTTGTTCATTATATGACCACAGGTGGCATGCAGTGCAGTTGTGTGCTCAGCAGGTTCTGCTGTATTGCAGCATGCTCCTGCTTGGTGTGAGCAGAGATTTTGTGACTGGCTGCCAGGAGATCCACACTGGCAGCAGTGTTACCTGACATCAGACTGTACTTGCTCCAGTTATTCTCACTGGGTTTTTAAATTTCACAATAATGTGCTTCTGCCAACACTACCAAAGGCATGCGATCAGTAGCTCAAAATGTAATTTTCTTGTCATGTAATGTTGCTCAATTATTTATGTTGCTAATTAGAAATATGGACAATTTAACATAATCTGCTGGTAATCAAGGTAGAGACAATATTCTGTATGTCTTTCCAACAGGAATTTAAAAAAAAAAAAGAAAAAAAGAAAACAAAATCCCACCCAGGTATGAGGAATGTGAAAATCTTCTAGCAGTCAGCATATGACATCTCTGATAGAGCTTTATTTCTTCTGCCAGGCAGGTCCCCTTGTTTGTTTCCTTAGTTTCACATTCCTAGGGAAAAAAAACGGTTTATTTTTAAGTGTCTAGATAAAGGATTGAGAGAAACAGATCCAGCATTTAGCACAGAAAATCACGTAGCTCAGCTTCTTTGCCACCATTATTTCACTAATCAAATTTATGCCGATGCACGTCCGCTGATTTAAACCAGAAATTAATGTAGCCCATAACTTTTTTTAAAAAACAAAAAAAAACCCCACTCAATATGGGTGGAACTGCAACAATAATTGGAATCAGAGGCTGAAACAGGGAAAAAAAAAAAAAAAAAAGATATTAAAGGCCAAATTCTCCTTAGAAGACCTGACCTTAGACATCTCTTATCCACATTTAAAAATGAAAAGAGAAAAGCCATGGTCTATTGTCTCTTAGGACTGGAACATATGATGATCATACTGAAACTGCAAAGTAATTCCCGGGGAGTAAACATTATCACCAAAGTACTGAATTTGTATGATTAAAAATCATTTGATAACTGAAATCTATTGCAATTCAGGTGATATGGAAGACCTTATAGGATCTGTAGCAGTTATAAAGTAAGTTTGGGGTGTTTAAGTCTATGCATTCTCTAAGGGCTCTATTTTTTTTTTTAATTGCTTTATTGGCATCAAAGAGCTGATTGTGCCTCAGTAATATTCCTGCATACACATTAAGCATTTCCAGATTTTCCCTTGGTCCCACCAGTAAGATTATTTTTTCCCCACTTGCCAAACTTGTCTATGTTTAAGCATGGAGAAGGTTTAATGCAAGAGCTGTAACTGCTGTCATGGTGGTCATTCAGGTGAACTGCATATGGTGTATAATCAGCTGGAACAGATGTGATGACAGGTGGAGTACCCTCCTGCTCCGTACTGCTTGTGTTACTCAGCACAAAGTCTGATACTCCAAAGCTGCCTGGCAGGTGTACCCCTACCACTGTTTCTGTGCAGTGTAGCATTCCCCTGCATTCCAAACATGGTACAAAAGAAATGTCTCTAGGAATGGAATATGCCATTAGTTCTAGTATCCACATTTTGAAAAGTTGTTGATGGGGAAATTGTCTTTGAGAGGGAAAAAAAGAAGATGAAGAGGAAAAAAGACTAAGGAGTGAACAGCTTGAAGGGATAGAAGGGCAAGCAGTAGAATAATTAAGATGTGAAGTAAAGCAACTAAGTAAAAGATTAAATCAGGCATACAGGTATAAGAAATACATATATTTTTAGCAGTGACTATCAAAACAATTGGAACAAACTACAAATACAGAGACAGATTGCCCAGGTCACTTCTAAAAAGCTTCTAAAAGGCTTCTAAAAGACTTGTCCTAGCCAAGTGATGTTTCTGGTGTGCAATGGTTATTGGGGTAATATCAAATGACCCATGAAATATAAGAAGTTAGACCAGACCTGGGACAGCCCTTTCTGTCTTTGAGTCATGTGAAATCAAACTAATTTATAGCAAAACAACTTAAAGGTACAAATAATACATAGTGCAAAAAGTTTCATTAAGGAGAGGATGATTCGTATCTGAGGAAATTACTGCTAAAAGAATTTCAGGGATAAAAGTCCTAACCAGGTGAAAGAGAAAGCCCTCTATAGTGAGCATCTGACTCGAAATTGCTAAATCAGCCATGTTTTGATAAAGATCTAATAGTAAATCTCAAAAGCCACCTCCAAATTCCCATCGGCATAGTATTAGCATTACTGCTATGGATTGAATCAAACATAAATCCTGCTGAGGACAGAGGGAGTCAACTCTTAACAACAAAGAGGAAGAGGAACAGGGAAAATCCCAAGCACCTTCCCATAAGCCACCTGAAGAACTTGTCCCACAAGCCTCAACTGTTTGTTTCCATCAATACTACCCTTTGTACACAAAAAAACAAACCCGTGCCTGGACCTGCTGGCAGCATGGAGACCAAAACAGCCGGGGGAGCTGAGAGACGTGTGTCAAGACTTGTTTTTGCACCATGAGCAGTATAGCCAAGTGTAGGGATTAAATATAGTGAACGAGCTCCTTCTCCAACTGGATGGCCCCAGATCATCATGTTTTGATTGGATTCAAAACCTTAAGATATTGCAATGATAGCAAAACAAGGGGTTTTGCTCTTTACCTTCTGTAATTGTTTTAAGATAGACTGGAAGTATTAGGCTTCATTCACAAAGACTAGATTTTTTAAAAAGGAAATGAGAGTTCTGTTAGCATATAACAGAAGAGGACAATCTGTCACTCACTCACTGTATAGTTTACAAAGGAATCATAGAACCATAGAGTCATAGAATTGTTTTGGTTGGGAAAGTCATAGCTGGTGGAATTGGCTGCAGATAGGCAAAATACACATCATCTTGGCAGAAGCTAATGTGCTCCTGCTGTGTATATCACATGTTGAACAGATCTTGGGCAGAATTGCTTCCATATCTGAGTCTCAAAGTAGCTTATGTTCAAGAACTGGCTGGACTCAGAGGCATGATGTTTAGAAAAACACTGAAACATTGCCAAACTGAGAACAAAATCCCAAGTTATCTGCCCAAGAAATGGGTGAATACTACTGGCAAGTATTCATTTGACTAACTTGTTTCCATCAGCTTTGAGTCATATGTGTATGATGTCTTCATTCTTCATCTGGTTGCATTCCTTATTGAATTAAATATGGAGGGATTTGTCACTCAGCACAGAATGTGTTGGAAATTATTTCTGGCATTGTTTAATTAATTTTTCTTCTTGTAAGCATTACTTATTTACACTGATAGAAGCAGCAATGTTGACATTTTGGATGTTACTTTGCATGTTCAGTGCCTGGAATAGAAATTGTAGTTCGGGGTTCGAGAAGTGCAATTTATGATCCATGGAGTTCTAGCACAGGGAATGACAGCACTGCTCTAAATACTCATGATTTACTTGCTTGTTTGGTGAGAAGCAGGATTTGGCTGGACCTAGTCAGAACTTGTCATCTTAGAAGCTTGTGCTCTCTGGAGTTTATCAGACCTACCTGAGGGTAAGGTCTCAGTTTACAGGGAAGGGCAGGCAGATCGAGAGCTTTTTCATCCATTAGTGAACTTTCTTCCAAAACCAGGAAGGGAACACAGAATCTAAGGCCATTTCACTTCTCCCCTTCCCTGCTTCTCAGATTTTATAGGATCACTTTTTATGTTGATCCTCATTGCAACACTTGCAGTGATGGAAACAAGACAAAAGAGCTGTGGGAAGAGGAGCATGTGATGGGATATAGGAGAAATTATATGCTGGGAAAATGTGGACATAGGATTGATTTGGAGATTCAGAAGTAGAGAGAAGTGCCAATAAGCACCTGCAGAGTAATATTGTCTCCCTCTGCATTCCTTGGGGGTCTGGAAATATGAAATGTGATGCAAAACATGGAAGGGTGAGGGGGTGGATTTTAAAAATCAAAAGATTAGACCTGCATGTGAACAAAACTGATTTCCTGATTTTGCATCATTCTTGTAATTGTCTTCAATCTGAGTATTGTTTTTACCTTTTGGACAATTCCTGCAGTCATTCCTGTCACTCCTGGATGATTCACCTGTAAAAATGGAAATAAAATAAGTAGACATACTGATGCCATCACAAGCAACAGTGATTCAGAACAATATTCTGTTCTCAATTACTTACATTTCAATATGATCCACTCTTTGCACTGTTATAACTTGAGGCTGCATTTAAGGCAATATAAAAGCATGAAAGGTAGCACAGGTTTCTGAAGTCATCAGATATGTGGTTAAGTATATATGGCATATATCTACATGCATATGCAGATATGTGTATCTACAAATATCTATACACACACTGTTCCAAACTCTCTAATGCCCTGATCTCTGCTATGGCTTCCTTACTACACTTGTGGGCCCATATATGTTAGATTAATATAATTTAATATGTTATTTACATACACTCATATTTAATTTGTCTTTAATTACTGAAAAAAACCAACAAACCTTCAAATTGTATCATTCCTTTCCTATCTTCTATACTAGAATACCCACTGCTTCACCTGGCTAAAAAACCTTATAGGTGAAACCCTGGTTTGTGGGAAATCACATTCAAGCCACAGTAACACAGCAATCAGCAATTAAAAATAAGCTGATGCAAACAACAGGAACAGCAAATGTAATCAAAAGACCAACCAGACACACTGCATTCTATGAATTTTTTCTTACTCTGTTGTGACCTGTTGGATTTGCCTTAGCCTTTCCTTGAGGCTTTCTATGGCTCTCATTAATTAGAATCTGTGCCTATAAATTGCTGTTGCAAAACCCCCTCCTGAGTTTTGGCTTTTCAGTCTTATTTTCCCTTCTCCTTGCACCTCCTCACCAGATGCTCTAAATGTTTACCTAATAGTGGTTCAAACGACGATAAGTTGATGCTTGTGATAGTGCTACAAGACATCTTACTTAAATTTAATTGTAATCACAGTTTGATTAATTTTAATGGTTAGTGTTGATCCCTTTCTCATTGGGGAAAGCCAGAATGGAGGTGTCCTTAATGCTGAGCTAATATGGTACCCATTAAGGACTAGCTAAGTGCACTGGTATGGAAGTGGAAGGTTTTACCTTCAAACTGAGACAAAGAGTAAACCATACTTAGTAAGACTAGAGAAACAATACCTGTGGTCCCCAATTGCTGTCATGATGACTTCAACAACTGTGTTTTACTTGTGGCAGAGTAAGAATATTCAGGCACATTGCTTCCACTGGTGGCAGGAGTTTAAACTGTAACTGAAGAACTTTCAGCCAAAAGCTGATTTCCAGCCTCCTGCAGATGTTCCCCAACATACATAACTACTTTAAATGGAGTTATATTCCCAGGTTTCAGCTTCTCTGTCTCCCAAAGTTCAAAATCTTCTGCTTCAGACTCCTGTTGTCTTAGTGTATGATTTCAGGCAGATCCTTAGACAATTAGGCAGGGATATTTCAATGTTGTGTGTAAGATTTGGTCTCAGTGAATCCTACTGCAGTCAGGATTTGGCCTCCTACATACTTGTGTTGTGATTTCATGTATGTTCCACTCTTTGTGAAGCACATAACCTCTTAAAGGCTTCATCCTGTAGTATCCATTGTGCTTTGGCATGTGTGCCACAGAAAATGGCCTAGAAAGTGGAAATATCCGTGCCTGTTTCAGCAGCAGCAGTGGCAGATGTGGAAAATTGTCATATTATGTCATATGATGTCTCAATGACACAGCAGCCTCACCTGAAAAAAAAAGCAACATCAGGCACAATGCCAAAGAATCCAGAAATTGCCTATGAAGAGGCAGCTAAATAGTGATACCAGAACTGAGGTCTTGCTAGTGAATACACAACACAAAGGAAGGTGCCAGTGGTATGATTCCTGTGTTTGCAGCTGTGCTTTTTAATCAATGATCAATGTGATTCCAGCTAAATTATACATCCAGTTGCAATGCACAATGAACATAAGTCAGTATGAAGAAATGTGCCAAATTGCTGAGGTTTACAGTGGAGTACTTCTGAGGTAGGTAGACAAATACCGTGTTGATAAGAAACCTGTGATAATAACAAAGATGTTATCTCCTGAAGTTTATGGCTGTTGACATACACATCTAATGCCTTTGACTGTGCAAACCGTAAGTGACATTAGAAAATTCTCAGCATGAAATCAGCGAGAATAGTTGTTGGGAATCATTGGGAGTCCTCGCCAGCATTTGAGAAGAGCAAAGGAGTTTTTAGGGGAGGAAAAACAGCTAGAGGGAAAGTCTGAACTTGGAAACAGATCTCCGTGTTCAATAAGGTAAATATGAGGCTGAGTCAACAGCCAAGAGATTAAAGATGAAGTAGAGCAGACACAAATGAATCCCTTTCTCACAGTATAAGAGCACTGGGAGTGGCAGAAGGCACCAGAACAGAAAGGATGAAATATGTTTCTTATGTGGGGCAGTCAGCTAAAGAGTAGCAGACAGAGAGGCCACATATGTGTGACCAGAGGGAATGTGAAAGGTCTTCTACCATCAGCAAACCTTTTATAAAAATCATAGGAACAACAAGCAGAAGAGGGACAGCTGGACCATACATAACAGGGTGGAGGAAGTGATAGGAGGGAAAGAACATCTTGAGTCAATACTAGCAAGAGAAAGACAGAAGAGGCTGATTTGAAGAGCATCATACTTCTCATATACAAACCTGTGTAATCTTGGGGCTGATTTCTGACAGACTGTGTGCTTCTAATCTGTGTTATTTTTTACAAGCCAGCAGTTAAGCTAACATCTGAACAATGACATTTCTTAAATGGAAAGATGTAGTAACTCACATGTAGTTGGAGGGAAAGGATTGAAGGAGTCACAAGGAACTCGGCCAGTTGGCTCAGATAGAACTGGCACAGGACAATGTCAGAACCTCTGCAAAGATTTCTCTCCATGTAAAGAACCAGCTAGCTCTGCAAGCAGGCAATCACATTTTACTTAGTGTACCACACAGAAAATGGTGACTTTGGAATTTCACTTGAGGGCAAGGAATTCAGGGGAAGCAAATCTTAGATCCCAGTTTTATTGTTAGTCCTTTACTTCTTAGCTGTTACGTTTAGTGCTTTCTAAGAATGCTTTTTAACAGCCTTTGACAGGAAATTTGTGGGTTACATTTTGATGTGAAAACTCTAGCAAAAATCTGAGCAGTTTTCCCCCCCACCCCCATATTTGCTGAGAGTCTTATCACCATTTCCTTTAACCCTTTTAAACTCAGGGTTTTAAACGCAGGAGGTTTTCAGTTTCAACTGGTTTTGTACTTGCTTGACCCAATTGCCTATTACCTCATTGCCAGGCTCTGTTTTGCATTACATACTGTTTCTGTCTTGTTTAGCTGATTACAATTAGTTACAGCTAAACCCCAAACTCAGCAACTGCACATAAGAATTTACTCTGTAATGAATTTCTCACCCATTACAGTAATGGCCCAAAAATACTTGGAAAACAATTTTTAAATGAATTGCACAAAGTGCATAGCAGGATAGCAGCAGCCTGATTTCTCCATCAGTTAGAGCCTGATCCTGTAATAGACACAATGCATTGTCACTTTCATTTATGAAATTGGTGGAATATTTGCCACCAAAAGCTAAAAGCCTATGCTGATGAGATCTACTATCTAGACCTGGATAAGTAGATTTTTTTTTTTTTTGTCTTGAAAATATTTAGCAGTAGTTTTCCTGTAAAACAATTACAGAAAAGTGACTTCCCAGGACTGATGAGTCTGGCTAGAACTCCAGGATTAGCGGAGCTCCCTCTTCTGCACAGATGCCTTCACAGGGTGAACAGTTATCTTCCATTTCTTTAATTTGCTGCAAAAGAGGAGCAAAAGTTATACTCTTGAAACATTTCAGCAAAATACACAGTACAGAATTACAATAGCAGGGAAGTCAGTATTACAGGTCTCTTGGAAGAGACCTCAATGTTCATTCAATCCAACCCTTAACCTGGCAAAAGGGCCAACACTAAACCATGTCCCTAAATGCCAGGTCCACATGCTGCTTGGGCACCCCCAGGGATCCAGATCCTTTGGCAGTATATTGCTTTCATGCACTGAAACCAAGCCTTTTAGTTTTCCTTAGCAGCTGACTGACTTACACGTACGTCTAAAATGCCATCTATATATTTAAAGGTAGCAGAGCACTTCATGGAGTGGAGGCAGTAGAAGTGAAGGTCAGAGATCATAGACATAAAGTCTGTTCCACCTCCACAAGATAGGTCATCAGCCTCTGTGTTTCATTTTGCAAATGAATCCTTAAATATTGTTTATATCTATTAGAAAAAGATAGTGATCTCAGTCCTGTCATAGCTTGTAGAGAAAAATAGTCTTCCTGTTATTCAATTATAGCTTTGCTGTGGCCAGGCTTTCTACCAGCAAACGAATAGAAGCTCTACTAGCTTTACTGAAGCAATATTTTCTTACTCTGTATGAGAATCCACTTGGATGCTTTCACCTTTTGATGTAGAGTATTTCCAGAATGAAAGGCACTCTGCTGTTGTGTTACAGAGGTGTAATGATGAATACTTACTAGAATAAATCTTGTTGGATTAGGCTCTGGCTTAAAATGTGTATTTATCTTTGTGACGTGCTGACTGAAGGGTTTCATGGGACCTTTCAGTTGACAGAGAGTGAGTTAAGAGGGGAGTGTTTGCTTTTGTGTGTTTATCTTCCCCTGTACTGTACAATCCGTTCATTCCACCTCTCAGCTGGGATATAAAAAATACAAATGCAAGTACTTACTATTTAACTTGATACCAAGCAGAGTGTTTTACCAGATATTGAGTGGAACTTACACCATTTTGCTTCTCCCAGAAGGCTGAACTGCTGGTCCTTTCCATTTCCTGATGCCATGATAATGATGCAGTTGCATAGGATGCTCTCATTCATGCTCCCTGTTCTTTTATTCGCCTTACAAAGCCTCCTTCTCCCAAATTTTGGTTGTGTATGCATCATTTAAAATTGCAGAACTAAGATTTTATCTCTAAGCAAACATTTTGGTCCAAATATTTAGGAAAGAACTCCAAACAACAGAAAACAAACAAACAGACAATTAAACAAAAAGCAAAGCAACAAACCAATCAACCTCGAGTTTAGGGAACATTTCTTTTCCGGACTCTTTAACAACTGCAGGACAGATTGTTCCACCTACGCTTTCACTGTCTCACTATGATCAGACCATTGCTTTTATATGCCACTGTACTTGTAGCCATTGCTCTTCCTTCAGCTCACTAGAGAGCTAAAGCTCAGGGATTTCTGGTTAAGAATCTGTGTCCTTATTCTGGTGGCAGAGTCAGGGTTTGTCCCAGGACTTTTTTTTGTCACAGGATGTTCCCTGTGGTCAGAAGAGTTACTAAGTAGATGCTAAAATTTACTGTGCATGTGTTTTCAGAGCAACTGTCCTACCCATGCGCTTTTAGTGAATGCATCAATCTCCAGCTAAGGACTGAAAGCACCTGGAAACTTATATGGCTAGGAAGACTCTGCCACAGCCAAAGAAATTCCCACCCACAGCTTCTCCCAAAGATGAATTATCCATGTGGGCCATACAGAGACCATGTGCTGGACTCTGTTTTATGTCATAAATTCTTTTGAGAGAGAAAGGGCTTTAAAAATCTTTCTAGAGCACCTAAAAAAGTAGATCATGATCCAAGACTAGCCTGTAACCTTCACTTATGGTGGTAGCCTGTAAAATGTACATTAATGTATTCTCTTTTGCTATACTGGTCTGCTTGTTTTCTCCTGTTTTGTTATCCCCCTAATCTAAACCAGAAAGCAGTCTGGCTGAAAAGTTTGATGTGCAGGAAACTAAAGAATCTTCATCTGTTAAATTGTGGGAGAAATGGAAATAACCATATTAGAAATGAAATGTGAACCAGGTCACAACAGGCTGCTGCCAGGGAAAAGCACTGTCACTTGAAATTAAAATTATTTTACCTGGACTAGTAAAGTTTCCTTTAATGTTTTTACAGTTGGCAGTAAAGTTAAGATTTTATGCAAGGAATAAACTAAACAGTTAATGATTATGTAGAAAGCAGTAGACATCAGATTCCTGACAGCTTAATTGCAGTGCTGACAGCACTGGCTGTTTCATTGCTCTGATGTTATTTTCATCTATAAAGCTTGTTCTGAATTACAGCAATGGCTGGGACTCAGACACACCTTTTTAATGCACCTGCTGGCAGGGAGGATGTGTGTAGGTGGCTCTCCCAAGCAAAGTAGACAGGCAATAGGAGTAACAGGTTAAAACACCTGCCAGAAGCTCTCAACATTCCCTTTTGTGGAAAGGGATCAAGCCCACATTTGAAGGTGTTTAAGGAAAAATAATAGGCAGCAGTTGATTTAGTTTTATCCAGTGCTTATTTTGCACTTAATCAAAAAGGTTTTGATTTTTGCTTCCATCTTGAATAAAAGAATAAGAGATCCAAGAAGTCTCTTGATCAGAAAGCAATCTGTGAAGTGTATTTATGTGGAGAAATTGATATCTGCTACCAGAGGCTTTGTGCATTTGAAATTGCAGTAGACTTCTTATTTCTGTGCAGAGACTGCCACATGTTTTGATGCTGCTACATTTAATAGTGCTGCTGAGTAGATGTTCAAATAGTCTAAATATTAGCTTGGGTCATTTGCGGTGTCAAAACCTGGAATGCTATGAAAAAAAATAATAACAGGACTTAAGTACGTCCAATGAGCTAATAACACAACAGCCTTTTCTTGTAGCTATAATGTAAACCTGGAGTTAGTTTCATTTTTACAGTGTCTGCATGAAATAGCATGACTGGGTCTGATATGATCTGACATGGTCCCCTTGTGCAGTTCAAGAGGATGTTCTCTCTATGCTGTGTGAATGGCTGACAGATGTTAACATTTATCTTTTCCTTTTCTGTGGTCTTTGATGGTTCTTTGTCAGTGTTCAGGGTGAAACTTTGGTGACTGAGAAGGAAGTCAGGTAAGTGTGATGTTGGGACATTTTTAGTAACCTGCCTGTAAGAGCTATACACACACTTGTTCTGAAGACTGCAGAAAAGGTTTTTGGTAAGTATAGCTGCCAAAAGGGAATTCTTTCATGGTCTTCCTAATCTCTCAGGTCCTACCCAGTTTATCAAATACTTCAGAATGACAGACAGGGAGAAATTACAGCCCCTAGTGTGGTTTCATTGTCTGACTTTAATTTGCACAGTAAGAGCTGGTCATTATTCATACTGCTTTTACAGGACCATTATATCTGGCTGAGGGTCTTGTGGGTGTGCTGGGGAGCACTTTGCTTTGGAATTCATAGTGGGTCTAGCTTGTGCTCAAGGTTTCCTAGATTGTATTGCAAGCTGTTAGAGGTAGAGTATGTTGAAATGGAGATGCCTCTATCACACAAGCTGCCAACAATCTCATACTCAACCTGCCATTTTTGAATGTACAATGTGAAAACAGCATCTCCATAGGTAAAAGGTTAGACATGATTGGAAAACCCTGTGTCAACAAAGCTGGAATTTCCCACAGATAATTCTAACAAATGAAAGTGTCCTTCTGTTACTTTCAGCTGGAGTTAGGCCTGGTCAGATTATAGCTGCTGATCTAGCTTTACAATGCAGACCACATGTGCACCTAGAGGCAATATGTCACGCTGCTCACATGTTAATCCCGCAAAACTCATGTCTTATTTCATCATTGTGTTCATATTTTGAATTATATTGATTGTTTGTCCAAAGGACAGAAAAACACTAAGATGGCAGCCCTAGAGCTATTCATTGTATGTATAAACCTGACCCTGACAAAGAGGAGGCTATGGAGTGGGATCTTGTAGCAGCTTAAAACTATGTGAAAAGGAATTGTGAAGTTGACAGAGGTAAACTCTTCTGTAGTGAAAAAAACAATATGAGAAGGAGAAATGATCACAAATTGTAGCTTAGAAGGTTCAAACTGGACATAGGAAAAACTTTTTCAGGAGTGGATTACCTAGAGAGGCTGTGGTATCTCCAATCTTGAAGGTTTTCAAGACTGAGATGAAACCACAGCCAACCTGATCTGGCACTGGTATTAACCTGCTTTGAGCAGGAGATTGGGTGACATAACCTCCAGAGATCCTTTCCAATTCCTACGGTTTTATTTCCTTAGAAATATTAAGTAGCTTAACTCTCTATCTGCCTTAGTGAAGATTTTTTTTTCCCCCACTGGCAGTATATCATTATTACATGTAGAAAGAACCAGGTAACCAAACATTCAAGGTCATTGTGAGAAAATTCCCTTATAAAAGTGAAGAAATTAAAGTTTTAGCTTAGACCTTATTTTCTAGGGCTCACAGAATGACAGCAGTAAACCTCAGGGTACAGCTGAGGGCTGTGTGAAGATAACCTAAATGACTGTTTAAGCACCAACAGAAAATTCAGTGAACAAGTCTGCCACAAAGCACAGTACCCAGCAGTCTGTTAAAGATTACTGACTTCCCTGCTATACCAGGCTTAAAAACTAAGTCAGTAGCAAATTCTGGATTTTACAATCTTTTTCTGTTGAAACCTAAAATTTTCTACTGTAGTATATCAACACATCACTTGCAGCTCTCGTCCCCACTAAACACAAAGGGATTAACACAAATCTTTATTGCCATGTGGCATTTTTGTGCCTTACATCATTTTTCCTGAACACAACTGAGTGATGGTTCAACACACATGCTTCAATAGCTCACATGGCACATGGCCCAGACTGGGAGATGTCCAGTGCCTATTCAGCTACCGTGAGTTTTTGGCTAGGGTTCTCTGAATGATTCATGACAACTAATGCAGTAGTTATTTCCATTCTGCTCTTAGATCCCTCACGTACTTGCTCAGGCAAGCAGGACAAGGCTATTGAGTACATACATACAGCAGTACAAAATCTGTACCAGTTATCAAAGCAAACATGGACTGGGCTCACTCTAAGTGTGCAGTAAGCAGTAACTTTAGAATCTGAAATTAATTAGAGGTGAATAAGAAGTGACTCAAGACCAAGAGAATTATTAAGATACAAGGCTCAGCTGGCCTAAGTCAGTAAGGACAGAACAAGATAAGAGAATTTAAAATGGACAAGGAAATAGATATAGATGTTTCTATATTAAAGAAAAATACGTCAGTAAAAATTGTAGTCCCAATGTGATTTGTAGGATGTCTCTAACACTGCATAAAGGATAATATATGTGGTTAGTTAGAATACTGATACTGTTCTCATTAAAATTGGGCTGATAACTTCCAAAGAAGTGAGAGGCAGTCACATAGTCAATATATTAAGTATAAAGGAAGATGTAGAGATAGTTTGGAGTTTGGTACTCCAGATGAAGCATGTGCAAGAAAACTGTTTGGGTACTTACAGTCCATTTAATGAAGCAGTAAATTCTCTTAAATTGAATTAAAGCAGAATCAGTTGAAGGAGTGGAGAGAAAATGCAGATTTAATTTTGTATGATACTTAGTGTAAAGTTAAGTATCTTAACTGTGTAATTACTATCAGATTAATATGAACAAAGAAAAGGTCTTAATAAGGACAGGCTGGAAACTACGGATTAACTGCTGCAAGAAATTTGTGGTAGATCTCTGTGTGCAATAATGTAGAACTAGTTAAAAAAAACTGGTCTAGAAATTGTGTAAGAAACAACACATACACAGACTTCAGGGAGCTTAATGGTGTGACCTAATGCAGCAGTTGCCAAATGAGAGCTAAACCATCTCACAGTACTTAGCTGCATCCTCCTGTGCAGACACTGCTCCTTCTTAGTGCCCAGAGCTTGCACTCTGCCTCGCTATGTATTCATGCTTGTGTCTGCCATGCTTGAGCTGTAGCTGTGAAAGCAGGAAAGAAGGAGGGAAAGAGAGATGATAGAAGTACAGCACATTTTACCTGACTGCCCAGCAGGAAAAGTGTGTCTCTCTTTACCAGTTCCAAAGCCCCCAGGTATCCTTACAGGACAGTTCTTTGTGTAACAGCAATTAATCTGTCATCCTGTCTCCTTCATGGGCCTTGGAGAGGTACTGCTACTCTCATCTTTCCTTCTCCCCACTTTCACTCCGCAAAATTTTCAGGTCAGACAGTGTAAAGGTCTACAGGTGTCATATTCTCCATCTCACTTGGATGTTCCTACTGGTAAGGTCCCATTCTGGTAGTTAGACTAAGCACTGCCCTTAGGGGCACTCAGTTGTTCTCCATGCCTCATACACACAAACACTTGTAGGCAACTGGAGCTATGACAGAAATGGTGAAAGAGAGATGCAGCCTAGGAAGTTTGCAGTCTCAGTCGATTGATCTTCCACAAAGCTTCCTCCTATCCCTCTGCAATTAAAACTTTTGAGAGAGATTGTGCTTCTAGAGTCGCTCCTGTCTTTTATTAGATGATATTAGGGAGCGAAATAAATTCTTTAAGTCACTTGATTTTTACCAGAATTTTGACAGTATCACTGCTGTGGTTAATAATGATAAGAGTGTCCAGATTTGTACCTAAACTTGAGGTTTTGCTGCTTCCTACAAGGTATAGTACCCATGGATCAGAGCTTCCCACGGTGACTTAAAAGGAGACAAACCAAAGCATTCTGTGTACCAGAAGAACTTGGCAATGAAGCTAGTTCAATTCTAAAAACAAAAGTTCTCAGTTAAAAAAACAACCTTGTAAAGTGTGATTCTCCTTGTTTATAGCAAGATTCCACTTCAGTCAGGGCGAGTGCCAAGGAAAATAAATAGTCACATGTAGTGTATAAAGTGAAAACAGTTGAAGGGTTTTACCATGACAGATTATTTGTCCAGGTGTTCTGGAGTGTTACACAGTGGTTTTCATAACTGCTGACAGATATGGCAAGGGAGAAGGTTCAGTTCTGTGTACCTGCCTTTTTATGAAAGAGAAAAAATCCCAGGGACTGAGACCTTGATTTGGAAAGTACCAATGTACTGAGCTGCTCAGAACAGCACTACATGGTGTGCTTAATTTTAAGAATGCATATAATTCACTTCAGTGAGATTTAAGCACATGGCAAACACTTATAGTTTATCCTAAACATTTGAATAACTTTGAATTGGAAATTATCTTTGTCCATGCTCAAAGCCACTTAGATTTTCTTTCCATGAACTCTTAGGAAAACAAAATGTGTTTCTCTGACTATTTAGATCAAATGGATGTAAAAACTTTCTTTTTTCACAGTGTGATTTTTATTCTATAGTGAAACCGTAATTGGTTTATGCTTGAGTTTTGGGATAAGGAAGTTATTAGTAGCTAGAGTAATATTCTAGCTGGCAAAAGGAAAAGAAGCAATTTGGTGAAATGAAGCAGCTAATGAGAGAGGTTGTCCCAACAGAGCTCTTTCCATAACATGTGCTATCCTTAGGTAGCCAAGTCAGGGCTTTACTTAGTTTTGAATATTTGGGATGTGATGACTCTTTTGATGCTTAAATCTGTCAGCATCTCCTTTCAATTTGTGTATCTTCTTTTTTTTTTTTTGGACCAACACCTCTAGCAATATTGACATAGCCATGATATCCACTCTCTTTTTTTATTGCTAAGTGTCTTATGCTTCAGGTTACATTTTTACATGTAAACTGGTGTGACTGTTTTGTGGTTCACCATTGTACACTGCAAATTAGTGAGCATGTCTGATTTTATGGATTTGCCAAAGTCTTCCTTCTAACCTACATTCTTCACCTAAAAAGACTATATTTAGAGTTTACTTCCTGTAGGCACTTAAACTTCAATTCCGCTTGTAGATACAAAGCTAACTTAAATATGCATATTTACTTGAAATTCATGGAGAAATAGTTGTTAACATCAGCCAGAAATCTGGTCTTCAAATGCTTTATTTTTTTTTTTTTTTCATGTGGCTAGAGCGTAAAATTGCAGCAAGTCTTTCCACATGTGGCCTTCTACCTGAGAGGTAGAACTGAGAGAAAAAAGACAGCCACATTTGGGTGCTCCAAGCCATTTTAGTGGAAGTCTACTGATCAGCTTCAAGAACAAGGATGAAAGTGCAGTGACAGAAGTTTTTGACAAGCCTGCACTGATCTTCATCCTAGCTTTGAATCTATGAGAAATTTGCTGCAACCTTGTCATGCCATCTTAGTAATTCAAACCAGCGCCAATAATAACAGCTGAAGAGAGAAATCAATACTGAAGACTCTGATCATGATACAAAATAATTCTTCCTATAAGGAACAGTAATCAGAGTTTGGCCTGTTAGAAGCAGAGGCTGGAGAAGTGAGGCTTTTCCATCTGCAGAACTCAAATGTCACTGAGACGCCAACAAATCTGTAGAGCTACTCTGTGAATTGTGGCAAGTTTTTGGAACTAGTTACCAAGTGACCCAGACTAGCTAGAACAAAAGAAATCCCCCAAAGCGAAGTTGTTTTGGAATATAAATTTAAATACTTAACCTTTCAAATGAAGAAAATGCCAAATAATTAGCTAGGACAGAACAGAAATAAAAAGAACTTATAAACAAGTTCCCCTGCCCACTGCGTGGGCAGTGGCTCCTCTGGTCTCTTCCCATCACCTCTCTGCCCTGGGTGCTTGCTCAAACAGCTCTCTCTGTAGTCTCACTATTTGAGCCACAGGCTCATGGCTCCTTGCTGTGACTGTCTCACTCCCATTTGTCTGTCATGCTCTTTCTTCCAGTCTGGAAGCTTCTGTCCCAGACCAGTCTCAATTGCTCCTCAAGGGAAGAAGCAATTTCTCACTCGCTCCACAGGATTTCTTCAGACTCAGTCACTTTTTAAAAAAAAAAAAAAAAAAGACCCAAACTAAGGACAAATCAAACAGAAACTGGCTGCCACAGAAGTACCATAACTGAATAAAAATTACATTTAAATGATTTCTCTAAAGTCACACTGAGTGTTTATGGCATAAGCAGGACTAAACCCCAAATGCTTTGACTGTTTTATGGGTATGTTTCCTCTGTGGATAATGCCTTGTTCTTGCCTGGAGTGCTGGGGTGGGGAGGGGGAAGAGAAGATGCTTTGTAAACTCTTTTTTCATGTGGAAGTCTGTAGGAATTGTTCACAAGCTCTTCTGTGGAACTCTACAGTTTGCACGTCATATCAGGAAGGAGAATACAGCACTTCAGTCCAACACTATCCCAGCTCTCTCACCATTATTCCATACAAATTGAAAACACTCGTCGTATAAACACCTTGCTTTGGTGAGAGTGGCAAACCTCATGAAGTCTGAACTTGCTTTATTAGGCAAGAGAAAGGGAAGCTTATGCATGTTGTATTACAAAATGTTGTTTGTTTTGGATAAACTCATGTGGCTTGTACAGTGCCTATTGCTGTGGGGAGCGCAGCTGCTTCTGATGCGCTACCAGCAACAAAGAAAAGCAAAGCCTCTGTAATATTAAAGTTACCAATTTGTCCTCTGATGCCAGTGAGTGCCCAGCTGATTCAGGCAGGACCTGTCCTCAGGAGATTCAACATTGTTCACAACTGAGTAAGAAACAATCATCTGCTTTATTACCAAAATACTGGGAGAGGAAGCAGGGTTAGAGAGGCAAGAGACTTGCTCAGCTGTGCTCAGTGGTAGAAGCAGGCATAAACTTACTTCTTTCCCAACTTCCATTCTGCTGTGTGACCTGCTAGATTGCATTGCTTCTTCCTAAAGAAGTGTTGTTTATAGAAAAACTGTGAAGTCTAAGAAGCTGGAAATTTTATGAGCTGGGGTACTGTAGTAAGCTCTACCCTGGAATCACTCTTTTGTGTCCCAGATATCAAAGTCCTATTTTAACAGTGCTCAAGCTCCTGAGCAGACTGTCAAAATTATCAAACTATTGAGATGTTCCATTCCCCTCTCAGTACAGACATCCTTTTCTGTGACTTCTTGGACCAAGGCAGAGCCTTGATCTGGTTCTTTAATAGAACCCTGATCCCTGATGAGGTGTAGCCAAGTGAGACACCTGTCTTAGTTAGAGCAGTCCATTGGTCAGAATAGAACTTCTTAAGTAATTCCATTTTTTATAACATACTGTCTTGAGCAGTCAGATTCTGTAGTCTATTAGATCTCTGCAAAGGTAGGTAAATAATTAAATATACAATTTACCACTTTCCTTTCATCTTCTAGTTTTTATAATTAAGAAAAAAAGAAAAAACAATAGTTCTGAGCCTTGTAGTCTGTTAACATATGTAAACTCTGACCGTGACTCTATAAGCAACATATTAGCTGCCTACATCTCACCACTTCTTTTTTACTGTTTCTTCTGTTATCCCAGTAGGAACAGAATTCCAACCCTCTCAGTGGGAACATCTATGTGTTTGCAATTCTGTTGCCAGTTTGATTTAGGACACTTTTTCTTTGCCTCATTAAAGCACACCACATTTAAATCTGTATTTAGTTTCTTAAAAAGGAGAAGCCTAGTCACACAAATGCCATGTTTAGTAGATGCTTTGACATGCACATTCTAATCCAGTGATTAGCAAGCTTTTTTTGTAGTCAACAAAAGCCAAACTGGGTTATCCTACTGTGATTCTCTTGATGAAACTACTGGACATCAAGGGATCACATGATGCTGTGTGGCCAAAAATTACAGGAACTGTAATTCATCAGCAAGGTGAGGACAGCTTTCAGGGAGATACCACAACATCCTGTCACTTTGGAAATTCTAGCTGCATAGTTGGGAAGCTACAACTTGCTTAACTTCTGTTTTTAATTTTGTCTCCCACATGTGTGGTTCCAGCTGTAGAGGGTAGCACGCAAACCTTCTGCAGTCCCACAGTAACACAGGCAACTGATTTTGATGTATGTAATAGCAACCTGTGGCTTCACACCATAGAAGCACTGGACACTTCCCACTTGCAGCCAAGTAACTTTCTTCCCGAGTATATAGGAGAAAAGGAATTTTAGCAGCACATTCAATGTAACATTTCCTTTCACAATTTGACACATACAAAATAGAAAGTGGGGAAGGAGGCACTGAAATGTTTCAATAAGCTGAAATAAAATACACCACCACCAATGCGAGGGTGAATGGCTGTTTTATGTGACAAGTTATAGTTATCCAGTATATTAATTCTGTAATCAAATCTAATCCCAGTGGATTAAGGACAGCCAAGTTGCTAAAATAAGACTCATAATAAGAAACATAGGCCAAATGAATCATGGCCTGTACTAGAAGAGTGGTGAATCACATTCTATGACAGAAGATAGTCACCAAAAGTTTTGTAACTATGTTTCTTAATGAAAAATAATCTCAAAATGGAACTACCTTTGTCCAAATAAATATTACACATACAATATGACAACCAAGATACAAAGCCTTCTGGATACACTGTGTTTAATAAATAACCTCTGAACAATAATGTTTGAGCACAGAAAATGCCCTCCAGGGCTAGTCCAATGGTCTGTCTTTGTCAATGGAACAAGAAGATGCTTTTAGGAGAAGCCATGAGCCTGGCCAGTTTCTGAAGTCCATTTCCCTGATTTTTCCCATGGCATCTAGAATGGTTCCATTAGGGAGAATAGAGTGTACATCTTTGTGGGCACATCTACCCCGGAGGCAGTGATGACTCAACTGGGTGATGCAGAGCTTGGTGGTGACTGTAGCAACAGAACTTTCTAAATGCCCCATTTATGTTTTCAGTTGTTCTTTGCATGGATATTGACTGTATATGATGCCAGAAAGCTTTCCGGGAAATGCTACACTAGAAATAATTGGGTCTGCTATGTATGATGGATAACATCAAAGCTCACTGGTGACTCTGGTCAGTTATCCAGAGTTAAGTTATCGTTACCGCAGCACAGCTGTGGCATGTAAAGAGTTAAGGTACTTAAAAACAAAGCCCTTCCATCTTACTAATGCTCATATTATGAATGTAGAAACACCTGCCCCTCCTCTTTTCCTAGTGGGGTATAATTGGACTTTGTTTATGGACAAATAAAGGCAGTCATTGTAGAGACTGATAGGCTCTAACTGGGAAAAATCTGGCAGAGATTATTTGTCAGTTGTATGGAATTAATGCTGCTTGTCATGTCTTTACCTCCAGGAACTGGAGAGGAGCCAAGGGAGATTGGTCTCCTCTAACTTTCATGAAGAGCTTCTTTTCATAGCACACACACACAAAAAGGTGGGGGGGGCCTCAAAAGAAACCCCCCCCCAGACCAGCGTAATTTAATAGACAGGATGAGGAGACAGGAGTGGCTAAAGAGCCAGGCTGTCACCTTAAATTGCACAGTTGTTCATGGTTTACAAGGCCTTTGTACCTCCAGAAAACGGAAAATTATTCCATGTTACTAATGCTGTTATTTAAACACAATGCCTTGTTCTGCTTGTTCTGGTGTCCACTTATCCAGCACAGGATGCAAAAATCCTGAAGGCAGATTAAAAAGACAAAAACAATCCAGTAGCTGGTAAACAAATTTTGGAAGCTGAATTCTTCTCAAAGGGAGGATTTTAGAAATTACTTGACCACCCTGTGTAGCTGTTTGCAAGGGAAGGCATGCAGTAGTTAGGGCATTTCAGTTTTGTGGACAAAGACATGACAAGATTTCATGCTTTGAAGTAAAGAAAAAAAAAAATCTGAAGTAAAACCCACACAACTTGCTAGCAGAGAAGGTAATTAAACTTTGTGGTTGTTATCAGGGCCAGCAGTCACTTCATCAGGGTTTGAACATTTCTAATGATCTCAGATATCTTTCAAGAACACATACGTTAGTTTAGACTTCAGAAGAATTACAGCCTCTGTATTCAGGTCAAATTAGAGGACCATAATATTCCCTTCTGGCTTTTTCATCCTTTGGACCTATAAATATACTTCAGAGAAACTTCTGTTGGTCTGGAGGTTGATGTGCTGGATTCAGGATGTCCCATTGCCTTCTATAGCTGAAGGAGAATTTGATTTTGTTACATAGACCCTTAGTAGGACAGGAGTTTCTCTACCTTCTGATGCCTTAGTGGTGTTCAGTGAAAACTGGTAACTTCATGGTTTGTCTCAATACAAGAATTAAGCAGGGAGAGAATCAACTTGGCTGATTTTAATTTTGTTTTTCCAAAACTGGAGGTTTTTACTTCATTATGCAAACAACTAAATTTGTCAGGTAAGAGGGAGACAAATCACAAAGATTTATATATAACCTCACTGATGTTCTCACTTCCACATATCACCTGATGATGGAATTCAATGTGCTGAGAGCAAGTAACTTTTTAGGGTTGTATCATTTGTCTTCATCTGAGCCTATCCACATAGAAGCCCCATTTCAAATTCTGTGTCTGTGGTTTTGGTTTTTTTCTCTAAAATGTCACAAAATAGTACATCGCCTTTGATAGAGACTTTGATGTTGCTGTGATATGATCAAACCTGGATGACAAGATTTCCCTAAGGTAAAGGGGAAAAAATTCCATTTCTTGTTCTTTGACTTAAAATCTTATCTTGAGTCTATGAAAGAGAGACTGGTGTCCAGCTGCATCGTGTAGTTTCCTCTTATTATTGTCACATGTGAAGCATTTTTACATGTTTTGTAGCCTCTGGGACTTAGATCTCTAATTTCCCTGTGCTTTTTCCCTTCTCCTAACTGCTGCTATCCATGGAGTCATTACTAACTACTAAGTGATGCATGACTACTTCAGACCTGAAGCTGGATACACTACACAATGTCACCATTGCCTGCTGCTCCAAATGAAGAAAGACTTGAGATCCAGGGACCTGATGCAGCAGAGGTAGTGTTCTTCAAGTGCACTGAACCAACCTTTTCTCTGCTGCCCCCAGCTATTTCTAGCCATGAAGTAACACTGATAGGAACTGAACCAGTGTGGTAGTGATGAGTGCTGTGCCCAGATGTCTGGAATGCATGTCCAGATGTCATCTGTAGTGCTCTGAGCCCTTCCCATTCCCAGAAACAGGAATTTAACTGCCTTCTGCTCTCTGCCTGTATATTGAGTTTTGGTGTTACTGTGGTCAGAAATGGTCTCTTGACATTTTTTCCTCCTTAGTAACTCCTGCATGTGAAGTTAGGAATAAAAATATATATTATTTCATTAGATTTGTGCTTTTCAGGTGAAATGAATTCTGACTGTGTGATGTTTAGAGTATGTCTTGACCTCCACTTGGTCCTAGCATGAGGTAAAATATACATGCTTTTGCCTAGCCTTTCAGAGACAGAAGGAACATATCTTTACATGCATTCTTCACATCCCTATCTTTTCTTTTATCAGTCAATGTCATTCTCGTGGAATGTGGAATCTGCTATTTCTCAACTATTTTGGAGAGGGCTAGACTAGAATGCAAAGTCTCTCTCTAAAATGCTAAGTCTGTCTTTTTTTTACAGAGGACAAAGTGAGACTCTGGTCATATTATGTGTGATTCATGTTTTCCTAGTTGTTCCAAACAGTCTGTCTCTCTAACAACTTCTGTCTTCAGTACTTTTAGGGTACACATTAGGCAGGCACAGACATGCTCTGTGGTAGATGCGTACAGCTCTGTGCCTTGTTTCATATGTGATTCCCAGATTTTGGGTAGCTAGGTCACTTTGTCCATGCAAAGAATGACAATCAGCTATGTGTGTGCTTAGATGTGTTTATAATCACTGCCTATATCCTTGCATGCTCACTGACCTCTCATTTCATACCAGGGCAGCCTATGCCTTTGCATGTTTTCATGCTGTCTATTGCAGAATTCATAACCTGTTACAAAACTCCTGAGTATTCCGCACAGACCCAAGTCTTCAAGGATTAGTGGGAGAGGAGATGCTACCCAGAACTTGTCTTCATTCTTAGATTGCTCTTCTTGCTCCATAAAGTACACAGTGTTGCCCAAAGTTCTTCTGTGATTTAGTCAGGAGGTGTTCAGAAGTAGAAACTGGTGTGAAATGCCAGAAAAACAGCAGCCTGATTCGGCCAATTTTATGTTACTGAACTTTTGGTAACAGCAGCGAGGAGAGCTGGAGAGCTGTGCAGTGTGCCACAGTTACAGGAGTGAATGTTGCATTCTGTTGGTAGTCAGTCTGCCTGGCAGAACGTCTCCTGTTGTGTGCCACAAACAAATGAAGAAAAGACACAGTTCGTGCCTTGAAAGCTTCTAAACATGACAAAGAAGAAGGCACAACAATTTCCTGGGCATTCTTCTGTGTCATATCCATAAGAAGATTATAAATCCAGAGTTAATGAAAAATTGGGAATAGAAGGAATGAAAACAGAAGACAAGGAAAGGACAGGAGAGGGCAGTGGTGGCATTTTCCCTAAGAGGGTTGATCCTGAGATCAAGTTGGAGTCAAATGCTGTAACCAAATTGGCAAACTGAAAATATCAGTGATTGCAGTGTTGATGAGAAGCTGCATCAAAGAAATAACCATGATAAGAACTGTGAGTAGAGATGTTTGCTGAGTATCTACCTGCTCCTGTCCCAAGCAGCTCTGTAGTTTGTAGTCGCTAAGCAAACCATCTGTACTTCTAAAATCACAGATGATTAATACTAGTCATTACCTACAGGACAAGATAGCCTGGCATCTTGGTAGAATACTGGGGAAAAAAAAAATCTTTGGTTTCTATGATTCTTCTTCCTTGGAGAAGGTCAGAAGGGAAGAGACTTGTAAAGTAAATGAAGGGCTAGAAAGTGTTACTGGTGTGGAGCTGAAGCCAGAATGAATTTGGAATAGCAAAGCTGATACTGGAATCACTGTTTCTGGAGCAATGGCAGTGCAGTGGGGTAGGAGCTCTTTTGCCCTTTGTGGTCAGCTTGGCTATGTGCCAGAAATTGATGTTTACACTTTTTAACCCACATTTTACAGAGACCTCAATCAATCAGTCCTGTGCAGCTCATGTGCACTGCTGTTTGTAAATAACAGAAATGGGGGCGGGGGGGGGTGCGGGGTGGGAAGTGACTGTGTTATATTGGGAAATGTAACTTTGTGCACAAGTGAGAATGTAGAGAGAAGGCTACAGCCAGGAGAACTCCCACCTCACATGTTAAATATCCTCTGAGACACCATAGGTTGACCTTAATGGTGGCCTTTTCTGATCAGGTTCTAGCTGTCAGGAGCTGAGTCTGTTTTCAGTGGTGAAGAATCACAGATTGAAACACTTCTGTAGTTTGGAGTTGCTGTTTGTATGCCAGGAAGAGAGAGAGGCTCTAGTGAAAATGATTGTGCTGGTGCTGGACAAATACTGGATAGGAAAAAGTCCCTTTCTCAAGAGCTTACAGTTCAAAAGAGGAAGAACAAACATATGTCAGAACAAACATAAGTCAGCCTTCCAAACAAGATGACACAAGCTAGATTTTCAAAACAGGCAAAAGGTTTTTTGCTGTTGTCTATAAAGAAGCATAAGGAAAACCAGCAAACTAATCCCAGCAGGGGGAGACTGGAGAGGGGGAACCGAGGGAATGAAGAACATTCCAGCCAATTTGTTGATGACTAACATACTTTAGAACAACAGGCTGCTTTTTAAACTTAAGAGAGTGACTTGCTGAGTGGTTATTCGCTGTTCACTCCCTGGTCTTGATAAGAGCTCCCACAGGACATTCAGTTCTTTCCAGCTTCTCCCGCATAAGTTTATCTGTGAACATCAGCACAAAGCAAAGGGGAAAGAGGCCAAGCAGGTTTGTTTAATCTCTGCTGTGACTAATAATGATGTGCTAGGCTGGCTGCTCTTTAACACAGCTTGATATTACTAATGACTGTCTTTTTGAAGCATCTTCCTATGGGATTCCATGTCAATAATTATTGTAGGACAAACAATGATTTGAAGAGCAAGACTCAAATTAAATTTATTTTTGCCAAGCTGGTCTGTGTGAGAATGTCACAGTGGATATCACAGAAACTTTGGCTCACGAGTCATGGAGGCCATGCAGGACTGTACTTTCTTTGGCAACCATAGATTTGAAAAGGCCTATTCTGGCATGACTGCCTTGGCAGGGATCTTTTATATTCAATTTGATTAGAGCTGACCTGCTGTGAGCAAGGAGGTTGGCCTAGTGGACTTCCTGAGGTCTCTTCTAAATTATTCTGTAACTCTACAGCTCAGATGTTTATGCTGTTTGCATTGTTGTAGTTTTGTGTTTAATATTGTTTACTATTATTACCATATGTATGCATCTTTACAGAATCACAGAATGGTAGGGTTTGGAAAGGACCTCTGGAGATCATCCAGTCCAAACTCCACTGCCGGAGCAGGTTCACCTAGAGCAGGTTGCACAGAAAGGCATCCAGGTGGGTTTTGAATTATTGTAGAGATGGAAGCTCCATCACTTCTCTCGGCAGCCTGTTCCAGTGCTCTACCACCCTCAAAGTAAAGAAGTTCCTCCTCATGTTCAGATAGAACTTCTGTATTCAAGTTCATGCTCATTATCCCTTGTCCTGTCACTGGGCGGGACTGAAAATGACTGGCCCCATTCTCCTGACAGCCACCCTTTAAGTATTTACAAGCATTGATAAGATCCCTTCTCAGTCTTCTCTAGGCTAAAAAGCCCCAAGTCATGGAATCATAGTCCCCTAATCATCTTTCCTGTACTCTATTAAGCAGCTCCCTGTCCTTCTTAAACTTTGGACCTCAGAACTGGACACAGTAGTCCAGATGAGACCTCACCAGGGCAGAGCAGAGGGGAAGGAGGACCTCCCTTGACCTGTGGTCACACTCTTCTTGAGATACCATTTAGGCCCTGAAGAAATAATTTAAACTGCATTGATGGTGTCACTTTTCTGTAATTTAAAGATTCCAAAATTCTTGTCAAAGCTAATAAGAGAGCCTCATCATTGATCAGCATCAGCTCCTATTGACTTATGCTTACTCCCAATGCTTGCTTATTAGATCTACCTAGTAATAAATGTAGATTTATTACTAGGTAGTAATAAATCTAGTAATAAATGTTGTGGAGCATAGGCATTGTAGTCCACATGAAATGTGGTGTTTGGCTCTGTAGCACTACTACATTAGAAGTAATAGATATGAATCTATTTTTATCTCTGACCTGGTATGAACTGGGTCAAAACAAGTGGAAACAGAATGATCAAAGATCATGCAAGAGAGTGAGAGATTGAGGAGGTGGGAATAGAAACCCAACTGGCCAAGTATTTCATGTCTTGGTCCCTGGACTACAACACAACCTCTTCTCTTCCTCTTTGGTCTCAGAAATAAAAACATTACTGGAAATGAAATGAAAGTGAAATGCTTGTGTATGATGCTAAAGCAGTTTAAAAAAAGAAAGGAAGCCTTCAGAAATACTGGCCTATGGAGAACTGCTTGGGATGCTGACTCAAGCACCTTCTCAGAAGCATACTGTACAATTGTTTTTGTTGCCTTACCAGTTTTATAGCTAAGCTGGGGTTTTGATCTCTGCTGCTCCCATTTTGTCAGTGCTAGAAGCAGGTTGCTGACTTGGTTGGGAGCCTTCTAATTTTCATCCTTAGTTTATTAGTAGTCCATTCATGCCTATTTGCCCTTATACCAGGAATATTATTGAGCTTAGTCTGAGTTTCCCCTTCCTTTCCTGTTTTCCTCTTCATATATTTATAGGCAAAAATCAAATTCTTTTTCACTCTTCATTTTGCTAAGTTGCTGACTTTTTATCTTCTATCACTCTTTTGCTGAAGGAAAATTCACCTTTCTTATTTCTACAGAAGACCTAGGGGACTGGAATTACACTTCTCCACTGCTTGAGCTTGTGGTAAAAATACATCTGTATAGTACTGCAGGAAGAAGTCAAATGTTCTGCAAAACCAGGCCTACTGAGGCTAGTGCATGGTGCTTTACGAGTTGGCACAGAAAAACATGAATCTGTCCAGCTGCTTTGCAGCCGTAGCATGAGCTGGACTGCAGCAGGCTTATGAAAGACAGGCAGCAGTGGCATTGTCTCCAGCATTGCCATAATGGTTGTCTTTGTGCTCAGCTTCCACAATATTTTTCCTGTGATACTCTGCTGGGGGCTGAGATCTGTTTTGTGAATGGGGATCTGACCACTGCTACTGTGACCTATCCACATGCCAAGGGAGATAATGTTGCAGGATTAGGTTTTCCATAGCTCATATTTTGTTGTTTTTCCTAAAGATGAGCTCTTCCGGCCATACGAGAACTATCAATTTTCATCTTAGCAGAGACAGTTCTGAATACATGAACCATTAAAGATGAAAGATTAGCAAGGAGATTTGTAAGATTAGAAAGAACCCAGCTTTTGCTGTGTTTAAACTCTCAGCTGGTTAAGCCAATTTGAACAAAACAGGTGAGGCTGGCTATGCCAGTAGTGCCATGCAGTGGTGACAGGAGAGCCTGTCCTTCGTCACATCAGCACCAGGTGCAGTGCAAAGAGCCTATCTCAAACAGGACTGAGAATAACTGACCCACATTTCTTTCAGTCAGTGCCCAGAGAGAACCTGCCTCTTCATCTTAAATGCAATTTGATTAATTGTGATTAATAAATCAGATATTTGATTATTTTGGTCTGAGTTCAGGCTCCTGTACACTCCCAGCAGTGGGAGGACTAGTTCAGCCAAAAAAAAAAATCCATGCCTAGATTTTTGCTTTCGGGAACTTCAGGGCTTTGAGATCCAAAATTAGGTTTTCAGTTAGTGCCAGGAGGGAATCAGCCACTAGATTAAGAATTTGGATGCTTTCCCTCACAAAAATTTTTGGGAGTTGCATGTCAGGTCCAGGATTTCAGATCTATTCCCAGTGTAAGTTCAGAACTAAAGCCATGCCTCATCTCATTCCAGAGATNAAAAAAAAAGAAGAACCTGAAGGAGGAGGGAGTGGAAGAGAAGAAAAAAAAGAAGTAGGAAACAAAACCTGAGATTCTGGAAAAGTGAAGAAAGTAGCAAGTCACATGGGTAAATGTGGCATGAAACTTAAGGGCATAGGGAAAGGAGTTGAGTGATCAGATAAGAAATGTTGATTTTCATAAAAGCTTCTCTTTGTCATTGTTCTGGTGGCTCTCCCAGGCAGTTTAGGGTCAAGTGGTTATTTTTAAGCTAGCCATTGAATCATACAAGATGTCTGATTATGAAATATGGGAATATTTCACCAGCAAGGGAAAATCTTCCCCCCTGAGTGACTGCCTGGAAACGAACTACAGGGAAGGGGTTAATGGTTGTTCAGTTTACAGCTGGGAATTGCTGGTATCCAGGAAACAACGCAGAATGCACAAACCAAGAGACCAGCTGGAGCCTGCTGGAATCCCATTCATTTTGGCAGAGGTATCTGTGGTCTCCAATTCTGACATCACTGCCTTTTGCGTCACAGAGGAATGCCTTAACCACTTCTCCCTTTCTATTTTTTTCCTGTCTCTCTCTTATTTCTGTGACTGACTCAGATTTGCAAAGCAGTGACAAGAGGCAGTTCACAAACACTCCAAATCTCCTGTAGCTTGTGATTCCACCAAAGATGTTAGATCAAAGAGTTTTGATATGCAGGAGAAGATATAATCAGGAAGTGGAGATTGGATGTGAATTCCTTCTGTTTCAAATCTTACGTAGCACACTGCAGTAATAGAGAGTGGTCTGTCTGAGTGGACCCCAAAGAGAACGTACTCTTGGTTCAGGTACTCTGGAGTATATCAGAGGAGCTGGAAAACCACTCTGGTCACAGGGCTTCTGAGTTACCTGCTCAGAGTGTTGTGTCCTTCTTGCCCATACAACAAAAACAGATTGAAGCCAGGCCAAGTCTGTGCCATGGTTCTGCTCTGTAGGAATTTCTTCTGAGACCCAGATACCTCTGAGCACAAATAAGAGATCATAGGCCATCTGAAGACAGATTATCCTGCTCCTACATACTCTACTCTTTGTGCTTCGTTTTGTCTAGCTATAACCTGTGGACAAAAATCCCTCAGCTATTCTACTTTTCTCTTCTCTGGAATGTTCTTTTTACACCCTAAGCAAGGCTGTCTGCTATTCTTCTGCCTGTGTGCATGAAATGTCATTTTATGGTCTCCAGCCATTCACTGGCCTGCAGATCCTGCTAGCATAGAAATAATAATAAAACTTGTTTCCTCCTCTGTAATATCTGCATGAACACAAAATGCCACTGTTGCATTTTTAGTTTAATTGACTAAACACGATCAAGTAATATGATGTAGCTGAAGATGCATATAGCTGATGTGCACAGGAGCTGCATTGCAGACCTCACTGCCCAGTGGAAGCCTGTGCCCCGTCCCTATTTTCCTGTGGAAAGGCCTGTTGAGGGTGTTCTCTGTGGAAGACAGAATCACAGAATGATAGGGGATGGAAGTGACCTCTGGAGGTTATTAGTCCAAGCTCCCTGCTAAAGTGGGTTTGGCTAGAGCAGGTTCCACAGGATGGTGTCCAGGCAGGTTTTGAATGACTCCAGATCTGGAGACTCCATCACCTCTCTGGGCAGCCTGTTCCAGTTACCTTCAAAGTAAAGAAGTTCCTCCACATGTTTAGGTGGAACTTGCTGTGTTCAAGTTTGTGCCCAACATTTTGTTTCAGAAAGACTGTGACCTCAAAGGGCTAGGTTAAATGAAATATGTTGTGTTTAAATATTTCAGGACTCTACTCCTCAAGCCTGTTCATGTCTGGTATTTGTCCTTACCAGCTGATCTGCAACTTCACTGCTCTGTAAGCAACCACTGATTGTTCCGTTAGTCTTCTTTTCATGATTAACATTCTGAGCCTGAGTTCATCCTTGATATAAAGTGCAGAATAGAACTATCATCACAAAGGAATCACTGTGGTAATCCTGAGAAAATGCATTTGTGTGACTGGGTCACCAGGGAAATGGAGGGGGGGAAAAATGCTCTTCCAGAATTTGGATACAGACAAAGTTAATGGGCTGATTTAGGTCTCTGTTCTAGAAAATACTACCTAGGAAATAAATCCTGAACTGTATGAAAGTTTTTCACTACTTCATCTTACTTTTCCACAAAGTGTTCTAATTAATTTTACAAATTTCCTTCTCTTCCTTTATTAGTTTATGCAAATACTTATCTTGCTATAAACAGATCTGCACTCACATGCTTAGGCAGGTTTTCAGACCCTGAAGGAATTTCTACACCTGAAGGATTCCTAATTGTCTATATACGTAAGGATGTACCTGTCATTGTGAACTGAGCTTAAACTTGAGGTCTACATGACAGTGGTCTGTGGTCTGTGCAGGAGTCTGTCTGACTGGAACATCTCTTCGGTCCACATGAAGTGCCTTATCAGCCAACAGCCTGTCTTGTCCTGTTCCTCGTGGCCCTTCTCTGGACACGCTCCAGCATGTCCACATCTCTCTTGTAATAGGGGCTCCAGAACTGGACACAGTACTCCAGGTGGGGTCTCACCAGGGTGGAGTAGAGGGGGAGAATCACCTTCCTTGACCTGCTGGCCACACTTCTCCTGATGCAACCCAGGATCTGGTTGGCTTTCTGGGCTGAAAATGCACACTGCTGGCTCATATTGAGCTTCTTGTCCACCAGCACCCCTAAGTCCTTCACCGCAGGGCTGCTCCCCAGCCAGTCACTGCCCAGCCTGTATTTGTGCTTGGCATTGCCTCTACCCAGGTGCAGGACCTTGCACTTGGCCTTGTTGAACCTCATGAGATTGGCTTGTGCCCACCTCTCCAGCCTGTCAACTAAGTCAACTAAGCCATCACCTCTGTGTGCACAAGGCACGGAGAAAGGCATCCCTCTTCTTCCTCCAATGTTTGTGCAGCCCTCTGCTACACCACACGTTTGGAGAGATTGGAGCAATCCAGGACAGTCTGCATTTTGCTTCTGTAGGGTTGTTACTGATCCTAGTAGGAGATTGTGAGGGTGGCAAAGAGAACAGGATGGAACATGCAAACACCACCCTTGCCAGGGCTGTAGTAACACAGCTAGCATGGAGCCATGGCATACAGGTCTCACAGACAGCTTATGAAGTTGTCACGAAACTGTCGGTAGAAGTCTTCACTACATTCATTTTGCTGGATTCACTGGCATTGTGAAATTTAGGTGTGGCATGAATCAATTATCTATAAACTGAAAATCCAAAAATCAGGAGCCTCTACAGGAAAATTCAAATTATCAGGAATTCTGAGTTTTAACTGTTGCCACTAGTTTTCCTGAGACCCTGCTGAGTGGTCAACACAGCAGTGTGGCCTCTTATTTATATAGTCAGCATCTGAAAACATCCACTTTCACTTTGAAAGAGATGCATTTGTATGGACTTCTTTTTTAAGAGGCTATGGTTCTTTTTTAGAATCATAGAATGGTTTAGGTTGGAAGAGACCTTAAAGATCATCCAGTTCCAAACCCCCGCCATAGGCAGGGACACCTCCCACTAGATCAGGTCGCTCAAGACCTCATCCAGCCTGGCCTTGAACACATCCAGGGAGGGAGCAGCCACAACCTCCCTGGGCAACCTGTTCCAGTGCCTCAACACCTTCACTGTGAAGAATTTCTTCCTAATATCCCGTTCAAATCTCCCCTCCGCCAATTTGAACCCATTTTGAACCTGGAGGTTTTCAGTGGCCTTGGGAATTAGGCTCAGAGTTTAGCCCATTAGAAGAGTTTAGCTTTGCAGAATGCTTTGATAATCTGGACTGGGTAACTGCTTCAGATCTCACACTGTTGTATTTAGAGCAGTGGACCTGTGCCTGTTTCCATTTCTGGGGCTTTTTTTTTTTTTTTTCACTGGAAGAAGAAAGGCTTTTCTTAGCAGACAGAGCAAAAAGCCAGAGAGGTAAATAACCCTTCCGTGGAACATGCAATGCTTTTGATTTATGTCACACATGCTGCTGATCTGTAAATGGGGCTTCTAGGCAACACAAATAAACAGGACAATTCACAATACTATGCCAGGCTTGGATTCACACTCACAGATGTTGCTGTCTCCAGGCATTATCGTGGGGATGAGTGCAATCAGTTTAGTAGCTGGATTTGGGTTAAACACAGAGAGCTGGTGCAGTCTGAAGAGCTGCTGGGAAGTGCAGGCTGAGCTTTGACTACGCTAGACTTGTTAAAGCAACAGAGCAAACACCTGGCATCATTTAACAAGTTGACTGAAAATATGGTTTTTCATATTAATAGTCAGGAGGAATGTGCCTCTGACCCCTCCTGGGCGTGGTATGAGGAAAGCCACAGCCATTGGAAGAATGTCATTAACGTCAATCAGGCAATGATCAAAACCCAGCCCCACCCACCCTGCTATGGTGTGAATGTGTCACACAGGCACTGACTATTAACAACAACTAGTGCATGAGATTTCTGCATCAGTCTTATGTCAGCCCTATATGTTTATTTTCCCCCTTGATCATTTCTTCTTTACCACCCTTTTTATAATCATCCATCTTGGTTTGGTCAGGCTAGGGTCATTCCAGCACTGGAAGTCACTGGGACACCCTTTGTGCTTTCCAGGTTTGTCATCCTTATCTTCTCATTTCTTTTTTTCAGATCCTCTCTTCATGATAAGTGACATGTCAGTCTCAAAGCTGTATTCTGAAAGTTAGCTTCGGTTTTAATCAACAGTATGATCAGGATGTCTTACAGATACTACAGAGCGTGTCTGGCTGTCTTTGTGTGTCACTGAGCAGGAGATCTGGCATTCAAGGAACTGCCTGTGCATGTCCTTAAGTCTGTTAATGATAAGCTTTAGTTAAGTCTTTAGTACTGCATATGAAGTTTTGTACCAATTAGGATGTAGTATGAACTCAGTAGCCACCAAAGTCAAAGGCAGGAGTGCTGTTCCTCATCTATTTCCCTTGCCTTGTTTATTTTAAATGATAGTTTAACTTAAAGCTGAGTTTTGGTCTTGTACTTACTTGTCTTCTACTTTGGTCTCATACTTACCGCTTGAATTTACAGTGTAAGAACTGCCATAGCAAACCAATCCAAAGTATTAAATATTCAAAATGGGAAGCAAATAAACCATACATTTAAAGTAGTCTGACTTTGTACCAAGTCTGGATGCATATGCATTTTGAAAATTGGTTGTGTTGTATTACCTTCTTCAGTCTCCACATGCAGTAGAATCATAGACTCAGTCAGAGTTGGAGGGAACCACAAGGATCATCTAGTTCCAACCATCCTGCCATGGGCAGGGACACCCTACCCTAGATCAGACTGCCCACAGCCTCATCCAGCCTGGCCTTAAACACCTCCAGAGATGTGGCCCCAACCACCTCCCTGGGGAACCCATTCCAGGGTCTCACAACTCTCATGGTGAAGAACTTCCTCCTCACGTCCAATCTGAATCTCCCCACCTCCAGCTTTGCTCCATCCCCCCCGTCCTGTCACTCCCTGAGAGCCTAAAAAGTCCCTCCCCAGCTTTCTTGTAGGCCTCCTTCAGATACTGGAAGGCTACAATAAGGTCACCTGGGAACCTCCTCTTCTCCAAACTGAACAGCCTCAACTCTTTCAGTCTGTCCTCATAGCAGAGGTGGTGCAGCCCTCTGAGCATCCTTGTGGCCCTCATATCGCATCTTTGCCTTTTCTTGTCATCACTGTTTATACTTGTATTTAGGATTAGAAGAGGAGCTAAAAGTCTGAAAGGCTGTCAGAAGATAAAAAACAGCACACAACTAATTTGCCTAAAGTCATGTGGCAGGTCAATGGTTGTTTTTAAGTCAAGTAAATAAATGTCTGTTGTATTACACTGGCATCAAAATAATGTAAAATATCATCCCAACTTAACACAGCAAGAGTGCAACCTACGTCACAGACTCTGTGTGCAGGAGCTGCTGATGGCTGTATAAAGTATTTTGCAGTCAACTGATGGCTAAAGGCTCTGGCCCACCACAGCTTCCTGTCTCTCTCCCCAGAGGCAAGAATCAATGTCTGTCACATCTGTAGAGTCACATGGGATTTGGCTTATTCTCGACATTTTCCTTTAATTATATCCCCTTTTTTGCTTCCTAAGAGAGTCTTAAAATTTTAAAATATAATAAGAAATAATAATAACCAATTAAAAAGCTGTGGGTATTAAGTGGGTAATAACAGACTCAAACAAAAGTCAAGGATTATCCTGGGAAATGACGTTGGTGGATCCTGGAGCACTCAGTTCTATGAGGCAATCTGAGGTTTTGGCTATGCTTTAAAATGAGGCAGAATAACTTCACAAGCAAAAGCTTTGACAGAAAACCACCAAAGCAGATTTTCTGCAACGTGGAGGTAAAGGAACTGTTGTATCTCCATTCCCCTCACTGGCACTCCTCACTATATCACTGGAGCTCTTTGACACATTGGACCCCATTCATACCAAGATTGTGGCAGTCTCAGTGTTAGCTAGAACAGTCATGTGGCAGCAGCCAGGGTGTAAGCATGGTTATACGAGCCAAAAAACCTTCTTTTCCCCATCTACTCTATTTCCCTTGTAAAGTTAATGAAAACCATATGAGTAAAAACATTTTGTGTGTGTTCTAACTTGACCAGGACAATGAAATATTATTTATATACCCTATAGCGTGCACTGAAGAGAAGGGCTCTGGTTTTGTATGAAAACCTTTGTCAGGCATAATACAAACATGCTGAAATGAGTCTATAATTAGTAGCATTCAAAAAATTTTGATGCACACTGTGCTCCCCAACTATATGTTTGTAAGCAAGGTGTCAGAAGGGATAACTGCCTGCTCAAAGAGTTGCAGTTGGACAGTGTGTTTGTACAGAAAGTAATTCACAGATTCATAGATTGCATCAGGTTGGAAGGGACCCTCAAAGGTCATCTTATCCAACCCTCTACAGTCAGCAGGGACACCTCCAACTACAGCAGGCTGCCTAGGGCTGCATCGAGTCTCATCTTGAATGTCTCCAGGGACAGGACTTCAACCCCATCCCTGGGCAACCTGTCCTGTATTTCACCACTCTCATTGTAAAGAACCTCTTCCTTATGTCTAGCATAAATCTACCCTGCTCCAGTTTCAAACCATCTCCCCTCATCCTATTGCTACAAGCCCTTCTAAATGGTCCCTCCCCAGCCTTCCTGTAAATCCCTTTCAAATATTGAAGTGTAGCTCTAAGGTCTCCTCGGAGCCTTCTTCTCTCCAGGCTAAACAGCCCAAATTCTTCCAGTCTGTCTTCATAGGAGAGACACTCCAGTTCCAGCCTTCTGATCATGCTGGTGGCCTCCTCTGGACATGCCCCAGCAGATCAGATGGCATTTGGTTTGACAATCAGGCTACGTGGAGGAAGTTGTAAAGTCCAATGTCACACTGTGTGCTCTTTCTTTTCTATTATGGTTGAATACTGGAGTTTAAAGACATACTATTCAAACATAATGTCTGTCTTTCAGAGGGGCTGAAAAAGGTTAGATCTTTTCTACTAAAAGATAAAAACCTGTCCCCAAAAAACTGCATGTGAAAGCTTTAGCTACTAAAAGAAAATTCTACCTATTTTACCTACGTTACAGTTTCAAGTGCCTTAGCTTTCATAAGTTAGACAAATTTAAGTGTAACTGGAGCTTAGGCTTTAACTTGAGCTGTGTATGATGCACTGAAGTCTATACTAAATGGCTCTTGCAGTACATTCTGGTAATGCTCCCAGTCAAATAAAGTCAAAGGAGAAGAAAAACATTTTATCAGCTCTGCAAACATGAACACTTTCTGTGGAAGTGTAGGACCAACAATTTATCTTTACAAATCCCTGTGATCATCAAATGCTATGTGAAGTTCAGGCCACCAGACTAAATTTGCTTCACTTATTTCACTTGGAATGCCTACCTAGGAAAGGATTGGGTGCAATCTCAACAAGGATTTCTTAGTTTGACCTTTTTAGTGTAGCCCTTCTCATGTGAATCCGGCTTTCAGGATCAGGATCAAGGACTTCATCCAAGGGCTGCTCAAGTCAATGGAAAAGCTTTCATTGTCTTTAGTGGGCTTTGGGTGAGGCCCCAAAAGTTGAATCATACTTTGAATGGAACATTGTGTGTAGCAAAACAGACTCAAGGCTTCATTCACCTAGAGGTATTAACCATTAAGTGAAATTTCCCAAACACTGTATCCTGTTGCCTACTTCCTGCTGCCTCTTCTCCCAAGGACACAAGTGGCCAGGAAGAAGGTCATAAGCCCAGTGCTTAACTGAAGTTGTCTTCAGCCTGTTCTCTGCTACATTTTATCTATTAAATGATAGGAGATGTCTGTCATATGACCAAAATGCAGATGTTCCTCATATCTGATAATGTAACAGTAATAGGTTATGTGGCCAGGGTATGTCCCATCTTGTGACAGAAGACCCACACACTAGTGCAACAAGGGAGTGTTTCTCTTTCCGTCACTGGAGAACATTTCTAGCCACCTGGTCATGAAGAACCAAAGCTTTCAGTCCTCCAGAGCTTTCAGCAGGAACAGCCAGCACCAAGAGACTAGGCACTGCTGATCTCATTCACCACCATTCATATTCCAAACTGGTTGCATACCCAACACTTTTCAAGTGTCTTTACTTGTTTTAACTTAAACCTTAACGTTACCATTGTTACCTACTAGTTAGTATTTGTTTGATCAAGTGTTATGTTCAATTCCCACACACATTTGTGTGACTCCAAGTAAACAATGGGAATCAGTTGCTTCTGAACGGAGCGTTTGGACTGAACTCTTTGGTAAGCAGAGGTGACAGACAGACTTTTCTATTCATCAGGATTTCAGAACAGGGAAATAGTGGTTATATGTCATACTTGCTCTTTTATTGTTTGTTTCACATCATCAGGGCAGGGGCACTGGATGGAAGGATGAGTTTGTGCTTATTTTTACATGTGACATTTAAGAGGCAAAATGAAATGTGAAGATTTTCTCCAGATGTGTTTTCTGTTTGTGATAGATATCTAGAAATATGAAGGATGTTTTGGTGCCCTTACGTAAAGGTACTTCTTAGTTACTAATTCCCATTGATTAGGAAGTGCCAAAAGTGATGTCTTACCCAACAAGTTGTCACTGCTCACCATGTAAACTCATGCCAATGGTTGTATGTTTTTAATTCCTAGTAAAACTTATTTCCAAGTTCTGTGTGCCAAAGTCATGAGAGCTTACAAAAAAATAAGGGGCCAATGAAAGAAGCCTAGTGCAACTAATCAGTCCAAATCATTATTAGCTGCATGTGACTTTAGTTCACGTCAAGGAGCTGTCACAAGTGAGATACATCCACTAAACCCATCTATGTACAAGGGAACGTGCAGCATATAACCCACACTACAAGAAACATGCAATACATATAGCACGATCCCCAAATACCTGCCAAAATGCTCCGCATCCTGGATCCACAGCCAAACATCAGCAGCACAGACACATCAAACTTGGCAAGCACAAACCCACAAAGCCAAGATGCTGCCTGTGTAGGATGAATGCATCACATGGAGTTTTAACCTCAGCGTGTTGACTTGGGGAAACAGTTTTTCAGTCCAATTAAAATTTTCAAGCTCTTGAAACATTTTCTTCTTTACACTGGGTTAAAATGTTCACCTTCCCAAGCTGTCCTTGAAGTACATGCAAGCATTACTCCAGAATATTCAACAGCCCAATAGCTAGGACAGTTAGCTGAGATGTGAGAGGTTTCAAAAGTCAAGCCCACAAGTACAACTTATGAATTGTACTTATATGAGGATATTAATCACCAAACCAGTGGTTGCTTTAAGGGTTGCGCTATTCTATTTCCATTAAAAATTCAGCAGATCACCAGACCTAAATAAAGAGGTAATTATGAGCCACAGTACTTATGTGGGAGACCAAGTTCAGTGCATATTTAATATTTATACAAAATAGGACAGTCTCAGTGCTATTTTCCCATGAAAAAAAAAAATCAGATTCAACATAGTGTAATTTCCCTTTAAAAAACACAACAGAGCAACTCTTCATCGGAAAATTCCCAAGTAGCTTTTCCTCTTGAACTACCTATGGGGTTTGCCAAAGTGGTTGACGTACAATGAGATTTTTGCCCTCTGTAATTTAAATCCATGGGTTGTTTTTTTTTTCTAAGGGTGATTCATTTTACAAAAACACACAACAAATAAACAAGCACATAACTGGAGTTAAGGAGAAGCATGTGTTATGGATTAGGAAAAAGAGCACCCCTCGAAAGCTCAGCTGGTCCTGTTCATTATAAAGATAGTCTTGGGTGTATTATTTTTCCCCCCCCAGATTTCATTGTTGTTTTGTTTTTGGGTTTTGGGGTTTTTTTGTCTATGCTTCTTTTCTCACAGTGTTTCCCTTAATATTGTCTCTCTGGTACAGTCTGCACTCCATGTGTCATTTGTTTGTTTGCCTTGCTTCTAGGCTTTGTCTGGACCAGGATGTGGAATGTGTTAGCTAAGACCAGTTAACAGTAAAGCAGGTAAGACAAAATGAGCTTTGACTTTTTACAAGTTGACTGAGTTAGGTATGCTAAAATATTAAATATCTCCTTGTCTAGATGAGCCCTTTAGTTCTCTGAAATTCATGCCTGGTCCTTTCTAGAGCAGTGTCAATACCAGCCCCATCTCCATACTTTCTGAACACCTTCCAGCCTTGCAAAAAGCAGCACAAACCAGATCTGCCATATGCAGTTCATTCTCTCCTTCTCTCCCCAGAGGAAAAACTGGGTTTGTGAGTAAGTATTTATCTTTCTGTAGACTCAGTTTTGTTGAAAAGGATATACTTGCACTGTGCTTGTGTTTGAGAAGGTGGATCAGAGCGCACCTGATGCTTGGAGTAGAAGGTAATAGTGAACTTCAAGTGCTGGAGAATTTATTCCAGGGACTCAAGGCCATCTCTATTTCCTCAGCAAATGTACTTTAACTGAAGTGTGCATGCAGAGCTATGGTGTTTGGAAATATGCATTGTAAATGCAGTGGAAAGAGAGAGGCAGAAGTAAGCAGAAGCATCTCAAGACACAAAAAGGAAAAAAAAAAAATCATAATTTGGTTTAATGTATTACTTCTCACCTAATTTGAGATTTCAATTTTCTCTCCTCCCTATCCTTTACCACCCAAGTTCCTGCAATAAGTTTTTAAATTACAGTGATTCATTCTGCAAGAAGCTCAATCAAATTTAAACTAATTTTCTCCATAGGTTCATACAGGTTTTTTCCTTTGATTTATAGGAAATGCATATGTGTAACTAAATCAAAATTTGGCAAAGATATGACTTTTGAATCAATTCACAATGAGTCTCATTCATTCCACTGTAGCTGAAGCACAATATCTCACACCAGAATGTGATTAGCTTCTCCACACAGCAATATCCCAGCCTTTTTAAAATTTTAAGCATATAATTGGTAAGGCAGAATGTACCTGGAATGTATCTCACTGCAACAGACACAACAGTTCTGCCCTTTGGAAACTCACACTCAGAATTTCTCAGCTACAGTCCAGTTGTCATAAGAAGAGATGATTAATTAGCCATGGGGCTGGGGCGGGACAGAGGAGCTGAGGCATTAGGAACTGGCAGGGAGGCTGCTAAATAGATTCAGTAAAGCAGTCCAAAGGCTGGAGGAGAACTGCTGGAGAGATCTCTAGTTTGAAAGCCAAAGATTTCCAGGCAAAAGCCAGAAGGGCTATATAAACGTAAATGAGTGGGTGGACAGAATAGATCAGCCATGTATGCAGAGGTCTTTAGATTCACTGACCCTCTTTAGCACCAGATGCTGCTTTTAATGCACAGCTGCTGGTGGAAGAGCCGGTCAGTGTAAACAGAGTGGGAGATAGATCTGGTATCCAGGATGAAGCTAGAGCCATTTGCCCAGTACTGTACTTGTCCTGAAAGAAGGTTGGGATCCTTTTGATCATGTCCCACACGTTGTACTGTATTCAGATGAATCACTTCCTGCCCTTGCCCTTTCTGCTTGCTGCTGCATCACGGCAGCGCTGCTCTGGGACTGGGTCTTGAAGCCTGGGCTGAGCTGTTTGTGTTCTCTCTGCTCTGTCCTGGCGCCTGCTTGAACAGAGCAAAAGCTGCTGTGCGTCTAAACTGCTGTGTCATACTTAGTTATTAATGACCGAGAACCACATGACACAAAGTTCTGGGAAGCTCAAGCAGATTCCAGGAAGGGGTCAAGGAGTTCAATAAACAGTTTTATTAGAACTTGAATTGCAACCAAAAGGCTACACATTTACTTTTTTTTTTTTTTAATAAAAGCTTTGTGAGTGTTACTTGAACTTAGAAATCCTATGAATGGCAGAAAAGGCGTTGAGGGTTATCTTCGCTTTCAGTTGATTTGTACGTCACTGCCAGTCCAAAGCTGTCCTTGATTAAGGAAACCTGAATGCTCCTTTCATTTACACTTTTCAGTTACGTTTCCAGCTTGTTGGTAAACTGTGGGGTCATCTGAACTTCAGTCCTGTAAGAAGCGTGTCATGGTCTAAGGGATCAGATCCTTCCTTCAGTTATACTGGTGGAAATTCAGAAAGTAGTTGAGAAATCCTAGATTTGCATCAATTTATCTCACACTATGTAAAGCCTCGTCTAGGTGTGTCACACATCATAGTTAAAATGAGAGAGATCCTGATCCTGATTCTAAAAAGAGAGAATTGTGGATTAGTTTATTGTGTTAACAATGTGCAGGGTTATTATTTGGGATGACAGATGCTATATCAATGTATATTGATGAGGATAGATTGGAAAGGGTCTGCATAGTGACACAGAGGAACTGTGTGGCATGGTGAAAAGATACGGGGTGAGTCTCAGCAGGCAGATGGCCACATGTCTGTGTCCCTATAGTAAGTGGCACTAACTGGCTCTGTTTCCTGGCGGCAAGCCCATGCACTGAATAAGTTGGTGCTCAGTAAATGCAATTTTTCAGTAAATTGCCTTTGCTAAAGTAATTGCTTTTACATTATCTCAACCACACACTCATTAAGACCAAGCTCCAGTTCTGTCTCAACGTGCTTTTAATTAGTGTTTCTGGCTTTACTTCTGTGTTTCCTTTTACTGCCATCAAGCACTATGAGTTGTCTAACACTGCGTATGGCATAAATTGATCAATTTGTTCATTCATCAATTTATGTATGTCAGAAGAAATGGGAAATAGAACTCTGTCTCTCTCTGAAGGTGACTATAATGAATCCATTATAGTAAATATTAAAAACACATTAATGACCATCTCTGTTCCACTGTTATTAATGTGCACTGAGGCACAGAAATTAAGGGTCCAAGCCAACTTATTCTAAAGTGAAATGAAGGTGCTTTTTTTTTGCACCAAAGCTTTACACTGGGTCACTTGGTGGGTTCTGTAGATACATTTGGGGTAAAATACAGCAAGTACTCAACAAAACATGCAAAAATACTCAGCAGCCTTTAATGGAGGAAGTGAAAAAAATATTGCATCTGTTTGAAATAAACGGGGAATTTTAGCAAGGCAGAATGGAATTACCCAAGCTGGAATCTGACTTCAGTTAACTGGTGTTAACTCTTGCAAAAGCAACCACAGATCTTTTAATGGTCGCACTGGTCAGAAGTTCAGCTTGACCTCCTGTTTTGTGGGTGGCATTCCAAACATCCTGGTACCTCCTACTGTGAGGAGGTGGGCTGGCTCCTTGCTGATACAGAGAAAATCACTGTGTTATTAATCTCTAAGGACACTTCCACACCACTCAGAGTTTATCAAAGCCTTGTCATGGCTTTCCAAGGTTCCTCATTAGAAAAAGCTTTCTGAAGCGTGATACATACAACCTGTTGAATGCTGCAGGACAACGGCTAGGATCTGCATCAGTCCTGTGGCATCTGGGTCAATAATTTCTGGTGTAATGCAGATTACTTGTAGAGACTGTTGAAGTTCTGTGGTACTACAGAATACTCCATGTAAAAGCTGCAAATAGGTACGCAAAAGATCTTAATTTCATGTCAGACAATTTGCATCTTACGGGTATGTCTAAAATCATCACTGGGAGGTGTAATTATAGCATTTAAACGGAGCTCTGAACTTCTTTTATCCTAGGTGGCACAGGTAATGAGAAATAAAGGCACACTTTCTAAAGTCGTTTCAAGTCTACTTAGTTCTCTGGATACCTGTAAATGAGGGTGCAGCTTAAGAGCAGCACATCACCATTAAAAAAAAATCCTACATGATTTATTTGCCCCAAGTCATGAACCAATTCTAATCAAACTTGTTGCACATTATTATAAACACTCCGTTTCAGAGTTTGTGAAGAATTTAGTCTCATAGGATTCAAAGTACAAAAAGCAGAACTAATGAATCTTGGGTTTCTGTGCCTTTATGTTCTGTGGTGTGTGCTCTAATGGGTGTGAACTCCACCGGGAGATTTTTCCTGTAGCTGGGCTTTTACTGTTCTTTCTCATCTGCTTTCTGTGGTATTGAATACAAGGTCGCTTCAATTAAAGCTTTTCCCTGTCTACCACAGTGAAACGTAAAATCTTAACATAGTGTAGGCATATACCTTTATAGCAGGTTTATTGGAAAGCTGCCAGTTGCTTCAAAATTGTGATGAACTGATGGATAAAGAGACACACATATGTAATGTGTGCACACAGAGCACGTCCACATAAATCCCATTTCCTTAGGATATCAGGTTAAAGATACCAAGTTTGGCAAGGAGAGTCATTGCAGAAAACTCCACCAAAGATGAAGTTATCATGAAAATGGGAGAGATGGCAAAGGACAATGTAACATTTCAGTTGATANGGGAAATTATTTTCTGCAAGAGAAATTACAGAAAATTAAACTTGATTTCTCATCACTGGAAAGTCCATGGCAAGTTTTAGATCAGTCATGATTAGCAAGCCCAAAAAAGCTTCCAAACAAAACCCAAACCAGACAAGCATGTCTCTTTAACTTGGAAAAGGTAAGGATTAGCAGAAAAATCAAATATGGGAAAATATACATGAAGTGAGGTGAAAGTTCTTAGGAAGTGAGGACCATTCAGCAACTTGCTTTGTACTTGAGTGACAGTGAAAAAAAGTTACCCACAGAAGTTGTCCAAGCAACAGCGTCCTGTTTATATCTTGTGGTCTTATGAGTAAGTGACTGGAAAAAAACAAGAATGAAAAGATAACAGTTACAATAAAATTAAATTAAATAAGCCAGTGACTCATTACAGAGCAGTAAAAACAAAAACAAGAGCATTTAGGATTCAATAACAACAGAAGAATTAAATGAAAACACAAAAATGGCTAGATTGTTTTCCTTGTATATACAGTCAAGCACACTGATAGGAAAATAGTGGAACTAATCACACAATTGCTGAGTTAAAGGCAGAAATTTCAGAAAATAGGAACTCTAATACTACACTACTTTGGCAACCATCTTAATTTTAGTGGGACAAAGCTTTTTTTTTTGTGAAGTGCTGTAGAGGAGCCTAACTCAACATACAACCTACCAAGCAAAGTATGCTCCTGGAACTGATACCAATATTTATCCTACATATTCCGTTTTGCTCCAGAAATGTGTTTCATTAAGCAATATTGCTGGGCTTTAGAAAAATGTCATCAGTGAAGATCCATCTGTGACCTCCTCCATAATTTTGATATAGGCTCAGGTCTGATCCCACAGTAATGGCAATCCAGGAAACTTGAAATATTTAAACAAACTAGAGCTCAGCTCCATATGACTCTACTGGGACAATCTGTGAAGTTATTGTGCTTCCAAAGCACAGAAGTGCTAGGAACTTTAAGTTCTGAACTCAGTGCTTTTCATGGAATTCTGACATGAAAGGCTGAGCCCTGCACAGCTGTAATGCTTTCGTTTAGAAAAATCCCTACAGGATTTGTTCTGAAGAAGAAAATGTATTATCTAAAGGGATACCTTGACTTTTCAGTGCCATTCAACTGCCAATGCCAATAAGAAGCAGAAAACTTAAGGGCAGACTATCCAGATCACTAAGGTTTGTGGTCATTCATATTGGCTCACCTTTGAACAAATCTGATCTTTCTATCTCGTGTCACATATTCCTGGTGTTCTCATGGCCATGATCTGGAAGCGTTCCTGGTGTTCTCGTAGCCACAGTTTCTAAAAGATCTTAAAGTGTCCCTAGTGTTCTCATTGCCACAGTCTCTCAAAGATGACTTCTTCAGTATACTAAGTTTGATGAAGAGATGAGCACAGTGACTCTTGGACTACTTTTGAGTAGCCTGTGATACAGTTTGCAGACCTTCAGCTGCTGCAGTACCTGCTGTTCCTGAAGCTTTAGATGTTTTGTGGAAATACATCTTGATTAGTTCTGCTTTAGCAAAGCAATCAAAAAAATAAAAAGCATTTTATAGAGACAAACACTGGGTGTTCATAGCACTGGTAAGGTAAAGTAGAATCTTGGAGGAAAATGAGAAACAAAGGAGCAAAGTGATTTCCCCTTAGTTGCTCTGGGAGCCACTAGGAGAGCAATAAATAGAATCTGAATCTCCTGACTTCTTGTCCTGTGCTTCAGCCACGAGACTAAGCTTCATCTGACAGGCACTGGTTTCTGGTGTGTGCATTGTTTTTCTGCACAGATGGTAAATCCTCCTGTAGAGTAAACAGCCTGAAAGGGGAACAGCTGCAGATGCCTTTTTGACAAGCACCTCCCCTGATGCTGGCCATGTGGAAGATTTGTACCCGTCAGATATATTATACTGTCCTCGTCTTCACTTGAGCTGTGCTGTTTACAGACTGGTTCCCTGGAAGTCAACAGAGCTTTTCACAGCTAGTCCCTCAATTCTTGAAAAGACATGTCTCAAGTATTTTTAACTATTTGGCACCAAGGCTTCTGTGACTGTACTGTTTGTTGCTGTTCTGCGCTTGAGTTACTTCTGTCCTTCTGTGTGCTGTAACTGAGCAGGAATGTTCGTCTTGACTATTGCTGGCACTAGAAGCCACAGCCAAGAGGTTAACAGAGAGCTGAACAGATTTCATGCTTGCTTACATTTACCAGTCCATACATTTTAAAGCTTGCAGGGCTGAACATATTCCTGGTCAGCAGTTCCACCTATGGCAGGGTCACTGTCAGTTTCTGGTTTGCACACACAGGCCTATTTCTAGGGAAGAAGTCTCTTCTTCAGTCAAGAAAGCTGGTATGAAATATTTTCTTGTTCCTAGCCTCTCCAGTTCTGGATTACCAAAAGAATGACACAGAACTCTCTCATGTTGTGTGTTTGTATTCACTGTACAAATGTTTACTGCTGACATCAAGTTCCAATTTACTAGATGCATGCTCTGGTTTTGATGAAAGTGTGCTCAATTTATACATCTGCTCTAAAATAGTAACTTACCAATCAGGCTTAGTATTTTAAAGCGCCACTGTCATTGCTGTACCAGATGCTAGCAATAAGCTGACAACCCAGATTTTCCACTGAGCGCTCAAATAGAGAGCTCTGAGGATGATTGCAGGACTTGAACATCTCTCCTATGAAGAAAGATGAGAGAACTGAGGCTGTTTAGTCTTGAGAAGAGAAGGCTGAGAAGGGATCTTATTGACATCTATAAATGTCTGAGAGGTGAGTGTGAAGTTGGAGGTGCCAGGTTCTTTTATGTGGTGCCCAGTGACAGAAGAAGGAACAGGAGTACAAGCCAGAACACAGGAGGTTCTGCATCAACACAGGGAGACACTTCTTTACTGTGAGGGTGATGGAGCCCTGGAACAGGCTGCCCAGAGAGGTTGTGGAGTCTCCTTCTATGGAGACGTTCAAAACTCACCTGGATGCTTTCCTATGTGGCCTGCCGTAGGTGATCCTGCTTTGCCATGGGGATTGGACTCAATGCTAGAGGACCTTTCCAACCTCCACCATTCTGTGATTCTATGATTCATGGATACTACTTTTGTAGCAGAATCCAACAGTTCTTTATTTAATACATTATTAATATATTTATATATTAAATATAAATATGTTTTACATATTTAATATAGCTCTAGTCATGGTTATGAGTTCATTATTCAAAGATGATCACTACTTTCCTTGTCTTAAAATGCTGAAGTTTGTATTCTAGATTATTTTTAATACTAAGTTTTATTTAATCTAGGAAATGTACTTTGTTACTAGGCAAATGTATCTATCAGAATCAGTCCTCTGTTTGAGGAGGTTGTGGAAAAAAAAAAGGTAACAGAGAAAAGAAGTGAGGAGCTCAGAGCTATGAATAACACAGAAGAGTTTTCTGAGAGGTTATTAGAAATCCACAGGAAACCATCAAAGTATAAAACCAGAGACTGAGTTCACATCATCTGCACTGACAAGTAGTCAGTTCAGCCTAAACTGGGAGGGAGGCACTGAGTCAGCCTCTTTTCCTCCACTTCCAAAAACCTAGCAAAACATTCAGAAAAAGTATCATTGGGAACTGGCAAACTGCCAGGCTGAATGGCAAAGATGAAGGAGGTATTCCGGGAAGAATCCTCACCTCCATTTTCTGTGGGTCTGGGAAAACCAAGATATACAACTTTGAGCAGTTCATTCTCCCACACTCCGACAAGAGCTGCAGCAAGAAACGTGCAAAGGTTGACCATGATGTGACAGAGTGGCTGAAGAAAGAAACATAAAGAGGGCTTCAATTATTCGATCTAGGAAGGCAGAAGAGGTCTGTAGCTTTGGGGAATTGACAGAGGATCTCCTCAGACAGATCAGCTAAAGGAAGAGGATAACATTAGCAGCTTTGGTCTACACTGATAATTAGGGCTGATGTTAAAATTATCACAAAATAGTTACAGTCATCAGTGGTAAGACACAATGCAGCTCAGAGATCAGCTTTTTGATGGCTGTACAGATTGGACCTGGGATAGCTGCTGAGATTTGAGTTGCGAGGGTAACCCAGCTTGAGTCCCAGCTTGGCCTAGGCCTGTCCTTAACCCTGACACACTTTGAAACTCAAGCTACAAGGTACAATAAGCAAGGAGCAGTTTGCTTTTGATACAAGTGTAGAGTAGGACAACTTTCTGGCAAAAGGTCCAGCAGGATGTTCTAGTGTCTTGCCCACATAATACTAGCTCTGCTAAATGCACTGCTGGGAAAATTAGCTTAATTACCAGAGACTGAGGTACCTTGCAGATATCAAACATGTTGTTTTCAGTATCTCCCTGAAATTTGTATTGAGCTTACACCACCAAAACAAAACAAAACAAAACAAAACAAAACAAAAAAAAAAAAAAAAAAAAAAAAAAAAAAAACCACAAAAAAAAACCCAACAACAAAAAAAAACCACACACACAAAAAATATCCACAAACCAGGCAGTACAATCTGTAGTCAGCTGAGTTTCACTAAGCAAATTAAGCCAGATTTGAAAAGTGTTTTATTATGACAGCATATCTGTGTTTACTGGACCTTTTACCCACACAAAAACGTAATGAATAGCAATGTTTATAACTGCCATTTGTATTCCAGCAAATATTTTAGTATAGAGCCAAACTCAGAGCAAGGTCAAACAATGCCATGTGCATCAGAGTGCTGGGATGTCACACAGGTGCCCAATAAGCTGCCACTTGCTTCTTTTCAGCCCATGAGGAACCGGAGTCATTTGCAGTAGAACTAGATTTTTTTCGGCAAGGCAGAGAAATGTGGGGAGAGGGTAGGCAGCAGCAGGCATACATCAAGCGGTCTTTAAGCAGCTAGCCTCTGCCAAGGGAAGATAAGGAGAAATGAATTAGCTACTCTGGAACCAACTCCACTTCATTTTCTTGAATAGCTTCAGCTTAGTGCCTCGTTAGAGCACATCCTTGCTTTGAATGCCTTATTTCCGTTCCATGTCAATTTTCTAGTGCTAAAGTAATTTGCTGAGGCTCTGCTAATGTCCCTGCCAGGGAAACTTCCATCGCTCTTATCTTTATTTACTCAGAAACATCACAACAGTGTCTTTTAGCTCTCTTTTCCTTTCAAATTATTTTCAGCATCATCCTCCCTCTATCCAAAAAACTGCTGCCTGCACAGTGATGGATCATAGCAAGGAGATAATAAAAATCCAGCAGTAATGTCCTAGACATACATTGCACAATGAAGATTAACAGAGGACTGTCAGAGCTGGTAACCCTAACTGAGTGTCTGAAGTTCTGTCAGTCAGCAGCTTGGAATGCCATCAACACAACAAAGCAGCACAGAAGTGTGTAGATGCCCTGCAACCTGACATATAATGTTGACACCAGGGAGGAACTCACATTGTTTCAACCAGTGTAGATTGTCCACATCAGTGACGATGGCAGCCTTTCACTAAGAGCTACACAGCTTGGAACTCACAGCAAAGGTTCATCTGACTGCTTAGTATCAGTCTCCTTTTTGCTTCCTCCAGCATTCTTTTGAGGAATCTGGGCTGGTTGCTGTTGGGATTTTTTAGCAAGTAACTGCAACAAGTAACATGGATATGTCTTAAGTGCTGGACTAATGTCATCAGACAGTCCCATACACAATCCACCCTCCCTTGTCTTGCAGGATCTGAACTTAGTGGCTTAACAGAGTTTATTTGAAGCCTCTAAGTCAGTGGAGTATTTAATGATTTTGTGACAAAAATACGTTGTTAGGTTTTCCCATTCTGTCTGTGTCTTCTCCTTGAAGGGTGGTCCATTCTTCCACCTAGAGAACTGGGAAATGGCTGTCCACACAACATCCACTTTGGGCTGCAGAAGGTTACTTGAGGGCAAAAGGCTGATCCCTCCCTCCCTCCCTCTGAGGGCCAAACCAGCAGCCTCCCTTGAATTACACAGGATGATCTTGTTCCTCAGAGCTAACCCTGATGATTCCCCAACACACAAAAGGATCTCTTCCAGGAGCTAGCATGGTGCATTTCATGGTTAACATTGAAGATGCTCCCTCCTCACAGGCAGAATTGCCTCTAGCATCATCAAGATACAGGGCCCAACCTTTCTCCTTGAAGCTGAAGATACAGGGGAAGCCTGTTCCATACCTTAAGGGACTCAGCCTTGCTGTTTCCTACCCTCTTTTGCTCACCTGCCTACTTGTGACAGTTACTGGGGCCAGATTTAATGTCACACTGCTTAGAGTGTACCAAGGATAAAGCTATTCTGTTTAATTTTATCTGTAGAATATAGCCCAGGGTTACACTGTGAGGTTTATGGATAAATATTATTTAAATTATTCATCTTATTTAATCACAATCTCTTGGCCAATATTAAAGGGAATGCAGTAGATTTTGGTTTTAGAATCACAGATAATGACTTCCTTGTAGTTTCATAACAAACAGGTGTCAGTGCCACCTCTTGTTGGTAAAATCCAATTGCAACAAGCAAGTGACTTAACAGCCTTTAAGGACAGAGCTTTTCTCTGTTCCACTGCCATCGCTTCCACACTTACCTTACAAGGTCATTGTGGATGCTGGGGGACAAATGTTTATACTTGGAGTATGTTTGCAATCTTGATCAATTCTGAAAGACTGCACAGTGCTACTTAGGATGGCACAGGCGCAAGCTGGCTTTCCTGTGAGCGACAGTACAAGTTATCAGTAGGAGTCCTGAGTGGCAGCATCTGCTCTGAGCAGAACCCGAGGATCTAATCACCTGCTCCTCTCCTGAGACACACAAGACTAGAAAACCCAAATGTTATTTTTCTTTCTGTATTAAATTGGCAGGGAACATCAATACCAAATCTGAATTATTGTTTACTTCTGCTGCCCAAAATCTCAGACTGAGTCTAGGGCCCTGTTGCTGCATTGAAAATATTTGAAGAGAAAGAGTGGCATGGCTGAATGAAACAGAAGCAGTGAGGAAAGAAATAAAAGTAGAAGGGGAAATAATTTGAATGGGATGACAGTGCTGGTGATAGAGCTTGGTCAGGGAAAACCAAGTACTGAACCCACATCTCCTGAGTAGTTAATATATTTACTTTACCACAGTGCCCACTTCCTTTTTGCATTAAGATGCATCTTTCCAGAAGTTACAGCAAAGTTATTGCAAATTTCAGTTAAGGCTTTTCTTTTGTACACTGCCAGGGCTCATTCCACAAAATTAGGAGATGAGCTGCTGTGTGCTGCTCCATCATAGAACTGGTAACTCCTTATCCCTGCACCGCCAGGACAAAGGATGGAGTAGCCTGTCCTATCTGCACTTGGAAAGAAACTTAGGGTATCTATTCACACCTTCCCCTGCACATGCATGCTCCACCCAGGAAAATGAATGTGCATTGTAGCATGTGCAAAAAATATCTCTACCAGCTTAATCTAATTAGGGTGAATAATAACAGCCACACAGATGCAGCCCAGAAGTCTTCAACCTGCTAGTAACCAGATTATGAACTAGGCTGTTAAACCCCACACTGCCATGTTTTTGCTCCTATTATTACCAAGCAGTATTAGGCTAGCACCAGTAAACCAGCACAGGCTGCAATTAGTCCTTCCCCCATTTTTGATGCATAGACACATTCAAAGGCACAATACTTTAAAGAAAACACTTGTGCACTACTTGTGCACTTTCATCTTTACAGGGTGGTCTGTTCAGGTAACCTCAGCATGCTTTCATTTAATGTGTGACAGAACTGAAAATAGTGAACTCTGGCGTTATTCTGTGCTTTACTACCCATCAGCCTGGCATTTCTGGCCTCTGCAGTGCTCAAACACACCTGACATCCTGGAATAGAGGTGAGCTGAGGGAGCAGAAGGGAGGGCTGATGTTGTACCCAGTAAGCAACAGATTGGTTAAGAGAGAGTCTTGCATAAAAGACAGAGTAGGTTGCCCAACTGTCAGGCTGAGCGGGCGCGAATTCTAAGAACATGGCCTCTTGAAGGCAGTGGCAATAAAACTCCCCTGTTGTGTCCTGTAGTGGGAATTAAGGCAGCGCCCTGCCAGAGATGGCCTTGTGTGTGCACTGCTGTAGCACAGTCACAATAGGAGCACCACACTTGTGCAATCTCCCTGTGGTGCAGTTGTAAGAGCAGTTTCTTCCCCACTTCATCTCACTCATACTCGCTTCCTGAAGTGGCTTCCTCTGCTGGGAATTTCCAGCCCTGTTAAAATTGATTCTCCCTTAGCCAATGTGCTTTGGAGTCTCCTCTATAAGTCTAGCAAGAACCTGTTCCTCAGCAGGCTTTCTCCAATAAATCTGGATTATGTGAAGTCTTTTGATGTCTATGTATTTATTTATTTATTTTAAATTGTGGTATCAAAGTGTTTTAATGACTACCAGGATACAGGTGACCTGGCCTCTATTCCCATATTCCATCTGGTATGTGGCCACAGGTAGCTAGCTAGAGTCAATTCATGACTCCTCTTCCTTTTCCTCTTTCCACTGTAAGATAAAGAGCTCAGGATTTGCCCAGTGCTTGTTGCACTCCCAGAAAGGGAATGGAACTGGATCCCTATTTCAGCATACTTCTGAGATGAATGCAGATGTTAATCCAAGTCTTTATGCTCAAAACTAGGCACAGTTTCTCTACTTAGTCCCACCTGCAGAGTTAAGATCACAGAATCATAGAATCAGTCAGGGTTGGAAGAGACCACAAGGATCATCTAGTTCCAACCCCCCTGCCATGGGCAGGGACACCCTACACTAGATTAGGCTGGACACAGCCTCATCCAGCCTGGCTTTAAACAACTCCAGGGAAGTGGCCCCAACCACCCCCCTGGGCAACCCATTCCAGGGCCTCACCACTCTCACGCTGAAGAACTTCCTCCTCACATCCAATCTGAATCTCCCCACCTCCAGCTTTGCTCCATTCCCCCTAGTCCTGGCACTACCTGATAGCCTAAAAAGTCCCTCCCTAGCTTTTCTCTAGGCCCCCTTCAGATACTGGAAGGCCACAATAAGGTCACCTGGGAGCCTCCTCTTCTCCAAACAGAATGGCCCCAACTCTTTCAGTCTGTCCTCATAGGAGAGGTGCTTCAGCCCTCTGATCATCCTCATGGCCCTTCTCTTGACACGCTCCAGCATGTCCACATCCCTCTGCTCTTTTAAGGTCAACACTATGAATTAGCACCTTGCTTTTGCTAATAATTGGCTGTGACCCTGTAGAATTTCACACAATTTTGACAGCAGTCTCCTGGGCATAAATATACTTGGGATTTTGCTTAAGTGTCAGTGCTGGCCAAAGCAGGGCCCTAGCTTTTGCATGCTTGGGAGCAAGGTCCTACCTCTGTGTAGCTGTGTTTTTCATAATACATGTAGCCCAAGGTCCTTGACTAAGACTAGAGATGCTGCTGTAATAAAAGCAAGTATTAAAAATGAAGCTGCTCTGTAGCTCAGTGAAGCATTTTTTTGCCTTTAGCCTGGAAGCCAGCTTCTCAATTCTCCTGCCAAGCCTTGGAGCTCACACCCCATGGACAGACACACATGGGTTCTTCCCATCAGTTTAATCAGAATAAAACTGTTTTGTGGTTTCTTGTTATAAACTCTTTACAGAAGCTAATTACTGTTGGCACAGAATGAACCACCACTTGTATAAGTGAAATTTTGCTCCGCTTTGTATCCTGTGCTGCATTCACAGTATGGTAAAAAGAATGTGCTGCCCAGCTGTGTGTGCTATTTAGCAGATGCTCTGCTAAAGCAAGATCAATCCATCTGCCCATCAGGTAGAAGTTAAAAGTCCTCCCTTACTTTTTAAATTATCAGGGAGTAAATCACAGTGTCCTTGTCAGCATTTCACCCCTAAACGAATCAGACTCTAATGTTCAAGGCTGCAAACAAACTACAGAAGCCTGCAAATGTGTTGACATGCTTACCTGAGTGTCTAACATATTTTGTTTCAGTAACATACGTGTTGAAGACTCCATGCAAGATCCACTTTCAGGCTATTTTGCCTGCTAAGTTCTGAGCAGGTGTTTTTATACTATTTAGAATAGTTGCTTTGACTGTGGAAATGAAGTGGGGAAAAATCAGCCTTGTAAAGACCAATAAAATCAGTGAGGTTTGCATTTTATTTATGGAAAATTAATTCAGCAGGGTCAGTGGGGCATCAGTTTACAGGATGCCCTAGCTCTGCTGATGAGTAATCTGCTAATTAATAGCTTTGGACATGCTGCCAAGATCCTGCCAGAATGATTGCAGTACACAACAGACCTCTCTCAGCTCCTGAACAAGCATTCACATCAGCAACCATCGCTGCTGGAATGAGCAAGATGACCTCTTACTATTTCCTCCAGTCTGTTTTCCAGGCCAGAAGATGTTAGGTCTTCTATCTGTCCCCAAATACAGATCTTTCTTTTCATATTCTTGGCAGCATGAATCACAGTAGCTGAAACTCAGATCCAGCTTCTGTTTAAGCAAGATCTCAGGATTTTCAAAAGCAATAATAGAAGTTAAAATAATCTGACAATTCCTTCTTTGACCAACAGGAATGTAGCAAATATATTTGTGCACTGTACCTTTGAACCCAGAAAGTCTTTATGCCAAATTTGAGGTTAGAAAGCTACTTGTTTATGTAGGAAATAACAGGTTTGCATATTATGGTCTCTTATATTGTTCTCTTTTTGTACAGTAAAGGCAGTAGTAATTCAAACTGAATCTCTCAGTGAGACACATATTCTTCAAGAATGAGTTTTATCAGATTCCAAATTATATTGCCAACTGCTGTCTCCCCAGAGTCTTGAACATTGGGAAAATCTGTTCTAAGCCTAAAAACTAATTAAATAACCCACAGGCCCTTTTGCATTATCCTCATTAGCAACTGCTCCTTTCTCCTTGTAGACTGTAAACTTGTTCTGTGTTAGACCTGTGTTATTTTGTGAGCAAAATCTCTTAAGATAAGATAAAGGTTAGATGTGTGAGTGGCTGGCATAGGAGGTCACAGTCCAAATCTGTATCAACCACAACAGCTCTCTTGGTTTCAAGGAAGAGAATCTAATTTATGTCAGCAGAGGATCTGGCCCACAATAGACACAGTATGTTCTCTTCTTTGGTCTGTTTGGGATTAGGAAGATGAAGGTGTTTCATATCCAAAAAAATACATGCCAAAGAGAAAAAACGGCAGCTGCTCTGAGAAGTGTCTGGCTTGTAGGGGTACTTCATATTTACTCCTGTTGGTAAGGATTATTTTATTCTACTGTGGATTTGGCTTCCGTACAATACACTATTTCCAAGTTTGCTAATAAAAACCATTAAAAGATTCTAAGTTCTAAAGCCTGGGAAGAACATCCTTGTTGAATAAGTGTAAGCAACCAAAAGCTATGTGCTTTTAAATGTTTCTCTCCTCTGCTTAGTGCAGCTGGCAACCAAGGAGTTGTTCTACACAGCAGAGTTTTGAGAAGAGATGCCTTCAGTGCTTCCCTTTCCATAGTCCTCCTGAGAGTAAAGATATACTTTCTCCACTTCCTGAAAGCCCACTGAGGATGTTGGCCTGAACTAAGAACCTTGTTCCAATGCTTTCTGTCACATCTGTTCAAAATCCACCCCATCTTTTTCATTTGAAATGTGCTGTTTTCTTGCCAGACCTAGCTGCTCTAGAAAAAAAATAATTTAAAATGGAGAGGAGTTCATGTACAAGGTGCACGTAACCTGGCACAGATTATCTATTGTTGAGAGTGATGCAGTTTGCTGCTAGACCTGATGGCAGTCTTTTTCCTTTGTGTGCACATATGAAAATGTGCCATCCATTTTCTCTTCTACTGTTGCTGTCACAAAGGAGCTAACTTGTCCTTTCAACCATTATACTGGTTAGTGTGGAGCTTTCTTTATGTGTTTCCAGATGAACTAAATTTTGCTTGTGCTCCTAGTGGGTGTGCTCCTCAGGTACTTAATCTTCCTCGGAGTTCCCATGCACTTCTGTAAAGTGCTGCACTGGCAAAACCCTGTGAAAAACAATCTTTTTCTAGATGCAAAGTGGAATCTCCTATTGTTGGAACAGACTTTTCTTTTTTTACCAAAGGACACAAAATTAACAGTTATTCACCACGAGAGAGCATGCTGTGCACCTTCTCTGTGGGAATGGTTACACTAGGCAAAGCACAGCACTCCTTATGTGGGGACAGCTGAGCCAGTAAAGCTGGAGAAGTGCAGCACACAAACACGGGAGGACAGCATGGAGTGTATCTCCTGCCACCCTTTCCTCTAGCTGCTCTCTAGCTTCTTGGTGCTAGTTATTTCTGAGGGCTCAGTTTCTTAATATTAAAAAGCTGAGGAAGTAAGAAAAAGTGTCAGATGGTAAACAGAAAATGTACAATGAGCAGGCAGCAGCAGCAGCAGAGTCTCAAGAGATCCCAATTAGGATTTCAGTTTATTTTATTTTATTTTTTAATTCTTCCAAACCTGCACAAGAAAGTGTATTTTACTGCCTTCTAGATGTTTAAATATTTGTTTTCACACTTCCCTGCTCTCTTGAGGAAATTAATTTGATAAATCAGAAGTGTAGTTTGGTGGAATTAAGATTGGGATTGAGACTATAGGTCCACAAATCAGCACTTTACCTGGAAAGTATGTTTGGCATTTTACATGCCAAATAGACCAAGGACCACATCCACTTCTGCCTTGCATGTTCTTGCCACCTGAGAAAGTCTTGAAGCTTCCTAGTCTACAAGCACTGGATCAGGAAGACCTGTACCTACACATGGCACTTTTATGGATTATTAACAAACTGCAAGTCAAAGCACTTTTAGGAAGTTTTAATCTCCATTCAGGAGCACAAAGAATGTCAGCTGTTTACTGGTCCTTAATACCATAATGCTATCATAAGAAACAGGCTACTGAGCCTGTTCTTGGTGAAGCTTTTTCAGGATAAAATTGCCTATCTCATGGTTTTCTGATGCTGTCTGCCTTTAGCTAACTGTCCCGTTACAGAACCGACCAAAAATGTGATAGTTACTTATAGGGGGAAAAAAGCATCATTTAGTTGTGAAGTTTGGTTATTTGTGTCTAGTGTGCTCATGAAGCCTGGCAGCTAAGAGAAGGATCAAACCCATGAAAGGGATGAGTCTATGCAAAACTCAAGCAAGTTCTGGGGAATCCTGTTCACATTCACTAGAACCTACTTGACCACTTCTGCAGATGTGGATCAAAGTCCTTGTTGATAAACTTTCCATTTTTATCATTGAAGTGCTATCTTTTCCTTGCTTCTGTTACCTTCAGGAAAGCTGTTGCCCAATTCTGGGTGCCATTTGAGGAAGCAAAGATTAAGTAACAGACAGCAACAGGGGATGTATGACACTGCACTGAGAAACTTCATCTCTGATTAACAGCAGTTTCTGTAAATGCTACCCATAGCAGAGGGACCACTGGATGCTTCCCTGTCTTAACTTCCTTTCTGGACGCTTTCCCCACTCACTTAGGGTTTGTTCTTCTGCAACCACAAGGAAATGAAGAAGAGGAAGGAAAAGAAGCAATGAGCACACATCTAACGAGGAAAGGGGCAGAATAAGGTACCTAGAGGTGCCCTTAAAGCTTATGCAACTGCCCTGTGCTCAGCAATCAGTGTCCAAACAAGGCATAGAAGCAGCTTTCCTGTTAGACAAATGCCATGAGAAGTGGAGAGAAAGGAGAAGTGGAGCCCTTTGGGTTACAGGAAATCGGTATGGACCAACCAACGCCCTGTCCAGACAGCACAGGCCCTGCCCTTTCCCCTTGCCTACCATATTGTACATCTTTATAAGTCACAGAGCAGTTTGGGTGTTGCTCAGCATCAGCTAATGATGGGTATCTTTGTCCCAAGTGAAGCAATCTGAAGACCCATTCCTTTTGTGTGACTTAACCCAGAGGCCTGGGGGCAATTCCAGAGACCAGTTTTTCAGCCTATTCAGACTGTTATTTTTGCTAAATGTGAGTCTAATAAGGTGGAAGATGGAAACAAAGAAGATAGAAAGAGGCAAACTTCCTTTTATACAGAGACTACAGCCAAGTTTAGTAAAAGAAAAAAGTACTGCTTGGCCAGGGACACTGAAGACTACAGAACAACTCTGATGTCCAGCTGCCCGCTGTCAGTGAACCCCTTACCCCTGATCAGGAGGGAACCCCTCCTGTGCATGAGAAAACCTTCAGCTGGTTTCTCTGCACACTTCATTTGGACCTCGAGGATTTCCTAGTGCATTAATCACCTCTTTGTGTGGACCTCTGAGTGGGATAAAACCCCTTTCTTCCTCTAGAGGTTCAAGCTGTATATAGTGATTTGTGGTAACTGCTGCAGCCATACTCTTCAATAGCTAATCAGATGTTGCATTTTTGGCCTAAAGTTACATGATTTTTATGCACTGTTGTATTTTTGCCCAAGTGTTTGAGCTTTCCAAGTCCCACGAATATCAGGTCCAAAATAAACAATGCGGGGTTTTTTTCTGTTGCATATGTCACCACAAAGTTTAAAACAGACTTGGGAACACATCTGAGAATCACTGTCAAGACAAATTATGTCAAACCTCTTGTACTGGCTTCTTAGTTTTTTGGGGTTTTTTTTCATTATTATTATTATTTAATTGCAATAATTCTCTGAGATTCTTGCTGTATTTCACTGCCAGTGACAGAGCTGATGTTTCAGTTTCTGGGCCTGAAGAACAACCTGTTTTTTTACAGAGCATTATGTTATGCTTGAGCTCTGTGCTCAGTGCAAGGGAATCTGCTGAAGTTGAAGGGCTGTGGTTTGACATGAACTCATTTGCAGCTTCGAGTTTTGAAAAAAAGGGATTAGTCCTGCATGATGCTGGAACATAAGCCATCTTTATCTCCCAATAAGGAGAGAACTGAGCTTTATCTCCCAGTAAAGGGTTGAGCTTCATACTGGAAACGGTGAGCTTGCTAAGTTAAATTGTCCCATGTGATTGTGGTGGTTTAGCAGTTACCTGCCCCCCGACCCTTTGATATAACCCAGGCTAGGACTCGGAACAGCTGGAAGTTGGTAAATGAAGCTTTATATTTACAGCAATGCTCAATATACAAGCAAATATTTACAGTGTATAACAGATATTTACAGATATATGCAGTGAAAAAGTAATACAGAAACACCACAGCCCTCCCAGAGATCAAAATCCCTAAGAGGGGTTTCTAACCACCCCTACCACCTTTCCCCCATTCCCCAATCTTACCTCACCATCTGTTGATGCAGCAGATAGGCAAAAGCAGATCAGCCAGAGGGTTAGCAGTAGGAAAAGAAGTTAGTAGAATTATTCAGAATCAGCTACAAAAGGCAGGGACAAAGGAGCCATGCAAGAAGCAGCCACAGCCCAGAGAGGCCTGAAGCACTCTGACTTATCTATATTTGGGTTACAACTCTTAAAACAATTTTTTTTTTCTTTCTCAGTAAAGCTGTGAGTGAAGTGACATCATGTGTTTTCATCTCTCAGCCTATAGTCTATTTTTCATTCAAAATCCTCCAATTAGTTCAAACCAGCACAGTGACTGTATGCAGACTGGAGACTCTGCACTACACCTAAGCCCGTTTGAATTATTTGTCTCCATTGGAATGGTGTTTGAGTCCCAGCTGTTCACCAGAACTCGGTTGCGCTGAGTGCAACCAACACAGGGTGCAGATGTTGGTCCAACTGGTTCTGTAAGTGTGTGCCTTGTTTTTGCACTAGGGAGATATATGGGGGTTTTTGAATGTGTCAACCCCAACACTGCCATTCAACTGAGTCAAAGGTGTCAGCTGAGTGGGTGGATTTTTACAGAAGGCCTGGCTAATTTTTAGACCATTAGTAACATGTAGTTGAGGAAGATAAGATAATGAATGGTATGATCCAGTCTCATGCTGCAGAGTGCAAAGAGTTCAACTGCTGGAGTTAAGAAAGAATTCTTTTCCCAGTCTATGCCATTGCACAATAGCAGAGGTGCTTGTGTGAGGGGATGTCTGAACTGTCGGGTGTGGAGGCAGGATATCGCACATGCTGTGGTTTACTGCCAACCAGTATGGAAAATACATTTTTTCTTATGCTTCAGAAGTGGGAACCGCATAACTAGTTCTGGAAAGGCAGCCTGGCCCTTCAACTCCTGAACAGCTAACAAAGAGCATTAAGAGAGGAGCTGCAGCCTGGGAACTGTACTGCATGAGCAGGACTTTGTTCTTATCTCTGTGTGGAGAATGGGTGAAGAATACTGTCCACGATGACTTTGCTGAGAAACACCCTTAGTGCCTGTGAACTCTTCAGATGAGAAGGACACAAGATTTTAAAGAAAGTGATTGTTTGCCCCTGCCTGGATGTGTTCAAGACCAGGTGGGATGGGGCTTTGAGCAACCTGGTCATGGCAGGGGAGTTGGAACTAGATGATCTTTAAGGCCCCTCCCAAATCAAACCATTGCATATGATTTCATATTTGGATGCACAAATATCAATTGCAGGGCTTAAAATATGGCATATTTTCATGGCGTGGTTTAAATGGATCAGTGTCATCTCTTGAAACAAGCATTCTCCTCATTTGAGCCTTACCAAACATAACATTGTGGAGCTGTTATGGACTCCCAGAAATGTCCTTTGTTTTCTGTACAAACTTCAGCAATTCTCATCTTAATATGCTTGTGTATGATTGCAGGTGAGGATTATTGTGCAGACCTCTAGAGATAGTTTCCCGGCCAAGAAAACATGATGTCACCTACTTCAGCTCTAATTTCACCATCCAAAAAAAAAAAAAAAAAAAGGTGGCACAGCACACATAGCTCTTCCTACTACCAATATTTTGTAAAAGCAGGCTCCAGTTGGGCACTGATTTATTTTACTTTTTGTGTGCAATACTGTGCAGATCCCAGACTTCTTTACTTTCTTTGGATGCACTGAGCACTCCAGCTAATACTCATATTTACAAGCAGCATATACGTATGTGCTTAGGTGCCTGCATACACTGTTATAGAACAATTCTTCTTGAAGTTAGATTATACAGTGCAGGTAATTAAACAGTGATCTCTATACAAATTAAAAGGGTTGGTACATACCTTTAATATGGAAGTACAATTACAGTAATTTTATGTGCATACCAGCTGCATAGAAGCATGCATGCAGTTCTCAAAACCTGGGCCTGTGTTTTCTATCTGTTAGTGCTGTTTGCACTTGCAAATGTGAGGCTTACTCACATCCAGAGGTGCCTTTGAAGCTCTACCACTGCAGAATTGCTATGGAAATCTGCCTGCACTTCGCAGTAGATTTTCCAATAGTTTGGGAAGCATAACTTGAAAATTAAAACTCTTCTTCCCATTTCCTGTTGAGCTTTGGCAGATCAGAGCAATACACAATACACAGCCGAACAGACCCATTGTTTTTTCTTCTTCCCAGGTTGTGCTGGAGTTCCACTATGTGCTATGGCAGTTACAGCTTGTCACTAGACAAGCTGCTCATTCAATTTATTACTAGCCCACTTACTATTCATTATAACTTAACCACTAGGAAGACTCAGGATGAGCTTATTGTATGAACAGTTCATCCCACATACTTCTGTGGACATCTGAGATCGGTGATCCAGTAGATACAGAGCCTGCGGTACTGGAAAGTACCTTAATCCATTCATTTTGTGTTTTGGACTTAACTGTTCCTCATCCTACTTCCCTTGTCACAATGTGAATGCTTGCAAGCACACTTGCAATATTTTTTTTCATCATGATCAGGCTCCAAGCCAGAACTGATGTCAGGGAACAGTGTAACAAGAACAGCAGGTTTCCGTAAAAGGGATTGCCTGAATGATGTGGCATCAGCAGGGACATTAGCAGTATTAAGACACTGTTTTGTTTTTGAAAGTCTGAACTCAAAATCAGCTGGGAAGCCAATGTGATTCCAAGTGACTGCTTACTATGTAGGTCAGTCGAATGCAAAAGTGAAAGCACATGTACCATCACATTCCCATGTCTGGAGTGGGAGGGCATGGCAGCCTTGCAAGTGCAGAAAGCCCCACAACCCGTGTGTAACTCGTGTTTTCCAGTGAGTAATGAGTGCTGCCATCCTGCCTGGATGGGAAGTGGCAGCATGCAAGTGCCAGTGTGGGTGTGAGGGTGCAACTGGAGGGGCTGGACGCACGTCCAGAAGAGAGCGATGAGTGCACACACACGTACTGCTGAACACCCACTGCCGTGTTGAGATTCGGGTGTAGCACCACACAACACAGCTGTGGGCTGCCTGCTTGGAAACATGGAGCTGGGGCCCCTGAAGCAGCAGATCACTGAGGGGCTCAAGCCCTTAGTGGATGCGAGCGCTAGGGGAGGTGCCAGTCCTTGGGGGATATCAGCCCTCAGGGAGTGCCAGTCCTTGGGAGGTGATGGCTCTCGGGGGCAGCCACTCTGCCACTGCCCCTGCTGTGTGCCCAGAGTCTGCTGAGTTTCACTCCCAGCAGAGGGAGGGTCTATTCTCTGCTGCCCCCGGTCTGGCCACATGTAGTGGCCACATTGAAATAGGTTGCTCAGGGAGGTGGTGGAATTCCTGGAGGTGTTCAAGAAACGTGTGGACATGGCACTTCGGGACATGGTTTAGTGGCCATGGTGGTTTCAGGCTGACAGGTGGAGGTCTTTTCCAAGCGAACCCATTCCCTGAGGGAGCTGGAGCCGAGGTCCCGGTCTGCAGGCATTGGCCAGCTGCAGGCGCAGGCTGTGCTCTGCCCGCCGCTGCTGCCGAGCCTTGGGCGTCGCGTTGCAGGGAGTTGCTCTGCGTGCTGCTTTAATTAGGTGATGCAGTCGCACTTACCAACAGCGGTAATTGCAGTACCAGTAAAGCCGCCTCACCATCATGTGCTTCTGGTTACAAGAAGCCGAGCGGAGCGGGGCCGAGGGAAATCCCCTCGCAAGGCCCGGGCGGGGCTGTGCGCTGAAGGCGGAGCGGCGGCGTGACGGGGTCCGCCGAGCTCCCGGAGCTCCGCCGCAGCCACCGGAGAGCGGGCGAGCAGCGTCCGTCCGAGCGGGCCCTGGCGGGGACGGGAGGGGGTGCTGCCGCGCCGGGAGCCGCTCCAGGCCGAGGTGGAGGGGCGCAGAGCTGCGGTGTCGGGATCTCGGCAACGAGCCGGAATGGCGATGCTGAGCCCGGGCGGGCCGGGCAAGAGGAGCCCGGGACCAGCCCAGCAGAAGCTGCTTCTGGGCACGACGAATTGCGTGGACAGTTGTCAACAAGCCTGTGCTGACCACACTGCGCTCCTTGACCCACGCGGACCCGGCCTCGCTGGTTCAGGAGGTTTAAAGTTAGCTATGAAAATGATTTGGGAAACAAGTTCTGGGGTTTTTTTCCTCCCTGTGGCTGAGTGAAAATGATTTGTTTAGACCGAGTCATTCATTTGGATTATGTCTCTGTGTGAATTTTAAGTGGATCGCTGTTCCTCGGTGGCATGGATGTGCTTCCAGGATGTGTGTTGTAATGCAAATTAATTTCACTTACTTCCAAAGTGGATTCCAAATTAACATTCACACAGGGAATTAATTAGCAGTAGTTGTTACCTCTACCAAAAAAAAACCCCGAACCAAAACAAACAAAAAACCCCGCAAAACCCCAAACAAAACCAAAAGCCCAACAACTTCCTCAAATCCTAATGTTCTTTGGGTTCAGAGAGTACTGCTGCAAGACAAGACCAAGATAGCTGAAATGTACCTCCTACCTTCCAGTCATTGCTTTCAAAAAGTCAAGACACTGAGCACAAGACCTTTCTTCATATTAAACCAGAGAGAGAGAGCACCTTACTTTAAACTTCTAGACAGCATAATGTATTATTAAAACCTCCTAAGGAGGCATTAAAAATAATTATTTCTAAGGGTATGAAGATGTGAATATATTACTGTGGGCTAAGGTAAGGTGTGAGCTTGTTGCATATAACCTATGGCTGTGGTTTGCCTTGCATGCTTACTTTTAACCTGTGGTAAACATGAAGTTACCCCAGTATGAAGGAGGAAGTATCTCTCTAACTTGAAACATCTTGGTAAGCACTGTAGCAAAACAGCAATATTTTTATTTCTCCTTAATGGCTTGAGGATGTCTCTAATGCTCACACATGTATCTGATAGGTGAGTGTTATCAAATTCTGACTCCAGTAGTATCCTATGGCAACATATTCCTCTGTTTGACCAACAAGAGCTGCTGAAGCAGGTGATGAATGAAGAGTTGAAACTTCAGGGTTGAGAGAGGCCAGCCTGTGAGTAATGGTCTGTCACTGGCCTCAGATCATGAGCTGTTTGCATAACTTTGGCTCAGGACAAACCCAAGCCGAAGATGACAGATGATGCCATATAAGCTTTCCCAGTTGCTCCAGTTGGCTCATTCCAGTCTGATCCAGATCAGCTGGGCCCCAAGGTCATTGCCACTCTAGTGCTATTTACTGGCAAAGATGACAGAGTTTGTGGCCTCCCTTCCACTGTCCCAAAGAATGACAAAAGGGAAGGTAAACAAGTTAAGATTTATCTTGGTACTCATGGTATACTCTGAAGCTTGAGCAGTAAAGAAGGAATGAGTGAGTAGCACAGGCTTGTGCTGTTCCTTCACAGAAGCCACAGCCCAGCTATGTCCTTGGTGTGCATGTGATTGCTGGATGCGCAGATGAGAGCAGTATCACACTCTCCTCCTCAGGATTTAGCCACTTCCTAAATTTGTGGTTTGGTGAGCAGAATACTATGGTGTGTTCAATGGCTTCAGGAAGTGACTGAAATTAGAAATCAAGCTGGATGTGATTTCCAACTCTTTTTGACCAGCTCTCACGGCTGGCATTTCCCCTTGCCCTTTGTTCTCAGCCTGCCAGTTAGCTGCTTCTTACTCATGTTGGGGGCTCAATGGAAAGGCAGTGGTGTCATTGTACCTGACCACTAGTTGCTCTCCTGCATGGATGGGAGAAATATATATATAATGTGTGTGTGTGTGTGTATATATATATATATTGTGTGTGTGTATATATATATATATATATATATATATGACTAAATTGTATTTGGACATACAAGACTGGTCTTCAGCTAGCTAGCTCATGTTGTGCCTACCAATAACAGCAGGGGCCTGGCACAGTGGCATGGGAATATATTCCAGTGCTGTGTTCTCTATGCTCAATTCCATTCTGCTAGGCGTAGCAGTTTTGACAAACACCCTTTGCCTTTTCTCCCCTCCTTTTTATGTGTCTGAAGCACTGAGAAGGAGTAGTGATGAGCTGACCACACATTAATTTGGTTTAGGATCTCCTAAGCTGTTTTCTTCGTCCTTACAGGAATTCTTCCTGCCCCAAAAAGAGTATTTTTCCTTGGCATATGATAGCAGACTGCAGTGCTTTTTCCCTGTCCTCCCTTCTCCCTTCCTATTGCTTAGAGACTCAAACTGAAGAAGACTGAAATCAGAATGACCCTGATAAGCCAATTTTCATCAATAGTATCTCCTCCTTTTTGCCTGGCCTTCTTCTCTATATTCCTTTGGAAACCATCACACAGGAGAATCATGGTCTCTCAGAGAGTTGTGGTAGTGTACCCATTCTCTTCCCCATGGTCAGGCCTGGGCTGCTCCTCTTTGCTATATTTTCACTAAAAAAAAAAAAAAAAAAAAAGGAAACCGTTAGGTCAGCAACTCAAAAATCGACTTCCAGCAAATGGAAAGGAGAAGGAACTGTACACAGCCTGTGACTTGGTGAATGCTGCTACACACGCATCTGAATTTCTTGGCTGAGGTGGTGTGAAGAGTTCAGTGTGGAGGGCTCCCTCTTTGTTCACTCTGGTGTTGCTAAGGCTCTGTTGAATAATTTTTCTCATGCTCCAGTTAGCCCCTTTAGGCACAGTTCAACCTGCTCCTAATACTTGGGTCTAGGACCACTTAGAGGATCCTACATGGCACTGTTATCATTCTGGAATTCAGGGCAAACCTTCTCTGTGACCCCTATCTGATGAACCCCCTCCTCTCTCCACATTCTCATCTGAGTTCTGCATTGAGTCCCTCCCCAGACTATCTAGCCTGAACAGTAGATAATACTGGAGGGGAGATTTTTCATTCTGCATCCCTAAGTATCAGTAGGGTTTCATTGTCCATCTGGATCTAATCCCTTCATTCTCCCCTTACCTCTCTGCCATCCATTTTGTGTTGAAGGTCTCAGTAAATCCAGTTCTGCTCCTTTCTACTTAGAGGGGAATTTTTATCAGATCCTCTGAACTCTAGGTTTAGGTTCTTTGGAGAAAAGAGAGAAATTCAGTCATCTTTCCAGATCTCTGAAGTTCGTGCTTGTGACAGGGCCCGGAAGGGAAGCAAGTTTCACATGAATGGGAGCCTTGCTGAAAAAATGTGTCCCATCTCTTACCTCAGTGAACCCAAATCTGGGGGACCTGCAGTTTATAAGCAAACAGCAACACAGTTTTGCCTCCACCTCCATGCTGTTAGTGGTTTTGGTAAAAAGATGGCTGAGTGGGTGGACTGAACTTTTCCTCTTNTATATATATATATAAGCTTAAAAATGCACTGCTGTCATTTTCACAAGGCATGACCTGGCCTGAGATCTTTTCACTCCTTTGTTCAGAAATGAGGCAGGCAGCCTGGGCCTCAGACATCTTAGCAGAGTGAGGTGTTGCTGGTCCAATTTATCTGTGTAGCTGCTTTTTTCCAGCCAACTGGTCTACTTTTGGAACACCAGTACAAATGCCACCCCTTCTCCCTGCTGCCATATCAGAAACCCATCCTAAGACCTGTATGGACCACTTGCCCACACATAACTCTGCTCTAACATGAGATGAAATTCTTGATCCTGCCTTTTATAACTTGCTTTTCAGATAGTTCCTACCCTTTGAACACTGACATTTTTCAGACTGTCATTCAAACAGTTCATCAGGTCTCAACCCTGGCCTCTAAACTTCAATTTCTGTGCCTAATTTTTGTGAATAAAAGGACAGAACTTTCCAAAGAGCCTAAGGTATTCTATCCTTATGAATTCCTCTTGGAACTCCTACACACGTACAAAAACATCACTTCCAGTGTTTGGGCAGAAAAATGTTATACTTCCTCCAGGAGTAATTAAGCCTGGATCTCTCTGTGCCAAGACCCCTGTGAGTTCCCAAAGCATGTTGACATGGCTGCATGTCCTCAGGTGGGCCAGGGTCATCACTTAATGGTAACAAACGGATCTTACATTTTCCAGTTAAAATCAATCTGTAGAAAATTTGACAAGTCCTGCACGTGTAAGGCCATGTCTGCCTGTGATGAGAACCACACCAACCTTTAAAGCACAGCAGAATGCTCTGTCACTACCCTGTGCCTTTCTGGAAAGGATGAAACAAAGCCCCATTCTAGCAAATTGCCAGGCTTGGCCTTGTCATCCTCCATGTTCGGCCTCGTATCCCACAGGCTGCAGTTCTCTGGCACTGTTTGAGATGCTTGCCAGATGCACAGGTGTTGGAGGATGTCCCTTCATGAGGTTCTGTTGCAGACTGGCAACTACTGTATTCGTCTGAGACAGGAGGGCCGAGATCAGAGCATGGAGGCATGAATCACTGCTGTCCTGACTTGGTGTCCAGTGATAGTGCTAGTTTCAATTCTGCTTGTAGAAACCTTTCAGCGTCTAGCCATGAGTTTTTTTATCTCCTCCCAGACTAAATGATATTGCTTGTTTGTTCACTCAGATCAGTTCCTGCTTTGGACATAAAATCATAGAATCATAGAATCATAGAATGGTTTAGGTTGGAAGAGACCTCAAAGTCCATCCAGTTCCAATCCCCTGCCATAGGCAGGGACACCTCTTACTAGAACAGGTCACTCAAGACCTCATCTAGCCTGGCCTTGAACACCTCCAGGGAGGGAGCAGCCACAGCCTCCCTGGGCAACCTGTTCCAGTGTCTCGCCACCCTCACTGTGAAGAGCTTCCTCCTCACATCCCATTTAAATCTCCCCTCTGCCAGTTTAAACCCATTACCCCCCATCCTGTCATTACAAGACCTTGTGAATAGTCCCTCCCCAGCCTTCCTGTAGGCCCCTTTCAGATACTGGAAGGCTACTATAAGGTCTCCTGGAAGCCTTCTCTTCTCCAGGCTGAAAATCCCCAACTCTTTCAACCTGTCCTCATAGCAGAGATGCTCCAGCCCTCTGATCATCTTCGTGGCCCTCCTCATAATGCACAGTAGAAAGAAAAGATGTCCTGTCAGTTAGAAAATGAAGTCTTTCAGTGAAGCAGGAAATAACCCCACAGAAATGTCCATATACGTGGAAGACTTATGAGCAACCAGCTACAACAAAGCGATGAAACCTGATCAAAGAGAACAAACTCCATTATTTAAGCTGGTTTTGTAACTGTAGTACTTTATCAAGAAATAGATATTGCTGGAAGGGTTGACTGACTGGGTTATGCAGATGTGTAACATCTGTGCACATTTGGCCTCTGGAAAGTGTCCTAGTGATGGCTCATTCCAAAAATTGTATTGGTTTTCTAGCATTTCTCTTGGCCGGATAAGGAAGAATGCTTTTTCCAAGGTCATTTTTGGTGAAGCTGTTTTTTGGTTCAGATCCAGTAGACCAGGGGAGGCAGACTACAATAGTGAATTAGTACTCAGTTCTCCTAAAGCAGACCCCCAAAGCCTTGTAAAAAGGTTATGTCATTGATGACAAACTATCCTGGGCACACAGTTGCGAGTGCTGCTGGTTAAACAGTAACAGAGAGGGAGCAGAACTCCCAACCCACTGTTTCAGAGTCACTTTTTCAGAATGTAAAGAAGCCAGGAGTCTTGGTCAGGAAATTAACATGGCTCAGAGATGAGCATTTTGATATGTTCTGAACATCACTGGGAGACACTGGAATGGGTTGCCCAGGGAGGTGGTGGAAGCCCCATTCTTAGAGATCTTTAAGGCCAGGCTGGATCGGGCTCTGAGCAACCTGATCTAGTGTGAGGTGTCCTTGCCCATGACAAGGAGTTTGGTACTAGATGATCCTTGAGGTCTCTTCTAGCCCTGACAATTCTATGATTCCAGTGTGCAGGGCTATTACAAATGCACAGCATCAGAATAAGAAGGCAACAGCATCAGTTGCATCCCATTCTAAATCAGGTCTGCATCTAGAAATGGGCAACAGACTTTCATTCAGCAGAACAAAGGATGCGAGGGTGATGCATCCCTCCACTGTCAAGATACTGAGATGTGACTATGTCCCCCTGAAGTGTGACCTGGTTCCATTAGGACAAGCTTTACACTCAGTGAAGAGAATTCTCAGCTTTGTTCAGAGACACAAAGGCATCTCTCAGAGAGGGGAGGATATTTCACTTTTGTTATTGCTGTCAAGATCTGTATTTGTAAGGCACTGTGAGCAAATGACTCTGCTTTCCTTTTGAATCTGGATTTTCTGCTGATAGGAAAAAAGAGGCTAGATCCCAACTGTAAGAAATAACTAACATTTTTTTCTCCTTGGCTACACTGTGATTGCAATGTGTTGACCTTCAGGGTATGGTCTGTGTTTGCCCCAGACTAGCACAGAAGAACTGTATAAAATATGCATTTGTCACCACACATGCTGGGAGGAGAAGGGATGAAGCAAAAACCAGTGGCTTTGCTGTCAGCCTTCTTTTTGGAGACTGTGCTCCACAGTTTCTAAATTCCTTCCATGTGCTAAGGTAGTGGACAGGCCTCTCTGTTAGTCAGATGTATAAAGCGATATCTCATCTGTGCTCACTATCTGGTTTTGATTGACATCTTCTATGCAGCCCCAAAGGGATGCAGTTCATGACAGACCTTTTCAGGGAGACCTGCACTTTTTACAGAGCAAGAGAAATTTCCTCCCCAACATGTTCTTTCCAGACAAACTGTGATTTCCATCCCCAGCTAGCATTAAGCTGAATGATTTTCTATGAAACACAGACTTGATGGGTAACTTGGTTATTGATTGTTCAAGATCACATTTTTTCAGAATTTTCCTCTGTGAGCTTGGAGTACAGAGAAAATAGCAACACACAGGCCAGCTTAATGATTTATTTCATATAAGAGCAGTGTTTTAAACTTACACACTTAGCTTGCACATCCAAGCAGCTGTAATTGCTGAATAAAAGGTGGTATTCCCCCATTCTGTGGAATGAGAAACTCCGACATGGTTCAGCAGTTATTTTTCCAGTTTCACTTGCTGCTGGGAACAAAAACCAGAGTTTGATCTCATGTGAGAGTCATTAGATAAGAAATTATTATAAAGGAAATACATCCCTGCGTGGAATATTACTGAATTTTGAGATCTTAAGAAGTGTAAAAGGTTTTTAATTTCAGCAAGAAAGTTCTTCTTAGCTTCTCCTTCAGCTGTCTCCATAATGCATTATCTAGTTTAAATACAGCAAGAATATCAACTGGAACTTAACTCTGTCATCCTTTTCCCACCTTCTTCCTTCTGTCTCAAAATCCTTAGATTTGGTCTTGTTTGTATGAATCAACCCCTTGCACGTGAGGCATTTTTCAGCTGCTTTGGGCTTTTTGTTTCTTATTGGCTCTATTCACAGCGTGCTGGTTTCTTGTAACTCATTTCCCTGTACTTTCATTTGCACTGTGCAGTTCAAACAGGCAGGCATTGTGGGAGTAGGCAGCCTGCAATCCAGGCAGGGGGTGTATATACTGGACACCTCCTGCACAGCCCCTACTTCCTTGCTATGGCTGCTGCCCATAAGTTCTGTGGTTTCTTTGTTTTATCTGGCAAAGTTCCACTGTGGTGAAATCAACTCAGCTCCCTAAGCTGGCAAATGGCATGGATGGTCTAAGGCTGGCCTTAGCTTTTGCCTTATTTTGTCTGCTGAGGGATGAGCACTTTGTAGCCTTTGAAAAGCTGACCACTTCAAAATCCAAACACTCTCCAATACCTGATTGGGAAGTCCACTGACATTAATACACATCTTGGAGGAAAGTTTCAGGAAGCAGTTTTTGAACTGGGGGGTTTTTGCAGTTCGTGTACGTGTCAGTGAATATGACCCCAAAGACACCCTGACTGGATCCCTATTTGCACAGCAGCCAATCTGCAGAGTGAATTTTCACATCTATTTTTTCACCACTGCTACCCTATATGTGTTAAACAGTAATGGAAATCATAAAAGCACCATCAGATTGGCTACAAACTGTTTTGTCTTGGTCAGATTAATTTTAGGTTTTGGATGTTTTGAAGTTTTGGACTTAAAAGGGTTATGTTTTGTAATTTAACATCTTTTATTTATCTGGATTCTAGCCAAAGCCTCTTCCCACTGTTGGTAAACCAGCCCAGCCCTTGGGTTGACAGACTGCAGTACTCATGATGAGGAGCATGCCCATCTCCCTCTCTGAAAAATGGGACTTTACAGTCCTACACACAAACACGTGGCACAAAATCCCATTTTAAATGCCCCATAAGATTCTGGGAATACTCTCCCTGATCCCAGGATACTTTTAGAACTGTTTATCTAAGCTCTCTAAGAGTATGCCAAACCACCAGGTGTTCTGTATGCCTGGGGCCCCACTTGTTCTGGAAGGTTTCCTTGTTTTTGTTTGTACAGACAGTTATCCTGGTCTGGAAACTGATTGAGTGTGCCTCTCCCACTGCTATATGCATGTTCTGGGGGATTGAAGAGAATCTTGTCATGCTTTGCCACATTAGGATTGTTGTGACCTCATTTCAGTGTCCAATTCCAAGGACTGCAGTGGGTGGTGGACAAGACTGTGTAATGGCTCTTTAAGCTGTGTGTGCCTTGATCATCTTAAATCCTACCTGTGGCCATCTCTTGCTTCTGTACAGCCCATTCCTTCACAGGCTTCTGGGACCTTAGCATTTATAAACATGCTTCTGTTTAATGTTATGCAACAGCCACCATTTTGTTCCCAAGATGACTTTATTTCAGTGGAAACTGAGTGAAATTCCATGGCTTTTGTGTTATGCAGAAGGTCAAACAAGACAGCCACCCTATCCAGGAAACTTTAAAGTAGAAACCAGGCAAAAATCAGCAGAGCATGACTAGAAGAGAGGTGGTCATGTGAAGCCACCCAAATTTATGTGCCTTGTTTGGGAATTAAAGGTTAGATTCCCCACACGGAGAGAAGCAAATGTTTTTGGAGTTGCCTGCTGGAAGATAATTACTTCTCTCTTTCCAGAGAAGGGCCATGAGGATGCTCAGAGGGCTGGAGATGCTCTCCTATGAGGACAGACTGAAAGAGTTGGGGCTGTTCAGTTTGGAGAAGAGGAGGCTCCCAGGTGACCTTGTTGTGGCCTTCCAGTATCTAAAGGAGGCCCACAATAAAGCTGGGGAGGGACTTTTTAGGCTTTCAGGTAGTGACGGGACTAGGGGGAATGGAGCAAAACTGGAGGTGGGGAGATTCAGATTGGATGTGAGGAGGAAGTTCTTTATCATGAGAGTGGTGAGGCCCTGGAACGGGTTGCCCAGGAGGGTGATTGGGGCCACTTCCCTGGAGGTGTTTGCAGCCAGGCTGGATGAGGCTGGGGGCAGCCTAATCTAGGGTAGTGTGTCCCTGCCCATGGCAGGAGGAGTTGGAACTAGATGATCCTTGTGGTCCCTTCCAACTCTGTCTGGTTCTATGATTCTATGATTCCCTAAGTGCTTAAAGCAAACAAAAAACACCCTAAAGTATACAACCAAAGAGCCCAGTTCAGTCTATATGTCAGCAAAGTCATTCTTTTTTTCAGTTCCCAGATGAAACAACCAGCTCTGTAGTGCTTTCTTGGATGGTTCTCATAGCAAAATCTTACCAGGTAGAACCTAGAAGAATTATGAAACCTGGAAGAACAATCAACACTTCTTTGGATATCACATCATCACCCTCATTTTTGTCCTTTAGAAAAACAGTTAACTGCAGGCAAAATGATTTGTCTTGTGCAGGTGACCATCACAAGTGCTAGACACAAGCTGCCCTGTGATACCTGGGCTAGGTGGTGGTTTTGATGGCAGTGTTATGCTTGCTTCTCCATTTTCACACAGATGACTAGTTTGTTCATTTGCAGAGATTACTGTCCCTTTTCAAACAGAGAGCAACGCCTGGATCAAACCCAAGCATTGTTTAAGGGTGGCCTGTGACTCTCTGGTTTGTTTTCTTGTTTCGTTTCTAAAGGTCAAAGACATAATGGTAGTTTGTGGAGGTAAAAGTCAGAGGACTGAGCTGGAGAGGAAATGAAAAAGTAGGTCTTGGTCAAAAGCATGGTATTTCTTTGATGATGTCTCTTGTCAAATACAAAGTGGAAGTTGATCATGTCTCCTTGGGAGGCCACATTACCTTCCTTTTAACACCGCAGGTTGCCTGTCTGAATGCAACCACCTGCATGTGACTTTAAGAAAAAATTATGTTCCTGACCTGATTTTGCAGGAGTTCCAAACTGCTGTAAACTTCAGTAAGGTGTGTTTCTTAGCAAGGACTTTTCAATATTAGACCCCTGCCATATCTGGGGTATAAGTGAGCCAGGCAGGAGACTTTGGTGTGCTTGAGATGGGAAGGTTAATCTGTGTTGTTGCTCGGAGTTTGAATTGGATGGTCAGTCCTTAGGTACCTGGCAAAGTGACAGAAGGAAGAAACTGGTCACGACTAATGAATTCATCCTACTTCACTGGGCTAAAAGAGACCTTGAGTGGACTATTCAAGGTAGTAGTCAGTGTGAAATTCTCAGTAAGGGATTGTTTGTTATAGGGAAGTGAGTCCAAGTGCCAGCAAAATGTTCTGCAGGGTCTGATGCTTTTGTGCAGCCTTTCAAGGTTGTTTACTGGGAAATATCAGAGACATTGTGCATAACTACAAATAGGCTTCAGAACTAAAGCCCCAGTTTTTACAACTTTCTCTCTGTGCTCAGTAATAGCTAAATGACGCAGGCAGATGTTCAAAGTAAGAGTACAATTATTATGGAACAGGGCATCTTATTCATCTCAATATGTCAGATGTCTATAAAGGAAGTGTTCAGAGGTGCAGAGTTGGTTTCAGTGAATGTTTTGTCATGGCAAAAAAAGTAATTGACAGCTTTTGAAAGACAATTTTTAGTTGGCCCATCTTTTTTTTTTTGTTTGTTGGTTTTTTTTTTTTTTTTGTTTTTTGTTTTTTGTTTTTTTTGTTCCACTCAATTTTCAGTTTGTAAAGAGCATCCACATTTTTTCCAAGTAGATGTGAGGAAAGTTTTTGAAATTTCAGAAGTATTCACAGGAAAGGCAAAGTATTTCCTGCCACCTCACCTTAGATGCTTGGGGGAATATGGCATTTTTTGCAAAACTGACAGAAAGCAGGTAGGATTTTCACTGCCTGCCAGGCAGGTTTGAAAACCTGCTTGATTTCCTTCCAGCTCACCCGCCCAGCTCCTAGGGAGCCTGTTGACAGACAGACAGGGAGCTGACAGACAGAAACTCACTTCTGTAGCTCTTCAAATCTCTCTCCTCTTCTGGTGGTCTAATAGGGGTGACTGTGATAGTTCTATGCAGCACATCACTGGACTGTTTCTAGCTCAGTCTTCCAAAGTAATGGATCTCCCCTAAACTGCTGGGATCTTCAGGATCTCTGACTGCTGGGCAGCCTACCAGACATGGGCTCCTTTTGCAGTCTTGAAGACTAACCTCAGGCTCTGAGCTTGGGGCTTGCTAGCAGGTTCCCACCTGTTGCCTCCTCCAAGGGTCAGGCAGCCATTTCCCCTGGAGGGCAGGTATGCAGACTCTCCAGCTGCCCATATCACCTTCAAATTCAATTCGAAGTATCTTTTTTTCAGGTATGTGAATTTGTCCACTAATTCACAGCCATTTCACTGAAGGAAGTAACTTTTGAGATTGAGATGAGGCCACTTGAGGAATATTCTTTAGGGCGTAACTAGGAGTGTTCTGTGAGAAATATTCATCCTTTTGGAAGTTATAGACAAAGTGAATCCTGGATCACCCTGGGAACTGATCCTTCCTTTCTTTAAATACATTCTGCCTTAAGCAAGAATATTGAGTCAAAGCTGACGTGGGTCAGGTTCACAATGCTCAAACCTTGTTTGCTGTTTCTTGTGGAATAGGACATCATCACCAGTGAAGAATGTTAAGATAAAAAAGCTTAGTCCTAGGGCAGTGTAAATCCTTGTTTTCAGACATGTGAAATTTTACATTTGAGAGGGTTATCTGATGGAGAGCTTGGTACTTTGGGGGGTTTTTTCTGTCTTTGTTACACCTGTTTTGTTCAACACGATTGCACACAACATTGCTAGGAAGCTCAGCCACTTTCAGCTAGCTGAAGATCCTTTCCTGGGTGTCAGAGAAGGCCAGCTTGTGACATCCCTGCTGAGTGTGCAAGCTTTGGCAGAGGCTTTGCCACATGCTCAGAATTGTGTATGGGAGCACAGTAGCTCATTTTGATCAAGCAGTTTAATTAGCTACTGAAATGAGCTGGGGTGAAGGGTGAAGCCTAGAGATAAGATTTCCATATGGCTTTACCAGTGAATCACTGAGACCCTGTGGAATATGGCTTGCATTCAAATGTTGACAACATTTTACCTCAGAGAACGCTCAGGCACTGGGACCTGAGTGCTTTAGCCTTTACTAAACAAATAGTTTTAATGATTTGAGCTTTAACAGGAAAGTCCAGTGGGGGCTGTTGAACTCTGGAATTCGCTGCAGGGGGGCACAGGAGAGATTAGAGGCCATGGCTAATCAAAGAAAATCTGCTTTACACTGTACTGCTGCTTGCACAGCCCCCAGTTCATATCTGCAACTCCCTTCTGCCTCAGAGGGAACTGCATGTGTAGACTGACCCTTTCTTTGCTGAACTTTCCTATCAAGATCTTCTAGAACAACCTCTGTTTCTCAGGCTGTGAATTCCTGTCATTTTTTCAGCGGTCACTTCTGTCCCTGAAGCTGGGACAGTTGCCCCAGGATTTGCACTGTCCCTCTTTTGAATCAGCACATCATCTATCCATGGTGTGGGGTGAACTGAACTGTCAGCTGAAAGAGGTTTTTTAGCTATCCTGGTCCACTGCGCAGCTGTGCTAGCAGCATGGTGAGTGTGGAGGGTGGGGGTTGCTCATGCCACTGAGTGTGAAACCACAGCCTTCATCCTTACAACTGAAACATGCCCTGATGCCAGCAAACCACTAACGGCAAAGGCATTGGATAGTTCTTCATTTTATTTCCAGGTAGTGGAAGATAAAGATGAGCCTTCAAATCCCCTCGAGCCAGTAGCACTTCAACCTAGCAGGTCCAAATATATAAAAAAAAAAACCTCCAAACAAAAGTGTAGGTGATTGGTTGGTATGTTCTGAGGTTTATTCCCACCCAGCTCTCACTAGGTTCTCATGTTTGCATTATGGGCCTTGGAGGCCTTGGAGCTGTGTGTGATCATGGTGGATAGAAATGTGGCAATGTGAAACATCATTGCCCACGACCTGTTTGTTCCCACATCACTGCCAAAGCTCATGGGAACCCAGCTGGCAGGACTTTGTGGCAATGCTGCACATCCACTTTGGGCAAAGCCAGCTGCCTTACTTTAAGCTGTTTGTGATAGTTGGAGGCAACCTGGATGACTTTGTACTAAAGCAGATGAGACAAGTGCATACTCATCTTCCCTTAAAGCACTGTGGAGCAATAACTTTCAGAAACCAAGTGGTAGGATGTAGCCAGAGTGAAGTAATACTCAAACAGCTTCCTCTGTTTCTGCAGTGTTCATAAGTGGGTTTGAAAATACTTAGCTTTGTGCTGTGCACCCACACCGAGCCCCCTTAAATCCTCATTACTCTGGGTAGTGCTCAGATGTGATGAACCTAAGCACCAGAGAACAGCTATGCACCAAATGATCTTTTGGCTGCATCTACATCCCCGTTGGGACATGTCTTTTAAAAGGCAGACTTTTGCAGTTTCATACTTCAACTACCAACTAAACTCCTTATCAGTGTGATTCTATGAACAGGAAACTGGTAAGAAAAAAAGAAGTACCCAACCCATACACCACGATGTTATCTAATCTCTATCCAATCTGCTTTCTGCTTGGGGGCACATGCAACAGACTGCAGTAACTGTATGTCAGAAGGTCAAAGAATACAGGCGGGGGACAACAGTACAAATAACCAGTTGGGACTCAAAGAATCTAAAGCTGAAGCAGATTTTCAAAGCTGCTTAGTAGTCAAAACACCTCCCTGTGCAAATCAGCCTTTTTCTTGTGGTCAGATCTCCTCTGTTTTGTACTCACTGGAATGTTTGTCACTGTATCAGAGATGTGACAGACGTATTAAGAGCATATAAAGAAAGATGGAAATGGAGTTTTGTCTTAAACTATGTATGTGCCTGTGCTTTTCAGGTATGGAAGAAAGTGGTTTCACTTATTGTGAAAGAGACTTTTTTGGAGTGCAAAAAATGAGTTCCTGGAATGGTCACTCTTACAGTTGTGTGGGGGTATAAGACTTAGCTTAAAGTATTTATGAAGAAAAAGAGGTAAAATTATATATAGGTTTCCTTGATATATAGATTGGACTAGACAACCTTTAAAGGTCCCTTCCAATCCCAAACACTGTATGAGTCTATGCCTTACAGTTGCAACAAACTGGTAATTGTTAATGTTTGTAATTACAGTAGATGGCTCCTGGCACGTAAAGATGCTCTAGAACTGCTTTGATTAGAAAAGGTTGAGGCTTATTCTGATGCTTCTTTTCAGGTGAGGTTGTGCTCACTGGAGACTGAATGCCAGCTACAATTGTTGAAGCAAGGCACATACGTCAAATATGGCCCTGGCAAAAAGGAAAACTCAAACTGCAGATCATCTGCCCCTCCTACCCTCCAGAAAGAGGTGCAGTAAGAATAACGTAACACCATGCCAAGGCAACTCTGACCAGCTGAAACAGATGGCACAACCATCATGTCATCCCTTCTCACTGACCCCAGGGTTGCCTAAAACCTCTGCAATCCAATTATTGGTTTTAATCTTACTGTGTTATTGCACTAAGCATATTATTTAAAGGCTACACAGGTATGGTTAGCTAAAGCATGTGTGAGGATTGCAAATTAAATGCGTTAATGAAAGTGGAATGGGTGCATGTCAATAATCCATTTATGAGGAGAGTGAGGAGCAGTCAAAATGGGAAGACTGAGAATGAGGATTTACAGTCAGTTTCGTAGCACTTTCTTTCACAGATTATGGAATTAACTAATTCCTGGTTCTGGAACCCTTTTCTTGGAATTGATAGAGAACACCCTGGTGACAAAAGAGACTTAACTGGGTCATGTACATAATCCTGCTCCACTCAAGGTGTGAGATTAAAGGATGTGAGACCAAGCTTTAAGTATATAAGGAGCTGGCAAGTTTTTATTCAAAACTGAAAAAAAAATCCTTAACTGGTCTAGAATTTTAGCAAACTTCACTAGGAACATCTGCTGTTGTGAAAGCAGCACTCACACACTCTAACGGATTTTGACCCACCTGTCTCTCCTCTATTTGGAAAGACTGATATATTGTTTTTTTTCTGTATGCTGTTTGTAAGCAAGTAGTTATTTCAGTAAATTATGCTGTTGATATCTGTTTAAGAGTGAGAGATCTCAAACATTATGGACTGATCAGGTGCAGAGATTAGAAGATGCTGCACTCCACATCATTGTGGTGCTGCTGCTTTCAGCTCTGCCTCTATCACAGTCATGTGAATACACAGTGGAAGGCTTTTTTAGTTGAAGTCTATGAGCTATGAGTCATTTTGTTACGGACTTTAAGAGGTCCTGGTATTATTTGGATAGCAGCCCACCAATTTAGTATAGTAGATACAAGCCAAAGTATTGAATATTTGGCTGTATTAGCTTAGGGATAGAATTCCATCTTGCTGTATTGGGGAATAAAAATGAAATGGGAGTATCTTAGAAAAGGTGTCTCTTACAGTGTGTGAATCTAATCTAGCTGCAGCACCAACAAAGCTTTGGTTCAGAAGGTTGGGAGGATGCTCAAGCTGGTGGTGACCTCAGGAGAGTGGCTCTAGGCCCTTCTCTCTTTGCATGGAACACTCACTGACCAGCATGTCCCATCACTGTGGAATCTATGGAGTGACGATGATCCCACCAGATAAAGACACAACTATGGCTACCTCATTTTTACTCTAGTGGTGATGAGATCCTGGCCCAGGTTGACCAGAGAGGTGGTAGATGCCCTATCCCTGGAAGTATTCCAGGTCAGGCCTAGTTGCAACCTGCTCTAGTTGCAGGTGCCCCTGCTGACTGCAGGGAGTTGGACTAGATGGATTTAAATGTCGCTTCCAACTCAAAACATTCTATGATTCTGAGATTCTATGCAGCAATTAAGTAAAAATGGTTGAGCCTGCAAATGCACTGCTCCATATGTAGTGACAGGAGCTGACAGCATAGATTTAGGCATTCCTGCCTCCTTGGTCACTGGTGTCTAAATGAACAAATCATGCTGACTGTTCTGGTTTTCTTGTTTCTGACTGTAAATGCAAATGATCCACCTTTGAGAATGTATATAAGCACTGCAGGAGCCAGAGTACAGGCATGTGTGTAATCTCACAGTGGGTGTTAGAGCAATGATTGTTGAGTAAAAAGGATCATTTTAACCTCTAAATACATGTGTCTTTCTAGAATGTTGGCCTTTTGTTTTATCTTGCACTTTCTTTGCTTGCATAATTGTTTTTCAATTTTTGTATCTTTTATTTTTTAATCATAAACTCCACAGGCTCTTTGCAGAAATACCCTGACTCTGTGTTGATTAAACTTAGGTTTTTGCAGTCACTAGAGCCTACCAAAATTGTCTAGTTGTCTATTGCTGTCTTTGACATGCAACATTCAACGTTGTGTTAGTGGTATCATCTCCTTGGCCTGGCTGTGTACTCACTTCCCTTCAAGTGGTTAAGTTAGTGGTTGTTTTGTGTCTCTAATTTGGCTATGTGAAACATATCTTCCTAGCAATGTGGTACTAGAGAACTCCCTAGAACTATTTCAGGTTTTTTTCTTCCCACTCTCTGTTATGAAACATTCATGATAAATTACTGAATGCTAGCAAGTGCTGTGTTATGGTCATGTGTGCACAACACCAGTAGTTGCTTTTTATAGCACTTAGGTCTCCAACAAGAACATAGAGAACCATTCACTGTGGGTGACACAGCAGGCTGACACCTTGCTCTGGCACCTTACTCTTCCCATTTACTGCTGTTGTTTCTGGTTATTCAGCCCATGACTTCATCTAAAGAAACACCCAGGAGACATGAAGAGGGCAGAAAGGAATTCTGAAAAGAGATGTTTTGTATCACTTTAAGTTAAAAGTTACACAGTTAAAGCAGAGATAGCTCTCACCACACTCATGTAAGGGTGTCTTTACCAGTCTAAGTTACTGGTAAGTGTCAAGTTAATTTAAGCCTGGTCTTCACAGAGCACCTGCTGTGATTCAACAAGGTTTATGGGTTTGAATCTAAGTCTTTAAGTAGAGATAGTTGTATGGATGTGAAAATGCAAAGTGAAATGGTTATGCTAAAATAACTCACACAACTAATGTCATCAGAAACAGCTCTTTTGTAGTAAGCGGTAGTATCCACCTGCTAGAGGAGGAAAAGAAGAAGAAAAAGAGTATCATGGCAGGGGTTAGCTGAAGCATTTCAGCTTCTTTGTGTAGATAAAGCCTTTTTAAGGAATCCCGTATTCTTTGTGTAGTACATCCTTCATTATTCTAATTTCTTGCTCCTCTCACCAGTTAGGCAGCATGGTTTTACAGAAACTGACTGATGGTTGTGAGAATCAGAGTCAGAACTGGTCCTTGGAAGCTTCCATTTCTTGAAGGATTATTGCGACTCAGGACTGACTGAGGTGAAGAGAAAGCTGGAGAAATTGAGTGCTGAACTATCACATTCCAACATTCTGAAGTTGGCTTTGCCTCAGTTCAGGTCCTTTTGCAGAAACTCTCTATGCTCTGTTGCTACCCAGAGTCCATGTTGTAGACAACTTAGAAACACAGACTTCCTCAAAAGAGCGTCCTGGAGAGAGACATGTTGGGGTGGTTTGAGCCTCAGCAAAAAGCAATGGTTATATAAACAAAGCATCCTGTCCCCTGAATTTGAAAGAGAGTATTTATGAAAGGAATGCACCAAAACCCACAAGAGGTGAAGGGACATGTAGAGCTGCCAACACCCTCCATATTCCTTAAGCACTCAGTCACTGGGAAAACAAACAAACAAGACAGGACTGGCATGGCCAAGCTGGTCACAGGGACTGACTCAAAGGAGCCCAGTGTCATGGCTGTAAACAAAAGTGGATGTGTGTTATTTGGAAAGTGAAACAGGTTGATAGGAAAGCTGTGTGCAAAGAAAGGATTATGAGAAGGGAGGAGTGGCAGCAGGGCATGTGCATGGCACCACTGGAAAGTGCACGATGGGGCTGTGGGTTTGCCTGGGTGCAAGCCTGCTCTCATCTATGTGCCTAACTACGCCTGACTGCCCACACAGACATCCACCCTCTGCGAAGGGAAGGACCGTGGGACAGGCCTTGTCATTTCAGCTGTGGGGACAACTCCTCACCTTGTAATCCTTTTTTTTTCTTTGGCTCTGCCTTGAGCAAGGCCTGGGTGTGTGCCCATATCCATGTAAGCACATATGTGTGAGTACCTGTGCACGCTCCTGAGAGCCCTGCATGTCTCAGCTTGTGTGTTTATACAGGTGCGTGCACAGACACGTGTGATGCGTGTGTTTGTGTGCACACATTGGGTAAATATGGGTGTAGCTGTGCATTTATGTGTGACTTTGTAAGCCAGTGTTTGGTGGAAGTCGTGTGTTGTACCTCTGTTTATGCGGGAAGCTGGGTTTGTCTGTATGTGCTTCCTTTATGTGCACAGCTGCCAGCCCACCTCTGGATGGGGCTTTTCCCTAACAGGGAATGCTGCTGCATTTGCTATGACCAGTGGCAAGTAATAATGCCAAGTGAAAAGCTTACACAAATCTGAGCTACTGACTGGAGCAGGATAGCTGCGGTTATCCTGCAGTGTTCTCTTGCCTCACTCTGTCAAAACCTTACCCTCCTTTACATCAAACTCTTTGCAAAAATGGAAGCTGTCAGTCTGGATTCCACCTGCTCTGGGATTCTGTAATCCATTCTAAATGCAACATGTCCTTTGGACTCTGTTATATCTCAAATGTTAATATTAGGCTATATCTTCTATGGATCACTTAAGATCAGTTTATTCAATTACATTGGTCTAAACATAGAGGTCCAGCAGCATCCCAAGAGCTGAAAACAATTGGGAGCTCCCTAGCACTGGTCAAGAAGCCATTTAGCCAGAGTGCCTCTTAATCTCATCCATGACAAATAAGATGTATATGGAAAGGTCTCAGAGCCTTGAGCATAGCAGTTATGATGACTGAGCTCTGAAGAGGGTTGGTAGGGATATTTGAAGTTATGAATATAGCATAAGCATGCCTGTGCTTCACCGAGCCCATCTTAGTGATGCAACCAACTGCCTAACTGGGATGCTTACATTTATTTCCCCCTCTTGTTGACATTTTACCTTCTAAGTATCTGGCTGTTTTAAAATCTCTAAGAATCTTATATCAGAGCATTTAATTTTCAATGAAAAACACTTCTCTGTGCCTAGCAAAACTGGTCACATACTCTGTGTGTGCATATAGACCTATGTGTATGTAGATATATGTGTATTTATGAAATAATGCTCTCATTACTATCTGCACTGTGCTGTGTACTGCAGTACCCAGTTATTATGTCCTGGCCACATCTAGTAGGTGTTGTGCTCAGCAGTGCTGCATCGTGGCCTCAGTTGCTCTTGTAGGATGACGCTGCCTTACTGGGGGTACTTGTTGTTATCTTCTGTTCACAGCTGCAGTGCCATGTGCATTGTTTCCTGATCACATTTGCTTTTAGCAGTGGTACCTTCTAGGGCCAGTGAAGGTAATAGGGTCTACACAATTTTCACTGTCTAGCCTGGCCATTTTTATATATGAGTGTAGGTCCATATGGTTTAGATATCTTGTGAAATAGAAGTGATTTCTCTGCCAGAAGGATTTCTTCCTTGGTTTCCTCAGATATAAAATTAATTCATACCTCCAAAAATATCAAATTAATTGCCAAAGACTGCATAGTAGCTATGGCCACTGCTTAATTTGCTTTAGATTCCAGACAACTTGTAGCAAATAATTTCTGTCTAAGGAATCTGTCTCTCTGCAGGCAAATTAAAAGCTATACCGACAGCTGCTAATGACATAGCAGTGATGTGCTGTGTCTTCTTTTGTGTCATTTAAGTGCACACTATTGTGGTTCACTTGTGACTTTATCATTAAAGCAAGTGAAATTAATAGTTTTAACTACTTTACCGGAGTATTTGTTCAAACAGTGCCTGGTTCTTGAAAAAAAAAAAAAGGGGAAAGTTAAAAGCCTGACCATGTGTACAAAATACTTATTGCACAATTTTGCATGCACAATTACCCTGATGGCAAATGCAATTACACACTGCACATCTACAGCTGCATGCACAAAATGGCAAGTGCTCAAATTGGGATTTTTATGAAGTCTGGTGAATTTATTCAGTGTGAGATGACTTCAGGAATGAAGTCTCAATCTGAGGGCACAACAAGCTAACCTTTCTGTAGGATGTTCCTCCATCTTATCTTCCCCATCTCCTTTGCTTCTTCTACAATTGACTTTCCCCCCTGGAGAGCAGTGATTAATTTTGAACTTCATGATATGCTCATCTGTCTGTGTGGAGCAATGAGCAGCACAGTCTGAATTATCTGATTGCCTCTGATATGATTTGATCCTGCTGAAGACTGTGCCCTCCATTAGCAGATGCGACCTAGATCTGTTCTGATTTTTACTATATGCTCTAGGGGTGATATTTAAGCTGTTTTCAAGGTTTCACTAGCTCATAGTGTTTTTCAGGGTCCTCATGTTCTTTGATGGTCTTTTACTCAGGCTTAGTCAGGATTTTTTTTTACTTTGACCAGAAAAGCCTTATAACAACTAATGCTCTGAGGCTCTTGTCCAGATGACAGATGTAGTTAAGAACTGGTAGTTCAGATTTCACCACAGACCAGACCTAGATTTCCAGTGTTCAGCATTTGCAATTAGAGGTCAAATTTTCAAAGCAGCCCCCTTCTCACTTTGAGACTTTTGTAACTGGGTGTCAAAATCACCGCTGCCTTGCAGCTCTTTCTGTGATGTTAATGGATGGATTTTCCAAGGGCTTGGCAGCTTCTTGGAAAGCTGAGAGAGGTCTTTGAAATATTGAAATTAATGCTACTCTTCTTCCAGAAGGTAGAAAATAATGTGACAGCATGAGTGGCCACAAAACTATTGAGTCTATCTGGCACCAGCTGGTAGAAAACAGACTGGGTTATGGATGAAGCTGCTGCTTTAATTTACCCTGCAGGTCAAGCTGAACCTCCCTCCTTGGGAGGGTGGAATTCCTGTAGGAATTGCTTCTGTCCCTTCTGTGTATTGAAGGACATGAGGTTGCAAAGTATCATTCATCTGTTGCTCGAATTTGGTGAGTGATTTCAAAGGAAATCCTGCGTAAGCAATGAGTAAGGAAGCTTTTCGAGGGTTGAAAGCTTGCTATGGCTTATACTCCGTGTGTTCATTTGCTGCCTATGGCTGGAAGGAGAGAGGAGCACTGGAGTTATTTTTCTGGCTGACACAAGGGATCTGATTCTCCTGTCACTTGTGAAAGCTTTGTAGCTATGTTATCTGATTACTTCAGTACCAGTGAAAAGAATTCAGGGTATTGCTTCTGTGAGAAGTGAGCAAGCAGGGGCAGGGGCAGTATGCATTTGTCTCCATGTTAACCTCGTTCCTTTTGATCAGACCTTTAGTTAAGCTCTTCTTAAGTGCCTTCTATCAGTAAGTAATCGCTTTAAACACGTGGAAAAAAAGGGTGATTGAGGTGCTTTTTTGCACAAGGATACAGTGGGAAGGCAGTCCTCCCATTTGTGAAATGACCTCAAGCGGTCAGCCTAGTGATGCTCTTCTTAAGGGAAAGAGGAAGGAAGTTGCCGGGCTATAGCCGCCCTCCCATGTGATGGAAGAGCATCTGGTGGGTTGTGCAACCTTCCCTATGAAGCACAACTCTGCATGCCCTACCAAGACCTTTGCTGTAGGATTGTTGCTGTGGCCTCACTGTACGTGCCTGGCTTGGCCATTTTCCCCTGCTTGCCACGTATTTGCCTCTTGACATCAGAAAAGCAGAAACATCTTGTTAAAGACTTGCACCAAGCCACTGTAGGGAGGGTAGTGGAGACTCAGGGTGTGAATCCAGCAGCCACAGGTGTGTTGTGGAGGTGACACTGCCTCTATCCTAAGGCAGTCATTTGTCTTTCTGCAGAGTGAGTCATGGAGCAGCACTGCATCTGAAAGCAGCAAAAGAAGCCAACAGGGCGAGAACATGTAAGAACGGAAAAAACTGTTTAAAAGAGGCAAACAACAGACAATCCCTAAGTTAGCTGCCATTCCCTGTGGCTGGCAATACAGAAGGGGGAAAAAAAGACACTATTTTTAATGCTCTCCCAGCTCAGCATTGTAAATCAGCAACTGATCTGAAGTAGTTATAGCACAAGTAGAAAGATGCTTTTCTTTTGTTGCTGTCCCAAGGAATTCACTCAGAGATCTAAATGTCAGGGTCTGTCTTTTGTTTCTTGCTTCAAATCTGCACTTATCTCCAGATCTGAATGGGAAGTGTTTTGCCATCCTGACAAACTTCTCAGAAATTAGAGAATGTTCCTGTATTCACACTGAGTTGAAACTCACATTTTTCCATGCTTGCTGCACAAAAGCCTCAGAAGACACTCCTGCCAATGTAAGTAGCAGCCTGGTGATTCTGGCAGCCATTTGGGATAAGAAAGTGCTAAGTGCTGATCTTGGTTCTCCCCCTACTCCTAGCAAGTGCTTGGCTGCTGGAATGCTGAATCTTTAAGTTCTGCTTTACCTTTCTTAGGAGAAACTTCCTTAAAAAATAAATACAAAGATGTAGCTTGAAAGAGATCTCTACCTTCTGTTCAAAAATCCTTTTCATTGAAGATTCCCAAGCAGATGTAGATGACAAAGCTGTAAACAAAGCTCTCCTGGCCCATTCAGGAGCCCATTCAATGGGTGTTGGGCTTTGCAAGATCAGCCAGCAGCAGATGGGCAGGAGCTACAGTGAAGTCAGCAGCTCTGAGTGTGAGTGCCCACAGGGAACAGAGTGTTGGATGAAATAGGGCCATTTTTCTCATATGTTTTCTTTTCTGTATAATCCTATTGCTGGGGTATGAGAAGTTGTCACCCTGACCAAGGTAGTTAGGCTGACAAGAGTCCCCAGCTGGCACAGAAGCTGAGCTCATACTGGGCATGTGTTACTGGCATGGTAGATTAGCTTAGCTGTGTTAGTGAGGTAACAGACCCAGTTAGTGTCTGAATCACACACAGAGGATTTGTTTACAATATGAACAACAAAGACTTTGCTTGTCCTTCTGGTTAAAGAAGAGGCACTATGGAAATTGATAGATCTACTACTATTTAACTATATATCAGTTCTTCATTTTCAAAGGCTGTCCAGGTGGTTTATTTACCATAAATCTAACCTTGGACTCAAGCGGAGATGCTTAGATAGCACAATGATAGGTCCCTTGGAAATGCTAAGGCAGAGATAAAGGGAGTACCATCAGACTGAAACTGAGAAGAACTGTCTGGCCCCTTCTCAAATACCCAGGATAAACAATAGTGATCTTTGTACTTGAGCTGTAGGCGTGTTGTCAAGGTAAACGAGACCTGGCACGGGGCCCTATTGTCTCCTTTCCCACAACTCATTAAGATTTACTTGTTTTATCATCAATGAGTATAATAACCAGAGCTCTGATTATGCCACAAGGACATCCCAGTGCCAATGATTCATGAAACAGGGATTGCATTAGATATCAGAAGGGTCTTCTCAAAGGTTTCTTCCATCTCTTGCAGGGGGTAGAAACATTTCAGAGTAAACTTCTCAGCAGGGATCACAAGGCTAATATTGCACACTTACGTGAAGTCCTTTGCATCCTTTATCCAGCCCTCACCCCCTTAGGTTTATCCACCAGTGACACCCTTCCCTAATGTGCAGCATCAACACCCACACACAGAGGTTGAGTTGCAATAGGGCTGGAGGCTACTTTACTTCAGAGTCTTTGCCAGCAAAGATTGCAGCAATAATGAATCAGCTGGATTATGCTTACCTTGAGCAGGTCTGCCAAAAACTCTGACCTGATTTCCTCTCCCCCCAACTCTCATTTCATTGTGAGGAGCCAAATGGGCTCTGGATGCAATGCAGTGCCACTAGCTAAGTTGCCAACCCACAAAATTTTGCAATAATACACCTTTGTCTTTCAGCAGCATCTCTTATCGAGCAGTTCATAGTTATTGTTACAGACCTCAGTGCCTCAATGGAGCAGATAAGTGTTATTCCCCAAGCTACAGAAGGACCAAATGAGATACTAAAAGATGAACAAAATCTCCGATCAGCTCAGTAGTAAAAGTAAGACCACGCTGGGCTGCTCTGCTGCACCTTGAGTCCTGTGTCCAGTTCTGGGGCACTCAATTCAAGAGAGATGTTGAGATACTAGAATGTGTCCAGAGAAGGGCACCAAGGCTGGTGAGGAGCCTGGAGCACAGCCCTGTGAGGAGAGTCTGCGGGAGTTGGGGTTGTTTAGCCTGGAGAAAAGGAGGCTCAGGGCAGACCTCATTGCTGTCTACAACTACCTGAAAGGAGGTTGTGGCTAAGTGGGGTTGATCTCTTCTCCCAGGCACCCAGCAACAGAACGAGGGGACATAGTCTCAAGTTGTGCCAGGGGAGTTATAGATTGGATGTTAGGAGGAAGTTCTTCCCAGAGAGAGTGATTGGCATTGGAATGAGTTGCCCAGGGAGGTGGTGGAGTCACTGTCCCTGGAGGTGTTCAAGAAAAGCCTGGATGGGGCACTTAGTGCCATGGTCTAGTTGATTGGCTAGGGCTGGGTGATAGGTTGGACTGGATGAGCTTGGAGGTCTCTTCCAACCTGTCTGATTCTATGATTCTGATTCTGTGATTCTGATTAGCTGTCTATGAGCATACATTTGAGTGATTCCCAAGTGGAGATACAGTACATGAAATCTCAGCACTTTAGTTACTTATGCTACTCTACAGTTCACTTCTTCAGGAGGCAGTGAAAAACCTGTAGTACTTAATACAGTGGGGCTTGTTCCTTAGCAGATGGAGGTTCAAGTGCATGTGTCCCAAGCACTGTCATCTTGAGCTCAGTTCAGAGAGCCAGTTGCCAGTGACCATATCAAGCCTTGCCAAAGCCCATTATAAATGCTGATTTAGAATACATTCTTGGACGTATATCCTGTAATACTAGAGTACTGCATTTAAACATTACTCAGACTGTTTAAGGGTAGTGGATCTATAAAGACTTTGTCAGAGTGTATTTGTGCTCCTGGTGGCTATTTTGCTGGAGATAAGGCTTGCAAAGACAGAGAAGAGAACGTGCTTATCTTTCCTAGTTTCTAGTTGAACTAATGGATGTACACAAGCTGTTGAAGAGTTAATTGCCTAATTAATGTGTTGCAGGGTTTTGTTCTCATTCCCTTGTAACACGGAAAACTCTGTGGTGCAGCAGTGTCCTGTTTCATGTTTGTTTGTTTTTAATACACAAGCAATACATAACAACATTCATGTAAGAGACAGCAACATCAAAGTGGAAGAGAATGGAACATAGTGAGAATTGGGAGGATTCTTAGTTCCCGGGGAGTTTTTTCCACACTCTTGGACTGGACCACAAACCCCAGCACTTCAGGGTCTCTCCAGTTCTGTGGTCCCACATACCAGATACGGAGAGCTGGAGAAAGCCTGTGGCAGTGTGCAGGGAAAGAAGCATGTGATTGTCTGTCTGCAGCGCTGTGCCTGAGGCCTGTGTCTGTCACACAGTACAATGTGGAGCTCGCCCCCATCATCTTGTGGTGTGGGACAGGACTCAGCCCATTCCACTGAGACCTGGGATGAAACCACCCCTAAGTAAATTCTTTATCTTCGAGCTCTGGGCAGTCCTTTGCATGCCTGACCTTGGGTCATGGTCACATGCAGAAGAGGGGACAGAGCTCGTATGCCCTTCGGAAGCACTGCAGACAAAGGACGGGTTCAGCATGTTCAGTCAGACAAGCATTAACCCATTTTTGAGTACAGAAAGGTTTTTTATGATACTATTACAGCATGGAGGAACTATGGAAGTAACTTCTAGAGACTGATTTTTATGACAGACATGGAAGTGTTATGTTTTGTTTTGTTGTTGTAGGTTGTTTGGTGGGGGGGGGTGTTGTGTTTGTTTTTTTTTTTTATGAAATCAGTAAAATATTTCTTTTGGTATCTGTGTGTTCAGAGGAGACGTTCAAGAAGATGTATTGCATACATCTAGTTCATACTTTGTAATGGCATATAACCCATTAGAGATAAAGACTATTTTTGAGGATTAACTGTCTCCCAAATGTCTTCAAGGTCCTGCAAGTTTTCATGAGTGATTTTTTTTTTTTCTAATAAGACAAATTGCATATAGGAAGTTGTTTTTTTCAGGCCAGTGCTGCACAGCTTTGCCAAAGAAAAAACTGCATTTGCAGAATTTTACTTACTATAAGCCAAGCATTTGGCAGTTTCACTGCAGGCATGTACTGCATTTGGACCTTGTCAGAATTCATTCAGAAACTGAATGTGAGGTTTTTGTCTGTAGCAGTCATAGCAAGGCAGAGCTTTTCAGAATCAATGCCATCAAGATTGTTTGCAGTAAAGATAGACAGAGTTCTCCATCTTCATTCTAAACTTTTTGGTTTTTTTTTTTATCAGTAAGACCTTATCAATCTTGTTGTTTGGTTTTTTTTCTTCATCCAGTAGAAAAAGTATTTGTAATAATATTCAAACTGAAAGCAGGCAACACCTTGCACAAATGCACCAGCCACCTTAGCTCCTGGGATACCCAAAAAGGCTCTATAAAACTGGGCACACTGCACACAGGTTTGCAGGACAAATTAAATGAAATTTTAGGTGAAGATTTTGTCATCGTAGGGCAGAGCAAAATTCTCCCTGGTTTTCCAGGTGAAGAGATGGCTTTTTGACTAAGCACCCTATCAGCACTTATAACTCTGGTGAAATATATAAACTTTGAATGTCATGGGTTTAGTACTTGAGTAGTTTTTGCCATTTCATCCCCTGAGAGTGTATAATACTCTTCACTGGGTGGTTAGTAGGAATGTATTTCTGTCTAATGATCACCACTAGTCATGGAATGCAAGGCTTTGTGAATGGATAACACCTAAAGACCCTTTGGGATGGCTGCTAGAATATTGCCAATAGAATATGCCTTTAGTGGTGTGGGTATTGCTGTGCATAACTTAATGCATCTCAGATGTTTTGTGAACTTAAGACTTCTCCAGTCGAAACTGGACCAGGCCATTTTGGTGGCAAATGGGGACCTGTTTTGTGAAGGACCTTCCAATCTGTTGACTCCTCCAAGGTTTTGCAATCTCCATGATGCATTGTGTATTCTTTTCCCTGTCCTCTTATATGTGTTTATATGTGAAAACGTAGGAAGAGTCCTGTACTGAGTCACACCACAATCTGCTAAGTGCATCAGGCTGGTATGCCAGGTTGGTTAACTTCTTCTCTTGATAAGGGTAACAACAGAAAAATAGCCAGAAATATGAGGGACAGGGAGTGAGACAATGAGTGTCACACTTGCAACTGATGTGGAATGGATGGCCTAGCTGGCTGCTCAACCTCAAGGTGAAGATAATCTGGATTGAATTTAAACTGGTGGCAGTCTGTCCCAGGACATCTTATTTTATAATCTGAATCACTATGAAGACCAGAAAAGTTAACAGAGTTTTATTTGAGCCACACTAATGGGTGAATGAGATAAAGCAAGATTGAAAATGCCATGCAGAAGGTGCAATGAGGCAACAGAAATAAGGCAGGGGAAGGCAGGGCAAGATCACGCTGACCCGGATGGCAGCAGGTCACATCTGTGACCATCTGGCACATGTCTGGCCATGGGAACGGTGTTAACACTGCAGCCTACCAAACACCTTCCCTTTGGGTTAGGCCATATGCCTCAAATTTGTGCTTTTTTTCCCCCCTCATCCAGTTGTAATTTGAATTGTTATCCTGAAAACTAGTAGGAAAATCTCTGCCACCTCTGTAAGTTGAGACAAGGCTGTCGTTGGCATAGTGAGACAGAATTCAATTGACTCCTTCAGAGTCGCACTTGCTAATGCCAACAATGTAATTTGTTTTATTAGTCTGTATGGGCTTGATCTAACTCTTGCTAAAGTCAAGCAGTGAATGCAGAGCCTGTCCTGACAGTCAGCCTTATCACCATCAGGAGAGATGGGGCTCATAGCATTTTCTGTCTGCTGCCAAGAATTAATTGTGTTCAAGTTAATGCCTGAGTTAAAATTAAGCTCTGCTTGATTGACAACTACTGCTATGGCAGGAAGCATAAATCTTGAGGAGCCGACTTAGAAATTAGCCATTTTGTCTGGATCACCTTCTGCAGATGGGGAAAAAGAAACATTTCAGTGTTCTGTTGAAATGCAGCAGCATGCATCAGGGCAGTGAACAGATACCCACTGCACAGAAAGTGGTGCCATGATTAAGTTGCTGCAAGGGCTGTGCTACAAAGAAGCAGGTAAGAAAAAGGACTTCTTTTGGTGACAGCTAAGAAATGGGCAGAGCGTGTTGGCAGAGATAATGAAAGGAGGGCACAGGGAAAAAGGCAGGGAGTTCAGCTGGTGTAGCCAATGAGACATCTGAGCATGCCTAGGAGTGACTGGCCACAAATAGACAGATCAGCTGGGGAAAAATGAAGACTTGAGTCTTCAACCTATCTGTGTGTGAACAAAATCCCCAAGGGATAAAATAGAGCCTAACTTGGGGCTAGCATAGAAGTCTGGAGAGAAGGAATGGGAAGAAGTAGCAGCAGTGGTTTAGGGGTGAGCAATGGGTGATGTGAACTTTTTTGCTGGGTGTCCAGTGAGACTTAACCACTGCCTTGTAGGTTCTGTGATGAGAATTGCTTTGGAGTTCAACAGTAATCAGAACATTAACATTATATCCCCTAATAATATATCAGATGTGCCCCTATTCTTAGTTATTCTCTTGGGTTTGTGCCAGGTCTAAGATAGGTCAGATTAAACAATTCAAAAATTTCAAGAGTGTCTGCTCAATGTTCTTGTGGTCAAATGATCAGAGAACATAAAGGAACACTGGAGGGAATGAAAAAGCAGCATTTCTGAGAAATGTTTCCTTCATTGCAAATCCATTTTGCTGGGGTTTGGGTTTGCTTTGGTTTATGACTTATGAGTATAGATGCAGGGACAGTTTCTGGCTCAGAGCCAGTATAAGCTGGCCAGAGATCCCTCACTTGCACTTAGACACACAAAGGACCTAAAGTGCTCCATGTCTTTGTTTTGGTGCAGTTGTTCAAAACGATCCGGGGTGTACACAGGGCGTGTTGATGCTAGGGCCTTGTGGGTGAGTCTGTCCAGAGGCTGAATAAGCCTGCCTGACGCCCTGCTACCTATAGTGCCTATAGTGGAATAAGCAGGGATTTTTTTTTTTCTTTTTCATTAGAGATTATTATTAATTACAAGTATTACTATTTCATTTCAAAGTGCAGCTTAGGAATTGCAACATTTTCCACTTCTCCCTTGGCTCGGTATCTCATGTCCGTTCAGATTAGACTGGAAAACACTGTCAGGAGGGAACAGAAGGAACTTCACAGGTGAAGGAGGCATCAGTCCTAGCCAGAAGAGTATTTTTGAACCACAGATTCATCAGTACTTCCCAGCAGTTAGCTGTGCAAAGACATCAGCACACTCTGTGGCACAGGACACTGCCATACTCCCATTTTCTTTTGAGCATTACAATTCCATCACCTCAGTTTAGCAGAACAGTGCATTTGAAACAACCCTCATGGGATAGTTGCCTTGTACAGGAGCAGGCTGGATCACCCAACCTGTCTGAGGCAGACAGTGTGGTACCACCTGCAGAAATGCAGCAGAAGCCAGCACTCAGCTGATTGACAGCAATTCCCTGATAGTGCCCATGAGAACTTGGCAGGAGTTGGGAGATGCTGCCACACCAGGACATTGCTTTCGAAGTGGTAGGTACCAGCTTTGAGCTGCAGCTTATTTGAGAAGCACACCCTCAAGGAAATCCCATTTCTCCCCAGTTCCCTGCTTTGTGAGTGTGACTGCCAGCCACAGATCTTTCTCCCACAGCCGCTGTACACAGCAGAACATGAGCTGAGGCACAGCTGGAGGAGCATGCTGTATCTCAGATGCTGATTGCTCCATCCCATAATCCCTTCACGGTGTCCAGCCACACTTGAAAGGAATTGAGGGGAAATTGCTGCAAAAGGGTTGTGCCTGCCCTGTCTCTCCTGAGGGATCCAGTTCAGAATGTCCAGCCTGCTTAAAGCCTGAGCTCTGCAGGCAAGGAACGTGTATTATCTAGTTTATATTTTATGGCACTATATGAATGTTTTGTTATAATAACAACAACAACAATAATAATTAGGGCTGTGAGAGCCCTGGAGGGCTGGAAAGGAACCAAGCCCTGCAGGTTCTCTTGGATGTTCAAGTTTGACAAGGTTGAACCATCCAAGTTTAACCCCCATCATTGGTGCCCTCTCTCACCCTACTGGCTACCATTATGACCAGGAAGTCTGCTCCTGTCCTCCATATGTCAGCTGGGAACTGGGATACCCTGGGGCTTCTTGAGGGTGGAACCCGAAGTTACTGAGGAGGATGTGAGTGAAACTCACTGAACTTTCATGAATGTGGGCTGAGGGTCGTGAATCATCGGATCTACAGCCGAGGCCAAGGCTGAGTGGGACTGACAGACTGCACAAAGTCATACTGTGATTTGGAATTGCAACATTGTCCTTTGTCCATAGAGCACTCTGAGACCTCTGGGTGAAAGTCCCCCTTCTATGCCATTTTGAAATTCAGAAGGCACTGAACTTTAATGTGTTAGGTGGTGCTACAGGCAATAAAAGCTATCCTTGTCTGGAACCTCAGACCCAGTGTCTTTCTTTGGATCTTCTGTCTGGGACTGGATCTGGAACTGATAAGTATAGACATTTTTTCCAGATCTCCCCACAAAAAATCTACATGGACCTGGAAAGAAGAGATGTTGCTGATGCACCAAAGGGTCAGCTCCGATCACATTCAAGACACTGTGCTGATCTGAGGCACCACATGCATTTCCCAACAGGGCAGCCTGACAATCACTGCGTGGGACAGGGGTCCAGGCACTCCTGAGTTCTCTAATCCCAATTCCCACAGTGTTGCCTCAGCTAATCGCAGCCTCAGTTTTCCTCACTTGTAAAATGTGGGGGTAATAACTGTGCATACCTCACAGAGGGCTGTGAGGATTCATTAATTAAACGATGTTCGGGAAGTGCTTTGAAGATGAAAAGCCCTATATAAATGCTGGGTGTTACTAGTGCTTAGTGAGTACCTTCAGAGCCACAAGCAGGGTGTGCCTGCAGGAAGCAGAGCCATAGGCTGAGACTTATGGCTAAGTGCCTTTAAAAATAAATGCGATCAGTAAATGCACTGGAGGTCAGCTTCCCTCTCCGCCAGCTTGAGGTGAGCTCCCACCTCAAAGGAACTGGGGTTTTGCTTTGCCTCCTCCACTTCTGGAAAACAGAACTGGTTTGGGAGCGCTGAGGAAAGAATTGTACCTGTGGTAGCGATGCTAGGAAGCAAGCAGTTTACAGCAAACAGGTACAAAATCCTCTGTGTTCAATGAGAATTGTCCTGGCAGGTACCTGAAGTCTTGGGGAGCGTGGGGTTAGGAGAGCAGCTCTCACAAGCTCCCTTTGCCAGGACAATGTGTTTCCCTATGTTTAAATGCTAGGGTTGTGTGCACAAAGGTTGTCACTGCTGAGACAACCGCCCGGATGCCATGCAGGTGGCCAGTCGAGCAGACAGGGCTCATGACTCCCTGTGCAGTCATGCCAATTACATGCATACTTTAGGGATACAAAGACGAATCTGTACTTGCTCCTTCATACACATGTTTGAATGGAAGCATAGATGCTGATTTCCTCCTCTTCTCCGTGCCCCTGGAAAATCTAGCATTTAATATTCACCTGACTAAGCAGAAATAAGAGAAAAGTGAGAATTGATTAGGTTAATTGTTTCTAATGACGGCCTGCTACATTTGACAGTTCCTCCTTGTGAAGCCTCCAGAAAAGCAAGATTTCTTTCAGATGTGCTTGGTGTGTTTCTGTATTTAGTAGGCTGTGTTGAAGTTTCATTTCCTGAGTTGGGCAGGGAGGTCACTTCTTTCACAATTCTTCTTAGATTTTTCTGGGAATGGCATACCTGAGCAATAACATGTGACCTTTGGAGGTGTCCAGGTGGAAGTAATGGCAGAAGTTGATAAAGGTAAAAGCTGTGTTTTCTAGCCTAAACAAGACCTGATTATGGAAAATTAACAGCCTAAGACCAAACTTTGAACCAGACTCAAATCTATCTGTGTATAAGATTTAGGCAAAAGCTGAAAATTCTGAGATAGATGTGTGAAGTGCTTCAAAAGCAGATGCTAGTTATTAAACCATTTGTAGCACTACAATTCATCACACATATCATTGGTTCTTTATATTCAACAATTATCCAGAAAAAGAAGATGTAAATACCTGAGCCATAGCTACAGTTGAGGCCAGAGTGTATCTGCCAGGTCAGGAATACTGCTGGGTTGCTGAAAGGGACATTCAGAAAGCTCGACATGTAGGCTTTACAGGGGGAGGACAAATGTCCTGGATTTGAGATCTGTAGGGAGCAGCCAGTGATTAACAGGTTTGCTCTGTGTGCAAGCTGGAGGGACTTTTATTTCATCCATCCTGGAATGCCCTCTTGTTCCTTCTTATCATAAAGCATATCAGGTAGCTTGGTCACACACTGAGCACCAGGCTTGGGACACAGGAGTACTGCCACTGGCAGGTTGTGATCCTTTAAATGTTTGTGCCTCAGTTTACCCACTGATGGAGATGATAACCTTCCCAGAGTGTTGTGGTGATTAATTATTGATGTTAGTAAAGCGTTTTGATAATGAAGAGTGCTACATGCTGGCTAAAGATATTAATTACCTCAGACTCATGATGAAATTTTTGTATTTACATAATGAAGCAGTCATGGCAGAGGTGCAGCGATGGTCTCTCCTAGTGAACAGATTCTTCTAATTCAGCTACCTCTGCCATTGTCATTATCTCAATCAAATATTTTTTTTTTTTTTTTTCTGTGAGGAATCTTCTTCTGGAGCAGGCAAAGCCCACATGCTCTATGTGAGACTCCCAGGATGGCAAGCAGCCACAGTACCTTTGCTAATTTCAGTCCCTGCCCATGAAACTCACCTCACCCAGAACTTGTTTCAACTTCTCCAGCTGTTCTTGGCATGCACTGAGATTTCATAAAGTTGATGCCATCAACTCCCACACATATGGCAAGAGAGAGTGAGAGAAAACCCACACACAGTAACTAATATATAGGGAGAAGAGGTATTTGCATGGGAGAGCACAAACATGAGGCTTTTCTAGCTGGCTTAAATGGCTCTTGACTGTTAATGTCAAGATGCAAAGGGATATGCAAATTAGGAGGATGAGTCAGAGAGTCCTTTCCAACACATAACTCCAGGAAGACGCAGGATGCTTCTAGCAGGGCCACTCGATTAATTTTTATGGAGGCCAGCTGGGCACTTTTTACTGCAGTGCACACAGCAGAGCGGAGCAGTGTCATCACCTGGACTCTGACAGACTGGGCAGGTGGCACGTGATGGCTTCAAAGTTGGGGATTGTGACTGCACATTACAGCTGCTTTCTCAGAAACTACTGAGGAATGTGTGTGACACATGTTTAGGCCACTGCAAAAGCTGACAAGATCTGATTCATGGTCCAGATTCAGAATGCAATCTACCCTTTGAGTTAGCTTTGCTAAGGCATTATACCTGTGGTACTGTAATTTTATTCTGTTTATATGTCCTTTTTCCTTTCCCTTTGGAGTCAAGTGCATAATTTTTCAAACTTTCTCAGCCTTTGAGACTTGTTTTCAGTTCATAATTCTTTTTCAAGATGATACCAGATTATGTGATCCATCCTTTAAATTGATAGTCTCACTCTCATTTTAATAGGAGAAATCTGGAAACTGCAGGCAGGGGAGAGGTTGAACACAAACACAGAGAGCAAGCAATAACACCCATCTCCATATTCACATTTAGATCTGGGCAGATTTCCAGGGGAATCCACATTTGTCTCTAGAGCCAGGACTTCAGGAGGAGCATAGGGTTTTTTTTTCTGTACTGAGCAGTCACACAAATCTTCTGCTTGAGGTTTGGTCTGCCTCTTCCAGGACAGCAAGCTGTTGCTCTGGGGATAAGGCAAGAATGGGGACTATACCAAGACTCAGTGAAGCAGTTTCTTACACAGAATGGGGATGAATCTCAAGTTCCTCTGCTCAGTTAGCTCAAAATCATTGAGTGCAAATGGCCACTGGACATGTATTGAGACTCGCTGCTTCTATGTCCATCAGGCACTTGGCAATGCTCTACCCTTGCCAATCTCTTTCACTAGCTAAGGACAGAATCACTTGCTTGGAGCTTCTCAGCCTTCTGTGCCTGCCACACACCTTATCCTTGCTCATCTTCTTTGCTCTGCTGCATGTAGGGCAGGATCCTGCCTATCAGCTGCAGCTGCTTCATTAGTTGCTAATGGGCTGCACACTTAGAAAGCATTTAAATGTATTTTATAGTGATTGAAAGACTACAATGACATTTTGCTAATTAATTCATTGCATGCCCAGGGAGCCCTGGAAAGCTTGGCCACATCGTGGGGTTTATTGGACACCAAATATCAGACCCTTTATTTCCTTTTCTATTTATATTCTTTGTTCTAATGGAAACCACAACTCTTTCCAGGTGACTTGTTTATTAAGTGAATTTAGAACAGTTAGCATTTGCATTTATTAATTTTCTAGAAAAACTGGTATTGCTAGTTGCTTCTGACTCTGGCTGCTATCTCACATTTCATTGGATACCGCCTGCAAGTCTCGGTAATGAGACTTCGTTGATGATTAAGCCAATGATGTGATTTTCAGGGGCATGGAGCACCTGCAGCTTCCTTCAGCTTCACAATGACCTGAGGAGGACTCAGCACCTCGGACAACACCTCTGGGAAGTGAAAATAAAGGCGAAAAAAAGAGCAGCTTTTAGGGGCCAGGTTTTCACAGCTGTGTGCGCAGGAGGGTAACTGCTTGTAAAACCTGAGTGTGCATCTGCTCTGGTTGCTGATACCTTCGAGGTAATGGCACATCTGAATTATTCCTGTGAATTGCACGTTTAAGCCAAGTCCTAAAGCTAGTCACGTCCCGATCCATGAATGTAAACTGATTGTAATTTTAATATGAATGTTTGGGGTTCTGAGCTCAGGCAGTGAATTTTGATGTGTCCTTATCTGAAGAAGTATCAGTAGTACCTTCTCCCAGATCTCTCTGTGCCCTGCAGTTTTGTTCTGTGTTTCCTTGATTGCACAACCAGAATTGCTTTTTCAGTAATTTCACCTGATTTCTTTTCACTAATGACAGATCTTTTCTTTCTGCAAAAACACCTTCAAATTCTTCCTTTCTCTTACTGGGTCAGTGTCAGCTCTTCTATGATCTACATAATACTGCTGAAGATTTTTTTTCTAGATAGGCAATATGCCAGTCTCCTTCATAAAACTGAATTACATCTTGAGCAGGTATGGACTTGGAACAATTCCTACCTCCCAAGTGAAATAACTCATCTGATGCATTGGCATACCATGGGTCCTGCACAAGCTGAAGAGGCTGGGAAGGCAAAAGGAAAGTTTTTCCAACTCAGAGCTAAATTCTACTGATGAAGGATATGTTCAACCAACTGCAAGAAAACAAATGATTGTTCTGATTTATTTTCCACTGTAGGAATAATTGGTAACATTGTTCTTCTTGGCAAAGATGAATAGTTGGAACCAGACTGTTAGGCAGAGACAAAATATCCACAGGGAGAGATTTCTGAGGCAGTCATAGGATGCACCCTACAGAGTGTGATTCTCATGACATTAAAGCAGTGCTAATGGCATTGCGATTAACTTCTAATGAAAAAAGAAATGAACCTGATAAACACAGCATAAATGTTCTATGGAAAGGACAATAAAAACGTTAAATTTTAGGCAAGGCTTGGCTCCCACTGAAGCCAAAAGAGTTGAGCTTACAGAATTTCTCCAAAACAGGAAAAAGAATTTATGACTGTGGAGAAGGAAGAAATACTGCATGAATCCGAGCTGCTAAATAACTCTGTGCCACAGAAGAGATCCCCCAGAGTTTTGCAACAGTAACTGTTGTGTTACTTTGTGGAATTTTCTGGTTCTTTGATAATGTTTCCTCCTTTTAACAGCAAAATCCAGACTGCTTCTTAAAAGCTTTTAGAATCTCTTTCCTTAAGCTTTTATCCTAGAGCAGAAGGCAGGACTACATTTGGTATTTAGGACAGGGAGCTGGCAATCTGGATTCTTTCCAGCTTTGTCACTAAGCAGTGGGATGACTTTGGTCTACTTGTACAGCACCACAGTTTAGAGAAGCTGTGAGGAGTCTCTCTGTGCCTCAGAAAAGGTTCTGTTAGTGCCTGCTACAGGGACTGCCTTGGAAATCTTGACACTGGACATTCCCAGCTTGCTGCACTGGTTCTTCACAGTCTGGCAGAAAATACTCTTTCTTGCAGATGATGAAGCTGTGCTGAAGTACAGGTTCTCAGAGTTACCCACACATGCTTCTTTGACTCAGTCTCTAATCTCCATTGTAACACCATAGCTTTGGTTTTGTTTACCTTACTGCCAGTGTTAGACAAGCCTCATGGTAAAGCAAGTGTTTATTTAGAAACAATTAAAGTTCAACACTTAGATACTAGACTGGGAGGAAGTAAACAGGTCAAATGTAAGGTAAACAAAAAATATTTAAGTGCTGGATTAAATTTTGCAAGAGGAGGCAATGTTTTAGGCTATCCTCTCTGGAATCTCTAAGAATGTCCACACACCCAGGCACAGGGATGCATTAACCCTACTCCACACTTCTCTGGGCAACTCTTTGAAGTTCTCCACACTTTTATTCCCTAGAAATTATTGTTTTATAATACAAATGTGTCTCTAATTGGCTTTTACCAAAGCCAGCAGCAATGGATATTTTGCCAGTGGTTCTTCTGGGTTTAGACCTAATTGGCCAAAGGTGTGTGACCTCTATAAATACAGCTGCTGGCCCTTCCCGGGAAATAAGTGCCTTATTATTGTTCTTCCTCCTAGCCAGCCTGCTGGTTACTGCTTCCCACCCACTCTGAGCTGCTTCCTTCGTTTCTTTATACAGTGTTATTAATTTTATTTAAGTCACTGGTTATACATAGACTCTATTGAGCTATTATTTGTGATGTTACTGGTTTTCTCTAGAGACCTGTATGTTCTAATCTATATGGGTGTGGATTACTGATGATAACAAGTTGGTCTGAGAGGACTTGTCTATGAGAAGAACTTTCTCAGCTTCATCCTCTGCCCCAGTCACTTAGGCTAAAATTTTCAAAATTCTTCAAAGATACTGATTTTTTAAAAGTCTATCTTGAAAGGAGTCATAGAATCATAGAATAGTTTAGATTGGAAGGGACCTCAAAGATCATCTAGTTCCAACCCCTGCCATAGGCAGGGAGAACAGGTCGCTCAAGGCTTCATCCAACCTCCCTTGAACACCTCCAGAGAGGGAGCAGACACAACCTCCCTGGGCAACCTGTGCCAGTGTCTCACTACCCTCACTGCAAAGAACTTCTTCCTCAACATCCAGTTTAAATCTCCTCTCTGCCAGTTTAAACCCATTACCCCATGTCCTGTCATTACAAGACCTTGTCAATAGTCCCTCCCCAGCCCTCCTGTAGGCCCCTTTCAGGTACTGGAAGCTCCTGCAAGGTCTCCTGAAAGCCTTCTCTTCTCCAGGCTGCAGATCCCCAACTCTCATAGCCTGTCCTCATAGCAGAGCTGCTCCAGTTCTCTGAGCTTCTTCGTGGCCTCATCTGGACTTGCTCCAATAGTTCCATGTCCTTCTTGTGTTGAGGGCTCCAGAACTGCACACAGTCATTGAGCAGCTCAAGGTCCAGATGACTTTGTTTGCTTTTGGGTGCTTGTCTTAAAGTAAGGCCATTGCCACTGGGTGTCTCAAGATTCCCCTGACTTTATTTGGATGTTGGGTGTTTGCTATGGGGATGTACACGCTGGAAACAACAAGCTAAATAAAAACATGGGGGCTTTTCAGTGCCTTCAACTTTAAAATGGGACTTTCAGTTTCTAAAGGCTGGCAGGGAGTTAGCTTTGAGTCAGTCTTTGTGTGGTCATTTTAATTCTGGAATGAGAGTGTTCTTGCACAGAGTTAGACTGAAAAGTTTTGTCAAGACACATTGTCTTTTGTTTCCATGAGTTTGCAAATATTCCCAAACAAGTTTGATGTAAGCCAGCAAGCCCAGCTTTTATCCTACCAAATAACAGCACCTCCCTAAGCAACATAAACCCTCAGCTAAGTGAGGGCACAGGGAGCTGCCAGCATGGAGTGCACTCCTGACCTCACAGTGCCAGCAGCCTGAGCCAGAGAAGGTCCAGGACTTTTGCCATGGCCCAGACAAGGCTGCTGCAGGGGGTCTCCATGTGATACTGTCACAACATCATGATCAAATGAGACCTTAATAAACTTTCTAAGCTGCCTGAGTTCCTCTGTTGAAGGGCATATGTGTACAGTTTGTTTGTCTTGTTATGAACAGCAATTAAGACTTCACACCTAGAATTTATATTCACAATTTGTAAAATGTGTTTGCCTTGGGTTCTCTACTACTGCTACCAGCAAGGCACATGGCAAATGTTATTCTTCACCCAAGTGCTGTAAAACAAGCCACTTCCATCAGCTTCACATCTTCAGCTGACAGCAAAAAGGCCCAGACCTGAAGCAGCTGAGTGTAGTTGTGGTTTATGTGTACCTTAGCAGAGGGTGTACACACCTTAGCAAGCTGAATTAAAATGATAGTGCACAAGCATCCAGCAGATACCACCAAGCCTGATTCTGCAGATCCTCAGACCATGAGTGAGCTTACTCAGAGGAGCAGCCACGTCTGGGGACTCCCACTGATTGCAACACTGCAGCCAGGTGATTTGCATACAGAGAATCCTTTGTGTTGATACATTCCTGTGTATATCCAGTCCTGTGGTCCCTCCTTGCCATCAGTGTTTAGTGACCTTCCTGGCAATCAGCAGTGTATAGGACTTCATGGTGTCCCATGCCCTAGTTCAGCAATGCATTTAGCCATGTCAGTAAGATTCATGCCCATCCTTCAGTGATTTTTTGAATGGGGAACATACCAAATCTACAATTTAATTTCACTTTCAAAGCATTGCACTGCAAACAGCACTCTTGGTGAAGAATAAAGCTACTGCTATTTTTTTTTTCCCTGATGCTATTAGGTTGGATCAGATTGGGAAATCTGTGTGCAAGGCAGTGAGTAGGCAGGCCCAGGCAGTCAGTCCACCTGTTTTAATGGCACTGTTTGTGAGTGCTCACCAGAGCTGTGTGCTGGGGCCTGCCATGGGTGACACACGGCACTCAGAGCCCAGCTGTCTTACTCAAGCATGGCAGTTACTCAGGGAAGTAGTTACCTTGGAGCCAGAGGGACTGAGCAGGGGTTCCACTTTGTGTGATTATTTTTGTTGCCAATGTCTGCACACTGTGGTCAGAGGTGCAGGCAAACCAGAACATGGCCACGTTGTTTGGGCAGAGCAGCAACAGCCCCTTCTTCACAGACTGCATCTCTGGAAAAATGCTCCTTTTCTGACTGCTGGGGAGTTTTGTAGCAGTGTATAGTGAACACAGTCAAATGGGAAAGTCTCCAAATGCTGACTAGAATGTCAGTACAAAGCATTGTTAATAAATGAATTGACTTTAGTTTTATTAGCTAGAAAAATAAACCTGGGTTTATGTCGTTTTAGTGAAACTCAAATCAGGATAGACGACATCAAGAACACAACTAGTATAAAAACTGCCACACAGTAAATCAAAGAGCAAGGAAAGTCCATGGCTGTTAACATTCTACTATAGCATTCCTCACAGTCTCTCTGCAATGTAAGAGAACTGCAAGCCAACATTTTTCAACTGTCCTAAAGAATGTGAAATGTAAATGTTTAGAAGAGTGTTTTTCTTGCCAAGCTGAGAGCGATCATAAACATCAGCTTCTAATAGAAATATTTGAAAAGGATGCACTCCCTGCTGCCAGCTTTTGAGAGCAACACCATTTAAATTAGATCAGAGTCTCCTTGAATTCTTGACACTCCATTGCTGCCTTTTATTTGCCAGAGTTCATTGGATTGATGTTAGGTTTAAATTTAAAGTATGAACTGCAACAGTATTAAATATGCTGCCCAAACGTCATGTGGATAAACAATAAATTACCTGCCTAGGATTCACTTTGAGGACATGCCTAAAGAAAATCTTGAGGGGAAATCACCACTGCTTTAATTGTGATACTTTATTTCTGGGGCATCACAAATGGGTATATTATTTTCCCGTCAAATGGAGTTTATGGGTTTAGAATCATAGAATGGTTTAGATTGGAAAGGACCTCAAAGATCATCTAGTTCCAACCCCCTGCCATAGGCAGAGTCACCTCCCACTAGAATAGGTTGCAACCTGGCCTTGAACACCTCCAGGGAGAGAGCAGCCACAACCTCCCTAGGCAACCCATTCCAGTGTCTCACCACCCTCACTGTGAAGAACTTTCTCCTAACATCCTGTTTAAATCTCCCCTCTGCCAGTTTAAACCCATTCCCCCTCGTCCTGTCATTACAAGACCTTGTGAACAGTCCCTCTCCAGCCCTCCTGTAGGCCCCTTCAGATACTGGAAGGCTACTATAAGGTCTCCTGGAAGCCTTCTCTTCTCCAGGCTGAAAAACCCCAATTCTCTTAGCCTGTCCTCATAGCAAAGCTGCTGCAGCCCCCTGAGCATCTTCATGGCCCTTCTCTGGACTCTTTCCAACAGCTCCATGTCCTTCTTGTTGGGAGCTCCAGAACTGCACGTAGTACTCCAGGTGGGGTCTGAGGAGGGCAGAATCCCCTCCCTTGCCCTGCTGGCAATGCTTCTCTTGCTGCAGCCCAGCACACAGTTGCTGTCTGAGCCGTGTGTGCACACTGCAGGCTCATGTTGAGCTTCTCATGACTCCAGACCCCCAGGTCCTTTTCCTCAGGGCTGCTCTCCAGCCACTCACCACCCAGCCTGTATTTGTGCTTGGGATTGCTCTGACCCAGGTGCAGGACCTTACACTTGGCCTTGTTGAATGTCATGAGGTTGGCCTGGGCACAGCTCTGCAGCCTGTCCAGGTCCCTCTGGATGGATCCCTGCCCTCTAGCAAGTTGACTGTGCCACACTGGTGTCATCCACAAACTTGCTGAGAGTGCACTCGATTCCTCTGTCCATGTCACTGACAAAGATGTTAAATAGCACAGGTCCCAGCACTGACCCCTGAGGGATGCCTCTTGTCACTGGTCTCCAGGTGGACATTGTGCCCTTGATCACCACTCTCTGTGTGCCACCATCCAGCCAGTTCAAATTTGTTGAGATGTAACTTTGCCACAGCTAGTAATATGCTAAAGGTGAACCGTGACTTACTCCTTATTGTACCCACTCCACCTTTCAGCTGAGAGGTGTGTAAGTGTAATTGATAAAATAGTGCAGCAGCACACTGCTGTGACAGACCTGTATTCAGAGATACTGAAATCCTGATTCTGCCAGCACATTGTCACTCCACAGTGACATCCTCCCACTATCTCTTGTCAGATAATCTTAGCCAAAAAGTTCAAGCCTAGGAAAACGGAAATGTTTTTGTGAACTAACTGTGTGGTTTAGTTGTATCACCCTGGAATTCCAAACAAATCAAACAGTACCATTTTGGCATTTTCCTAGAGAAAACATTTTAGATTGGGGATTCATTGGTTTCCCATTTTAGTTTGGCACTTAATTACATTTTTAGAAACTCTTCAAGCAAAATTAAATATTTCAGTCAAAGCATTTCCTTATGAGCCAAAATATCTTTATTGTCACTGTTGCTCATGAATGAAATCTAGTGTATTTTTGGAAGAAAGAGGCACCTCTGATCAGAACCCAAAGCATTTCCTTATATAATCAGTGTTCATATTTTCCAAACTCCTTCATGCTGCACCATGACAGCAGATGAACTGGAGATGCTGTAGTTGTTAGTGGATGATGGTTACACTTCTTTGCAGTTTTTATTTTGGTAAAGCCTTGACATAAGTTAGGAAAAATATGTCCTTACATAAACTACCCAGGTTTTATGTGTAACCTGCTACTTGCTTGGAACCACTCTGTTAATTTGAAAGCGGATTTTGAAAGATGGTTGTAGGTGTAGTTGTAGGTAGCATCCTTAGGGAATTAGGTACCTAAAGAGGGACCACAAGGCTAGGACTGTTTTGACAACCACAAATCTGAAATAACTGTGCTACGTGGTGAAATCTTGAGAGTTTATTTTCACAAACATGCAATTTTTCAGGTTGTTTTTGTTTTTTTTTTTAATTTTGGGGTTGATTTTTAAGTTGAGTTTTGGGATGATAACAATCTACATTTACAGGTTACTTCTGCCAGCATGGCAGCTAGGACTGTCCATCTGCCCTGTTCTCCATAAGCCCCATCTGAGAACAGCTGAACCTGTTTGCAAAGCTTATCATGAAAAGCAAGAAGAAAACACTGTAAGCAAGAGATGTCTTGAATGGGTGCAGAAGACAGTGCTTGAATCAATTTAATCTTTTTTTCTGTTTTAGTTGCTACAGAAACAAATAGGATCTTTAGAAAGTTATCAGCTGCTTCCCCATGTCAGAGAAATAGAGATCAAGGATGAGCCTGAGAGAGGAGAGGATGAGTCAAGCCTCACAGCTTGGAAAGATGTGAAAATAAAGACCCAGCAGCAAATAATAAGAGGATGTGAGCTGTGCTGTGCTCACAATGGAATCACTGGGAATTTTGCCATGAAAGCACAACTGAGTTGTTCTTCCAGGTATGAAAAGTACTACGAATTACAAATATAGAACTCACATTAAGAGGTTAAGACAGAAAGCTGTTTTCTTCCTAGGATGAGCCAAGGAGCTGCAAAATCTGGGTCCCCAAATGCATGTATTCTAGCCAAGCCTTGGCAGAGGTCTTGCTTGCAGCATCCCTTGAGGATGTTTTTATTTTCCATTAATATACATCATAGATCTCCCACCATTTCCTTGAGTTCTAGTGGCCTTCTTTTTCTATCTGGCCAAGAGCAAGCACTGTGAAGCATACTTTAGAGTCAACAGATGTCTTTGTATTGTCTTTAACAGGCTTTGAATCAGAGTCGAGAGGTTGTAGTTGTTAGGTTTATAATTTGTTTTGCAGATAAATCAGGACATTTTGCTATTGTTTTGATTTGAGTCTCAGATAGCCCCAGAAATAACAGACACAGCAGATACATAAACCAAGGTTTATGCCAGTGGGACAGCCAAAAGAATTTATGCATGTCATCCCAATACAAACAGGATCTTGGTGGCAGAACCAGCAATGAAAGCTAGAAGTCCTAACTTCCTTCCTTGTTCTTTCACCATTCAATCATGCAGACTCCCCAAAATTATCATAAAAATTGTGCAAAGAGTAGCATCCAGCAGAGACCAGCTCTGCCTGGCTTCTATGAGCTTGCCAGGGCTATTGGGATAGTGAGGGAAGAGACGCACTATTCATTTTCAAACGGGTTTTTGGGGCTTTTTTTTTCCCCCTTTTTGTTGTCTTCCTTGTGGCAGTTTGTGAAATGCTGGGAAGGAGCAGTACAATGAGCAGAAAATGTTCCAAGGAAAGCAGCCTTCTCCCTGCCATTGCCCAACACGCAGCCAGTGTACCAACCACGGAGCTTTGCACAGGGGTGCATAACACACATGGGGACTATGATTTCTGCTGGCATGAAGTCTCTCTCCCTTCTGAATTCACAGAGCAAAGGGCAGAGAATCAAAGCCTCTCCTTTCCTGGTCAATGCTCTCCCTCACCTCCAATACCAATGCAGGTNTTTTTTTTTTTTTTTTTTTTTTGGCATAATTAAGAGCCATAAAATGGAAGCTGCCTTTGAGCATTTGGCTCTTCCTCTCTTGCAAGTTAGGGCCAGATGCAAAAGAGGACTTAAGCACCTACAACTCAGTAAGTTCCTCCCTGTTCAGGATAACATTTCTTCCAGTACCAGCAACTTTTATGTCTAGACATGCCCAGAACTGCTGTGATCTGAGCAGCTTAGTACAGAATTCCCACCTAAAACCCAATGGGATCCTGAAAGAGGTAAAGAACCACCTATTTTCTCAAGACAGCCAATTCAGATGGAATATTCTGAACAAGCCTAATACACACCGGCAGGAGCAGTCTCCTCACATGACATAGCCATAGCCACTTTCTTTTAAACTTGCCCAGGTGGGAGAGGTTCTGGCTGGCTGGACAGTTTGGTTATGACTGACAAACGTGAGTAGGGTGAAAGACAACCATTTTGTATAAGGGTCCAGGCATGTCCCAGTCTTCTGGGGATTGTCTGGGAGAATAAACATTCCCTCTGGGACTGAGATTGTAAATTTGAACGTTTCCAACACAAAGGAGAAATAAAAATACAGAACCCTTTCAAGGAAAATATAAATGTAGAGAGTTTGGGATTATAAAAAAAAAGGCACAAAAATCTGAAGAAACCACAGTTATTTTGCTGGCTAATATAATGAAGACATGATAGTACTTGCAGCTTCCTTGCTTGGACCTGGCTTGCTCCAAAGTTATTTTGTGTGTTAATCATGTGGTTTAGATGATGAAGATTAGGTGTGAGTGAGCTGCTTCAGATAAAAGGGACAGCAACCCGTCCTTCATCCAAAACTCCAGCCTAAACTTTTGAATAATTTAAAAAAAAAATCAAAACCAACACCCCCCCTTTGTTTATTAGTCCTTTGTTTTGCAATTAGGGTTTTATTTGAAGGTACTATTATTCATTAGCTGCAGTTCTTCATCCAATGCTTTGCAAGTGTACAATGCTGCAGAAAGAATGCTGTTAGCACTGCAAGCACAGAAGTACACATTTTGAGTTCACAAAAAAGTACATTTCTGTCCCTTTTCCTGAAGTGGAATTTTATTGGGACTAGGTTCTTCAATCATTTTTACTGCTTCCATTGTAACTACTGCGGTGCTGTCCAAGTTTCTGCCCAGCTTTGGTTTCCAAGCATCTTGGTCTGAAATGTTCAATTACAGATTTCCTGCTAGCAATTTGGCCAAGGTTCCTCAAAAAAAAAACAGGTACGTGAAGTCATGTGCCAAACCCTAAACAGACACATGTGAGTGGTCTGGTTCTCCAAAATCCCCAAGACCTGACCGCTGCTTGTTAATTTGAAAAATTAAATCTATTTTCTTTAGCACTATACTATATGTAATGCTTTTAAAGACCTATTTTTAATGGCTGCCTCAGCTGGTGGCACACTTCTGTGCTTGGTTTGCACATACTTGGTGTTTGGTGTGCAAGGGAAAAATGCACCTGCTCCATTTATGGCCAAGCTGGACAACTCTTTGCTAATGTCAAACAAATGCACAACAAGCCCAGTATTTGCCATTGCAGGCATTAGGCATGTAAGTATAACTCTTGTAACTGCATATCTCATCCTCCTGTTGCTTTTAAGTTATGGAGACTGAGAGCCTGGCAATTCCACATGTGCTAGGCAGCATTTTACACACCCTCTAGACTTGCTATGAGTCTGTGGGTTTCACTTGCTATGAGACTGTGGCAGTCTTCAGACAGTGAGGAATAGGGCTCTAGGTGTATTGTGTATGAACACTTCTGTTCAGAGAATCAAGCCTTCACTGCAGCCCATTAGAATACATCAAAGAGCAGGAAAGCTGATTTAAAATATCCCTTAACAGCCTAGCTATGGGCTACAGGTCAGGGAGATACCAAAACATCAGGCATTTCACAAGACTGCTGGACCTTGATCCTTCCAAAGTACAGGCAAATAAATGAGATTCTCAAATTATCTCTTTCACTGTAGTCACCAGCAAGAGGCAGTTACCTTCAAAAAGAGGTTGAGCATCCCAAAAGTTAGGGAAACGAGGATCCTAACAGCTCAGTAAGATTAATCCAAGCCTTGAAGCCTTAGAGCTGTCTATGCAGAAGTGTCACAGAAGGACACAAGACATCGTCTGGAGAGCGCTGCTCAGTTGATCTCTCTGTACACCTGCAATTACTGACTCCCAGTGGGTAGAAAGGAGGGAGCTGCTTCTCGTGACAGCTGCTGTTTGTGCAGCAGTTCAAACCCAGCTTGTGTCAGGATATATTAAAACCAGAATGAGTAAGCCAGCTCTAGAGTGACTTCCATCATTATAAACCAGAGGCTTGGATTAACATTTGAACTTTTTGAATGCTTATTCTAATTCAACCACAGAATCTTCTCTGAGCTTCAGCCATCCCTAGTGAAGACACACAATCATTTTTCTGTGGTTCAGCCACGAACTAAGCAGTTTTTGCTTTAGTGGGACTTAGTGGTGCAAAGTGTCTGTGCTGAGGCGAATGCTGCTCAGAGAAATAGGTGAATTAACAAGCTACACTTTGATATTAACTCACTCACCCCTGCTGTAGCTGGGAATAGTACCATGGCCTCAGACTTAGAGTGAAAACAAATAACCCACTTCAAAAATAAACTGCCCTAGGAAGTGTCTTTGATTTTTTTTTAATGCTGAATTAAAAAAATACACAACATGTGAATGTAAACAATTGTCCCTGCAGTGAATGCACTCCAAACATCCCAGTGTTTTGCTAGTACCTGAGAGCTGCACTACAAAAACTGTCTGTAAACAATGGTGAATCTGACAGGGCTGCTTTATTTTTCTTCCTCCTGCATTTCCCTTCGGTGCAAATTAATAAATATTAATGGCAAAGAGAAGCAATAACACTTATCTAGTAATTTTTCTCCTTTTATGTTCTGATCATGCTTCGTTCAAAAGTGTTTTGGGGTTACGTGTAGGCATATATAAATGGTTGTTTAAGCCTTTTATTAGCCATGATTCATTCTGCATATCAGCATAAAGTGGTGCTCATGCTTTCAGTCTGTATCTGCTCCATGATGCTCAGTTATCTGCCTGCCCCTGAGCTATTGGTAGGTATGGATTTGCATGTACACTCTTCTCCTGTGACAATAGTATGCCAGGAATGACCGGTCTGGTATTACCTGGTCAGGTGAGGTTCCAGTCAAATAACGTACATGCCACCAAAACAATTCAGATCAAAGGTCTGTCTTTCAACAGAATTAAAATGTAAGGACTTCTAAAGCAATTTTAGCAGTTGGCTTTACAAATGAACTTATGTCAGCTGCTCTGTATGATGACTGACTAAATTGCTTCTATATCTAATCTTATCTAGCTATCTGTCTGTCTGTTTTTCAGCATTTCAGTACCCATCACCATATTATCTAGGCGCCACCATAAGATTAAGAAGCTCTGCAGTGACATTCTCAACATGATCTGTTCAAAGGTCATTAGCAGAGCCTTTCATACTGGAAAAGATTGGAGGAGAGTACAGAAATGAGCTGCAGAAGGAGAGAGAAAGGAAAAAGGTAAGCTGTTGGAGCTGTTTTGGTTGTGCTCACCCTGTGTGGCTGGCTTAGCTAGTACTGAACATAGGAACATCAAGTCAGCTGTCTTTGTTCTGCTACAGGACCACAGTACTTGTAGGTTGTAATCACCTCAGACAGTCGTCTCACGTAGCCTCATGACTTCTGTCCCTGTGCTTTCTTCAAATGCTGCTTACACATTTGGTCCTTAGGATTTTGGTGCGTTACTGCCTCAGAGCAGGACATTTTCCTCACAATTCCTGGTGGAGAGCAAGCAGTGCAACTCAGGCAGCCACCTTCTCCAAATTAATGCATTAGTCAACGTTTCATTTATAGCTTAGCGTGCAAATCCTACAAACTCTTTGTCTTTGAAGAAGTCAAAATGGGTGTTTTTCAATGTACACAAAGTTACATAGGCCCCACAAAATCAGGAAAGATTATTTTATCCCACAAGGCCTGACCCTGCTTCCACTGAAGCTGGTTGCTGCAGTGTCTCTGCTTGCCGTAAGCACATGCCGAGGACAACCTGAGGACAACCTGGGCACCTTGCATTCTGGAAGGTGTCCCTGGCCATGCTGTACTCTCTGATGCAGTCTGTGGCTATCATTTCAAGTACACTGGTGAGTGAAACATTTGCCAAAGATCTTTTCTTCACCACTTCAGTTAGAAAGCCTGATTCAGTCCTGAGAGGGACAATGACAGTGCTGACATCTTGCTCAAACAAACCCCTGGAGGTCTTTTGTACCCCTTTTGGTACAAAACCACTAGGGGATTTACACGAAGAGATAAATAGGTGGTTCCAAAGCGAGAAGGGAAGAGCCAGAGTTGGAAGCTAACCACAGTACGTGGGTGTAAACGATTACCAAAGGCTTCCAGTAACTCTGCTATCATCAGAGACTGGCTTTATGGGTATGGCCTCAAGAAGTTTCCCTCCACTTAATTAAAGAGGCAGATAAGTATCTAGGTGGAGTGTGCAGATAGGTTCTGAATGAGTTATCCACTAAGGCTGGTTCGCTGCACCTATTGTTAAAGCCAAAATATAATATCAGATTAATGCATTATATTTGCCTATTATAGCACTATGTCATCATTATATGACATGTTATAATTAAAGCTCTGCGTTAGAAACAAAACTATTTGGCTTGGGATAAGTTGCCTTTATGACTTCTGTGGTTATGATTTCCTCCTTTTCTTAACCCCTTAAAACTGCATAATATAGCTATTTGTAACTGAATAAAGAAAGTTTCTAGTTTCAGATTCTAATCTCAGGTAGTTCAATGTAAATACAGCAAAAATCTGGCACCTAGTCTTTTCCTGTGCCTGAATATTCGCTAATAGAGGGAAATCCACATTGTTTGGGTCGAGGGAGTCACAAAGATGGGCGTTAGATTAAAGGAGAGCATGCATAGCTCACCATCTGGCCCTCTCAGTTGTCACTCAGCTGTCCACATCAGTTCCTGAGTCTAAAATCCCCCATTACTTTTCAGGAGGGAAAGCCACTCAGCATACTTTCACTCTTCTTGATCCTTCTTGGAACTACATGAGGAAAAATTGGTTATTAGACTGGTTTCTGGACCTAACTCTCAGGAAACCACGCTCACAAATGCAAATCTGCAAAATGGGTGTGTGATTGCCTGCCTAACATGGAGATACGATTAAGATTACAGTATGGGTAACTGACTATGGTAATGTGCTTAATTAGCGATTTGCATATGCGAGGTTTTAAATTTCAGTAGTTGGTGATTCATGCAGTTAAGTGCCGTCCTTGGCCTCGCTCTCAGATTTAGACAGACAGAGGATGCCAGTGGTGCCCCTCTCCCCCAGATCAAATGCACAGAGCAGGAGTTGTCACCAGTCATGGAGTGATTTCCCCAAAATAGCCAGGCTTTGTGAGTTTGGGAAGCAAACATTGCAGGGCAGTGACTCTTCCAGCTGTTGTTCAGTAGCAGCCTTTCTTACTTAGTATTTTGCAATACTCTTATATTAATCTAATCAATGTCTTTTCTATCGGTAGCTGAACCACGCATTCGGTTGGCTTGGAGATGACCACCTTAATGAAGCTAATCATGAGAGGACAATTACCCATAGCTAGGGGTGATATCCACTGCCTTAGTCAGGCAGGTGGTGAGAGCTTATTCGGTTGATGCAGTGCTGGTAACTCAATAATTTGCTTCCTAATTTGTGGATGACCTTTCACACAGTCTTGGAGAGAGATGGATTTAGTCTTGTTATCTTGCTTGTACAGTTTCAGGGTTTAAGTGCACCAGGAACTCTTTTGTTATTTCTGTTTTGCTCAGATCTTGGAAATGTACATTCCCTTCATGGGGGCAGTTTCTCCTGTGCAGGAAGGCTCCAAGCACAAGTGCCAGATGTCTTAGATCTTCCGTGTGGGACACATCCAGCCTTCTGATCTGTGTAGCTCACCACAAGCACAGTTTTAGCATTTCATCTAGAACCAATAAAATTCCTAAAGTGAAAAGCAAAGAAGTCAAAAGAGCAATACGCGAAAATGTGGGGGTTTTCGGTTTGGTGTGGTTTTTTGGTTTTTTGTTTTTTTTTTTTTTTTTTTTTTTTGCCTAGAAAAGTTATTTCACAAGCTTTTGCCAATGGCACCCTGGCCACAGCTCAGGGGGAAGTTTCCCTCTATGGCTGCTTAGTCACACGAGTAAGTCACAGAACTTGATCCTGCCATGGCTGCTCCTGTTCGCACGGAATCGGTGGCTGCGGAGGGATGACTCAGAGGGCAAAATGGGACATAATGGGCCACCTATGGGCATTCCAGAGGAGCGTGTCCTTCCCTTGCTAATTAATTTTCTACTCTGCAAAATACTTAACAATACAAAACACTGCTAATTTCTTTTTTTCTTTAAACATTTCCATCAGCCTCTTAAAGATGCTTTTACGAACTTCATTCAGCCCTCCTTTTCCATGTTGATTGACGAGTCAGGCCTAATTACCTGGATGGTTTATTATCATGACATGTTGTCCCTGAACAGCATGTTATTACACGCTTAATAAAACTACAGCAGTACTCGCCAACATGGGGAGTTGCAGACTGTCAAAGGGAAGGGAATTGGAAAGGAAAATGTGCAGGACTCGGTGGAATTCTGTGAAGGCAGAGCGCGTTCAAGAGGAGAAAAGGGAAGGCAGTATGCAGCTTTAAGGGCGATCCCAAACACCTTGAGAGGTATGAGGCATGATAAAAATATGGCCCCTGCAGAGGATTTCGTCATGAGGGATAGGCTTCACTACTCATTGGGTGAAAAAAAATTACTTTCTAATAGCATCTGCCTATTTTACATGTCTAATGAGCCAAACTCTGTGTGGTCATGTTACTGTCTGGGAAATGTATGGAGTGAGGGACAGTTGTGCTTCCAGTCATTTTTACTAGAAGACTTTCCCTGCTGAATTAATTAATATTTTTAGCTTTTCATATAAAATTTAAATAATTAATATACAGTATCATCATGGTCTCATATTTCAATATTCTTTAAACAAATAATACCTGAGACACATTCAGGAAGTATCTGTCTGCAGATAAAAGAACCCAAGCAAAGAAAGTTGAAGTAACTTGCCCAAGATCCTGAAACAAGTTTGTAGCAATGCCAGGCACAGAACTTTGCTTTCCTTACTCCAGAACCACTGGATCATCATTCCAACCTAATTAATGCAGGGCAGAGTCTCTGCAGCAGAGGCTGAAAGGAACCATCTGTGCTTAACATCTAGCATGGAACAAGTGCAGCACCCTCCTGCACTGTGCCAGGTCCCTTCAGCTAACTCAGCTGTGCTGTGTGTCCAAAACCCTCTTGGGATCCTTAGCTAATGTTTAATCCTAGGGGGAGCTGGAGGAGAGCACAAATTAGCTGAGAGAGGTGTTTATTTGGAGGCCACATTCACCTCCCTTCTCCCTTCATGACACAGTGGTAGGTACAGAAGGGAAGAACCCAGTGCTGCATTTGTAAAGAGGCTTACAATAAGTGGGCTTTTTTTGCCCTACATTTGTACACAAGAATAATTGGATGATAAACAGCTCTGGATCTTGACAAGCAGGAGGATGAGTTTGTCAGAGTTCTCAGGACATGACAGTGAAAGTCATTGCTCCTCGCAGGTGAACTTTACATAATATGAAATGGTTTTTACATAGGTAATTAATTCTCTCATTTCCTCTTTGGTTCCTAAAAGACCTTTCCACATACTCAACTCCCAGTGGCAGATTCTTCTCAAATAAAACATGCTTTGAAGCTATTGAGGGCTGTATAGTTCTCAAATGCCTGTTTTGGACTAGCAGAAACCAAATGTTTCAGTGGTGAGAATGGCTCAAAGAAAAGGAGTGTGAGGCTGTTGGGAAATTCCTCTTTGAGTGGATGAGATGAGAACAAAGCCAGTTTGTGCTCTTGCATGGCAGCACAATATAACCACATTTTCAGAGACAGAAAACACATGATGCAAAGGTAACTTTTCTTTGAAGAAAAAAAACAGCCTTATCGTTTCTGGCCTCAATGGTAACCAAGATAACCCCTCAGAATGGGAGTAGTGTGCAAAAATGAGAACAATGCCTGTCGCAGTCTGCAGAAAGCAAGAAATAATAGAACCAAGAGGTCCATATTGTCTCTTCATTACAGGAATCTGTTGATTGGAAGATTGGGAAGGTAGTAACTTAAGAGGACAGGTGGTACCTTGATTAGTAGTTTCATACACTTGTAAAAAGCATCTGATTTTGTTCTCACGGGCAGGTGGGGCTTTGTTGGCAGGTGGAGCCTAGGAAAGGGTTACCACTACTTTCTTTTCCCACATCTGATGCTACCTTGAATGCTTAAGTGGAGTTATTGTAGAGGAGAGGGTGCCGCAGGGTGCTCCATGGGCTCTAATAGAGTTGCTGCTGGACAGAGGTACCCAAGCATGTGAGAATTACATAATCGTTTTGGTTGGAAAAAAAAAAGACTTTTAAGATCATTGAGTCCAACCATTAGGAGCTGTTCTGTATTGCAGAATGATGCCCTGCTCCTGCCTATCTGGGCTAGGCAGATACCCCACAGATTGCACTGCAGACCCTTGTCTGGGAGTTAAATGTCTTAAAGTAGGATTTGGCCTTTGAGTTGTTGTTTCATTTTTTTAAACAGAGAAACATTTTAGTTATCATAGTAAACTGACTCTAATGCCAGTAAAGCATGCCTAATTGGCAGGATTTAGAGACTGATCATTTCCATTTATGCCCAGAACAGGTAGGGCAGCAATGAAAGCCTCTCCCACCCAACCCCACCCCTTCTCGCCAATGTGCCTCAACCCTGCCCTGAAGGGACCACCTGGAGGGCTGAGAAGGGAGTTCCCTCCCTCTGTGCAATAAAAGGCACCGTCCTACTGTAAATACCAGGTTAAGCTTATGGCTGTTTAATAGTTAGTGTACCTCTGGTAATAAAGCTCTTGCAGGGCTCGTGCAGAAGAGCACCTGCTAGTGAATTAATGCAAAAGCATTTGCTAAGGTTTTGCCTTTAAGGACTTGGCAGAAAACACTAGAGCGGAATTTTCACTTCACGTTACCATAAGGTCAGTGGGAAAATAGTTCATTGCCCCCAGCCTGTCTGCTGGAAATGGTTCCCATCACTGCCACAGCTTGCAATAGCCTTCCCAGAAGGCTCTTTGGTATCACTTCCTTCTTTTCAGGCCTCCTCACCACATGGAGATCTGCCTTCTTGTCCGTTTTACCAGCCCCTTTCTGATCTGTCAGCCTCACTCATGCACTCAGGCCCAGGGATGAGAGATTTGAATGCATCATTCCCACCTATTCAGAGTGCCCCATCCTTCACAAGCCAAAATCCACAGGAGCTAATTCTAGAGAAGGGTGCAGTCAGCCCATGCTTGTTATTGCCAGAGGAAGAGCTACCAAGGAGCAGTGGTTTTCCCCTGTAAAAAGGGAGCATCTGTTCATCTAAATAAAACGCTTTCCAAACAACGAGGGCAAGCCCTGTACAAACACCCTATCACTGTGAGTCTTCAGCAAATCAGGCTTATGCAACTGCAGAACTAAAATAAAAGTAACATTTTTAGTAGCCATTGGCAGCACTCATTGCTCAATGGAGGCATCACTGCCTTTCTCAGCATCTGCTGTATCAGTTGCCTTCCAGCCCGTAGAAGTCCATGGTTCTTGGCAGCAGCTCCTGCTGATGTGCAGTGATTTCTTGCTCAAGACTCCTTTGATCAGCAGCCAGGTACTAACGCCATGCTCTGGAGCAGTGGCTTGCCAGACCTGGCCAGCACACAAACTGGATGGGCTCCGTCAGTGCAGGAGGAAATCTGGATTCCTTTTGGCCTGTTCGGGTGCATCTCATTCACCATCCTTCTGGACAGACAGATTTTCTATCATGTTTTCTTTCCCAGGACTTATGCCCATGCCACAGCTGCATCACAGCACTATCCACAGGCCAGGAAGCTGCAACTCAGGCTCTGGAAGTATGTGTTTCAGAAGAGCACTTGGCACATCCCAAACATCCAAGCCTGTGTTCAGCATGGTCTTGGTTCTGCTCAGGTAGAATTTCAAGTGCTTTGTTGAACTGGGACCCATTGATAGCTGTTCCCCACTTGTTGAGTTGTGTTTGGTTTTGTTTGTTTGTTTGTTTGTTTTCCTGAGACGTGCAAAACTGCCAAAGCAACTGTCATCTCCTCTTGCACAGGAAGAGGCAGCCAAATCAGCCCATGCCCATGGTTTGCTCTCTCAAATTTGGAAACACATGAAATGAAAGCACTCAACATTTGCCAGGCCATGTGCTGTAAAACTGAGCAAAGCATAGAAATTTTCCCAGAGACACTGTGATCTCAGGTCCTTGTGTATACAGATCCATGTAAATACATCCATGTAAATACAGATCTATGTATTTATCATTACTCATCTGAGTAATAATAGTTCCACTGAAATCACTACAGCCACATGTATAAAATGAAGCACATATGTAAGATCAGGATCTAAATATATAATAGGCAAATATACCTGCAGCCATGGCAACTGCACTGTGACTAGAGATGCACATGTGTGCATACAGCTTCTATTACACTTGGGGGCTGACTGATGATCTAAAGATATCTGAGAAACTGGTGGAAAAGCCAGGACCAGGAACTGTCTTTTGTTTCAAAACTCAGCATTTATCCCTTACATCCCAATTTCTGTCACTGTTCTACACTCATTAGCTCTGCAGCTCTGTAATTTGCTTTGAAAGTGATTAAGGACACTGCGTACACAGTAGCTAAAGTCACACATAAAGGCCTTCTGCCTTCTGTCCTACTCCTTTAGTTTTGAGGACTCAACCCAGCAATTCTCAACTTTAAGCACAAAATATTTTCTGCCACCATGAGTAATCATCAGTAACTCAGCAGCAAGAAAGCAGTGCAGCCCAGAAGTCACCTTTCTTCATGGAGCTGGCAGAACATCTAAGGTGCTAGAGTCCAGCTTGCATTCCTGTAAGCAACCAAACTCCTTGATAATTCTGGTGCCGAGTTTATTCTGCTCCTTGTACAGTTAAATGCTGGACACGCTTAAATAAGGACTTGTATTTCATAAAGGGACTGACAGCATCTGTGTGTTACTGTTTCAAGTCAGACACCTAGGCTCAGAGAAAAGTGGCAAATCACTGCCAGAAGCATCCACCCCCAAGTTATTGTCTAGATGGCAGAGGCTGGGGAAATCAACAGAACAATGTTTCTACTAGCAGCCACCACTGATCTCCTTCTGCTTCTCAAACCAGCTCCAGGCACTTTCTCTTGTTCTTGTGATTCCCTTCCTGCATTACTTCAGCCAAGTAATTGTTTCATCATGTTGCACAGAAATGTTTTCCCATCATGTCGCCATGACACAAAGCTCCTCTTCTCGATTATAGAAAAGATACTGCAAAGCTTTTGTGGACTCAGGACCCAGGTGAGCTGGCAGAGGAAGGGGCACGGAAGGTGAGGTTAGAGGGATTTTTTGCATTGTTCAAGGGAAACTGTGATTCCTATTACTGTAATTTCTAGCCAGCATCAATGAGCTGCTTACTACAGGCTTAATGAACTGCTGTTGCAATGTAGGAGCAAACCCGAGGTATTTATAGAAAACAAACAAGTTGTTGTGCTTCATTTGTGTGGGGATAGTGACTCTAGCATCCTGTAGCCTCTGCCCAAAATCCAGTTCTTTGCTGTGACTGGCATGGTGTACAGAGGTGTCTGCATTTCAGTTCATCAACACCAAGGCTGCTGACTGAGCCAGCACTTCTGTGGTGCGACTTAGAGGATTTATTTTGTACATTGTATGAAATTATGAGACCTAAATAAAACCTCTGATTTAAATACCCTGAACTCTGAGAAGTGCTTTGGTAGCTGTGTAATGTGTGATACAGGGGAATCCCAGGGGCAAGAGCAGATAGGACAGGGCAAGGTGAAAACTGGATGCACATCAAAGTCTCTTAGCTTTTAATTAGCTAGAAAGTATTGCTTTTGTTTTTCACATCCAGGCAGATCTAACCACCACCATTGCTAGGAGGAGAGGAGAGCCTTTTATTTGGAACAAAGCATTCAAACAATTTAGCAGGTGGGGAAACGATCAGAAAATGGCATTTTTGATTGCAAATAGTTTCTAATAGATCAAACTGAGCAAATCAGAATTACAGATACATGACTGCAGCTGCTGAGGACTGGTGTGCCAGCACCAAACTGGTGTGCTGGCATCAGCCCCCCAGGGGTGGTGCTCCAGGCAGCCACACTGCTGCTTCCAAGATCATCTTGAAGAGAAACTCTCCTGCAGTTTCACGTAGTCAGACTAACATCACACCATAAATGTCACATGACCCTGATGTCAGTCCAAGGCTGTATCTAATCTTATTAGATGTTTACATACTCACCATAGATTGTGCTGCTTGTCTACCCAATCTGGGGCAAAACAGCCTCAGTTCACGTGAAAGAACCAGGAAACCTCAGAAAACCTCTGGGTATTATCCAAATGTAGAGCTTGTGCCAAAGTTTAGCTTTATGTTGCACAGGTTAAACTCTCAGGCTACACTCCAAGTGCCAACAAAGAGTTAAATAGAACTTCATTCTTAGAATGATTTCCCTTGTCTGTTCAGCGAGTGTCTCTCAAAAGAGAACTGTCTCCTATTTTTAACATATAGTTTTTGCCACACGGCTGTATTTGCATTTTATTGATTGATTTTTAAAAGTTGTTGCTTCCCTGAGAGCAGTTAACTATATTCCTAGTTTTGTCTGGATTTCCTGATTCATGTTTTAGGAGCCTTTCAACATACATGCATAGGATTAAACAGTTCTGCATGCTTCACATTAACATATGAGGTTTGCCCTAAAATTCTGACTGCTAAGCATTTGTGTAGACCTAAATATAAAAAAGGCTAACNTTTTTTTTTTTTTTTTTTTTTTTTTTTTGGCTAGCAATCAGTAGCAAAAGGAGTTAGAAGCAAATCCATCCACCATATAATCCATATCCACCATATAATCATCTATATCCAGTACAAACTGGATGCAGAACCCTGCCCTTCCAGTTTGGTGATGCTTTAGATTTGTATTGGTATGAGTGACAGGAAAATGCAAGACCCTGCTTATTGTATCTCCAGTGATAGCACTACAAACAACAGGAGAAGATGTGTAATTTGGCTTCATACATTTTCTTTTTCTCTTTATTAAAGAAGGTACTTAGTTGCATTGACTTTTATTCTGGTCACAGCTAATGAAACATTGCTTGAAAACTGGCTAGTATGAGAGTAACTTCATGGTTTTATACACATCCACAACCATGACAGTTGTTCCAGCAATGAAACTGTGAAAGTAAATTTTGTGCCCCAAGCTTTTTTTGGGTTGTAATTTCACCATCTGAAGGCTATTGCAGAATTCCAAGGAGGAAAACCCCATACTGTTATCAAATGTGATTGAGCCTCCTGCCGAGTTACCCTCTGGTGCATGAGTGCAGTTTAGGGGATGTTATTTGACAGAAGAGAAACAATTAGTATTGAATCAAACATAAATTTTCCTGCCTCTTCCAAGAGTCAGTCATGGAAATCAGTGGGAAAAAGGATGAAAGCAACACCAGAGTGTCAGAGCTGCACATGGTTAGACAGGCACTGGGCAAATAAGCAGAGTAATAATTCCTGTCAATAGGCAGAAGGACTGATAATAAAATTATAGATGCAATTTAAAATACTTTGTTTTACAATGATACCCACAATTCCTTTTGCAGAGCTAAGCACAACTGATTTCAAGCACCTAGCAAATGGTAAGACAGTGCTAGAGGCTTTGAATAGGAGTTGTCAGCTCTAGGGATTTATCTCACAGCCTTGGTTCTATACAGGAAGACACTCAGTTATTTTAGGGATAAGGAGAAAGACTTGTGTGACTTGTATGCTATAAATAATTTGAAAAGTAAAAATAAAAGCCCCCTCAAAGTGCTGTTTACAAACTTCCATAACATTCAAAACACTGCTGGAGTAAGTGCCTTAACTTCTCTGATGGTTCCTCTGTGTACAGACTGCAAAGTCTAACCACAAGCTGCACTAAGTCATGCTGGGAAAAGAAGCTGAAGAGACTCTGACAAGACAACGAAAACGCACCAAGTACTGCTTTCAGTCACCATAATATTATTTGTAATGGGAAACTATATCAATATTTGGAGCTGAGTCACTGTTTGGACAGGGATTTTCCAATTCATCCCTCCCTGTGATTAGAAAAGGTATTTAGACTCTTTTGTCTGTTTCAGCGCTTGGAGTTTTCTCAGATTAATTTCCAAACTTAATTTTTTTTCTAGGAGATGTTTTAATTACAAGGGGCTTTTCCCCGTGATTTATAAAGCAGGGTATTTCAAGACCTCTATGCACTTACCAGCACTACAAAGCTCCTAAAATATAAATTTTGTGAGTAATATAAGGTTAGGAATGTGAGATTCAGGTATTCTCTTTCCCACTCTTTCACAAATCACTTCTTAGATGAGTTAAATGGTGCATTTATGTCCTGTTTTCCTGTCTGTAGCTGCATATTTTGGACAAAAATCACATTGGTGCACACGTTGCCTCATGAGAAGAAATCTGTAATCCTAATTAGGAGATACACTGGAATACAGCAGTATCTTAAACATTCTTTAAATTGCAGCCACATTGTCCTGGTTCTCCCAAGCTGCAGCAGGCAAAGTTTAAGGACAGGGATTAGCTCACTCATGCCTGATAGAGCAGCTCTATCTCCAAAACTGGACTATTATTTAAACAAATATAAATACCTTTAGTACATCTTATCTTGCAAACTGCCCTGCCTTCTAGCCCCCACAAACTGAACTTTTGTTGGAAGATTTGAAAGAAAGGAAGAGACAAAGAGAGAAAGAGAGAGAGAGAAAGAGAAAGAGAGAGAAAGGAAGAAAGAGAGAAAGAAAAAGAGAGAGAAAGAAAGAGAAAAAGAAAGAGAGAAAGAGAGAAAGGAAGGAAGAAAGAAAGAAAGGAAGGAAGGAAAAGAAAGAGAAATGCATCTAAGGACATCTTCAGTCCTCCAGCAATTCCACCCCTAGCAGCACTCAGTTCTGACTGGCAACACTGCTTCCAAGTTTAGGTAACGTTACATGGCCCACAGCACAACAAGAAAATAGGATCTAACGATGTGGATAAGTTTCGTAACTAGAAGAATAGTAGAATAAACAGCCACAGGAGGCTGGAGTAATCATCATCACGAGGGACAGTCAAGACAAGATCTAACGTCTATCTTGCCTGCAAGAACTTGAGTCATGCTGGTGCAGGAAAATCTATTCTTAGGGTCTCATAAAAACAGCTTAACTGCACCATACAAATCAAAAAGCAAACCTGCATCAGGACTAACACCTCACTGCTTAACTACTGCACAGCTCTGAGTGGCAGCTACAGAGGACAGTGGGAGCAGGGAATGTGTAACACAGTTCAGGAAGAGCTCTGGGACACTCAGCCACAGGAGGCTGTGATCTTAAGTGACCAAAAAAAAAAAAAAAAAAAAAAAAAAAAAAAAGCAAAAAAGATTTTTTAAAAAAAAAAAAAAAAAAAAAAAAAAAAGGCAGAACAGTTCTTTCAGAAGAAAACACACTAGAAATAAGCATCCAACTGAAGATTTTCCCTTCTGCAACCTGTTTACATTGGAATGTACAGTAACAAATGCAAGTCCACTGTGTTTATTCTGAAAACCCCTTCTTCCTTCAGCTGTCAAATGGAGCACAGATGACCAAGGAGTTTCTTTTCTGGGGAACTAGGAATCTGAATCTGAAAAAATAATGCTTACATTTGGCCTAACAGGAAAATGGAAAATGCTGAGTAAGACCTGATCATTTGCCCAATCCTCTTCACATAACCAGCCTGAGCCTGTTAACTTCTTACAAACCTCGACCCAGCAGCATACAGCTGGGGGAATAACATAGTCTGGGAGCCCTGGCAAGGCCGGCATGGTCCATCAGTAGGCAGAGCCCTATTCATCTGTGAAATAAAGTTATGGCCCGATACAAATCTCCTCTCCTGCTCTGCCAAGGCCCCACTACTTCTCTGTTGCTTGCCCCTTGGAAACACACACACACACACACACACACACACACACAGAAACAACCATGTCATCAGAGAAACTACAGACTTTAGAAGAATGTCTCAAGAGAGAAGGGAAGGGACTTGTTTGTGTGCCTCTCACCTGGCCAGTTTCATGAGAGCTTCCTGAGCAATGACCGAAATTACCGACATCCAACAGAAATGCTACTTTCTCATGTTTATTCCTGTAAACTGCAAACATAAAAAAATGCTGAATCATAACTTAAGAGAATAGAAACTCTGTAAAGAAAACACAAACAAAAGCTCATTTCAAGTTTCCTCCCTTACTTTTCCTTCCTCCCTCCCACTTCAGACTTGGCATTAGTTTGCCAGAGATTGGTCATGGTTTGGACAGCACATCTTGCTCTACACGTTCAGAACAGCAAGAAGTGCAAAAAATAAACCCCAACGCAAACATCTCCTCCCCAAACAACACCCAAGCAGCAGCTAAAGCAAGTGATTAGAGGAAATAAAATGAAGCAACAAGAGCTGGCTGAAGCTTCCAGCTCTGTTCTTTGCTGGGTTTCTCTTGGGGTTTTTGCTTCTGTTTTTGGTTTTTTCCTTCCTCTGAGACACAGAGCAAGCCAAAAGACTAACAAAAATCCTGTTCCCTGGTCACAGCACTGAATGAGGTTCAGCAAGAATTTCAACCCTGCATTCGATCTTTCAATGTGCCTTCTAAACAAAACAAGCTACTTATTTTTTTGTTTGTTTTTAACCTAGTCATAAAGTTTATTAAAATTGTTCATTAATGCTTCAAATGTAGCAAGAATGCATAGATCCCAAAATATACATATGTATTTTCTTATAGAAATAGATTATTCTTTATAATAAAAAAAACTGTAGGAACATCTTTAACAGATTACTCAATTCATGACTGACAGTTACACGAGATTGCATCATGTACACAGCATTCCCAGCCATGCTTAAAGGATTGCATCACTTTGCCCTTGCTCTCCTCTCGCTCTTTTAAATAACCCCAGCGCCCAGCAGCCTGCAGAGCCCGCCCGTGACGGGGGCCGGGGCCGCTG
>VWZI01004537.1:0-10011 GCA_013396835.1 Psilopogon haemacephalus | reverse complement strand
GCCCCCCCGCCGACAGCCCCCGGTGCGGTCCCCTGGTGGCGGCGGGACCCTCCGCCAACATGGAAATAAAGAAAAAAAACAAACAAACAAACAAACACAAACCCAAAATAAAAAAAACACCAAAACAAAAAACCAAACAGAAAACAAACAAACAAGAAAACCAAAACAAAACCCAACAACAACAAAAAAATTAAAGCAAACCAACCAACCCACCCGCCCCCGGGCTCCCCCTGGCCCCAGCCCGGAAGCGCTGAGCAGGGCAACGAGCCGGTGGCTCCGCTCGCCCCGCGGCCCGGCCGGGGGTCAGCAGCGAGGCGAGGAGGTGAGCAGGGGCTCGGGCAGCTGTTTGAACAAGTTCCTGAGGGTGCTGAGCTCCCGGGAGAGCTGTTCCACCTTCTTCTGCAGCCGCTCGTTCTCGGCCGTCAGTTCCAAGACTTTGTGCTGCGTCTCCAGGTTGCGCATTTTGGCTTTGTCGCGGCTCTTGCGCACCGCGATGTTGTTCCTCTCTCGGCGGAGCTTGTACTCGTCGCTGTGCTTGTCCACGCACTTCTTGGGCTTGTTCTTGCCCGCCGCGGGGGCGGAATAGCCTCCGCCGCCGGCCGCCGACTTGGAGGACTCGGAGGGGTTGGGGGTGCCGGGGGGGCTGGAGGAGGACGAAGTGGACAGGTTCCCGCTGCTGCCGCTCGGCACCGACTGGTAACCCAGGTAGGAGCGCACGGTGCTGCCGTAGGGCGAGGACATGCCCCCCGGTCCCGGCCCGGCGCCTCCTTCTTCCTTACGGGGCCCTTTGCAAGAGTCCAGGGTCTCGAAGACCGGCTCCACTTTGGTTTCCACGATCTGGGGCGGGAAGCAGCCTGGCAGCCCCCCCGGCTTGTGGCTCTGGCTGGCGCAGGGGTGGCTGTGCCGGGCGAGGCTGATGTAGGTGTAGTCGGGCTTCTTGCTGCCGCCGCTGCCTTTATAGTCCTCGGCGAAGAGATCGGAAAGGAAATCTTGGCCGCCGCCGCTGCTGCAGGGAGGCTCAAAGTTGCCCCCTGCTGCTGCTGCCGGAGGAGGCGGCTGCGCCGGCGGCTGGGATGCTGCTAAGGGGTCCAGGTAGGGGCTGAAGTCGATGGCTCGCTCGTGGTCCCCTACGGTGAGCTCGGTCATGGAGCGGCCCGCGGCCGCCCGCGGGTGCAGCTTGTTGAGAGCAGCCAGACAGTCCGCCTCGTAATAGAAATTAGCCACTTCCATGGATTTAAAGGCGGGCGGCTGGATGGGGAGGCATGCTGCGTCCCAGGCCACCAGGCGTTGCATGAAAGCAAAGGGGGATGCGGGGAGGAGAAAACGACGCAGGGGGAGCCCCCCCGGCAGAGGATCGAGCTGCCGCCGTCGGGGTGTGTGTGTGGGGGGGTGTCCAGACCCTGCCTCAGTCTCTGGCGCTGGACACGGCCCCGGCTGCGCTGCCCAGCGGGGCTGGATCAGGTCCGGCGGCGCGGCGGGGCTTCACCGCTCCGGGTGCTGCGGCGGGGGCTGGCGCGTCTCCTCCGGACCATCTGGTTCTGGGTCCCGTGTCCTAAAGTCTCTGACTTAGGAAAGTTCCTTTCCTCAGTTATTTATAGGGGCGGTGAATCCCATAGCAACAGGCGCGTCACCGCCTGGCCGCCTGCCACGCCGCACGCTCGGTAAGCACCGGCCCCGGCCCCCGAGGAGGCACCCGCGGCGGGTGTGCCGGTGCGGTGCCCCGCCGGGCCGCCCGCAATAAAAACCGGGCTCTGCTGGGGAGGCATGGGCGGAGGGAGGGGAGAGGGATGCGGGACCCGCCGGTGCGGGGAGCACCAGGGTGGCCGTGGGCGGGGAGACACCAGCGGGCACCGTTCGACCCCGGAGCGCGGACACGCGTGTGTCGGGACAGCGGAGCTGCCTCCGCTCCGTCCTTTGCACCGGAGAGCGGAGCTCGGTCATGGGCTCTGGCAGGGTCCTGCAGAGGTGGGCGCAGACCCCGCCTCAGCCCCATTTTACCCGGGGGAGATTGGGGCAGGAGGGATTTTTCCAAGTGCTTTTGGCAGGGCAGTGGAAAGCTGCGAACAGACGGCAGATGCCGTTATTCTCTGGCCCGTGCTCAAGTGAATCCCACCGGCGAGGTGAACTGTCGTCACGGACCTGCCCAGAACCGAGCAGAGGGGAGCAGGGCACGGCGTGCTCCGGGCTTCCTACCCGCGGTCGGAATGGAGCGAACCCAGAGCACCCCTCCCCATCTCTGCTTGCAGGGATGGTGGCCTTAGAGTTTGTCTTGATGTATTGACTTTACATGCTGTGGTGCAACTCTCAGGGTACACAGCGATAGGGAACCTGAGCTCTGAGAGCAGAGGGAACAGTGCATGACACAACTCAGCAGGAAAGTGAGAGATGTGGATAGAAACGTGGAATCCGAATGTTTTTAGAATTGCGGTGTAAGTTTGGGAAGGAAGACTGAATCCTGGTGTCCGTTTTAATTAAAGACACCCACCTTGGGAATCAAACTTATATTTTCACTCTCTTACTCCCACATTTACCTGTCTACAAGCTGGTGATTCATCCCCAGAATAAAGGACATTAATTTAAAACAAAACATATAATTAAAGGAAGTAGGAGTGTCCTTCGCCTCAGTAAAGAAGACCTAGCACTGCAGGGAAAATGACACTGCCTCTTAGAATAATGTGAAGCAATCCTGCGGTGTGGGAAATATTGTAACGTTAAGCCAGAGGAACAGGTATTGCATTATACGATTCAAACAGTCAACTGTTCATCATGTTCAAACCTCAAAAGTTTGAAAAGAGGAAGAATTCAAGAATCAGCCAGAGGATCATTGGACTTTTTCTTGATACATGTATTTTTTTAAAGTTGCTTTTNGACTTTTTTTTTTTTTTTTTTTTTCCTGCTTTTCATAACAAAAGTACCCTAACAGGTTTTCGGGCTGCAAATATTTCTAGTTCCATCTTTATCTACCAAGTTAATCTTTGGTGAATGCACCAGAGATTAAATTGGAGCTGGGCCTGGCCAGGGAGCTGGGGCTGGAGGTTGTAGTTGGAGCCCATACCTTCATAAATACAAACATTGGTATTGGGTGCAAATGCTGGCAAGTTGCAGTGAGCTGGGGCTTGTTCTTCTGGCTGTTTACTCCCTCATGCTGTGTCTTTATCCTGCATTCTGATCTGGCAGTTACATCCAGTGGCTGCCCTAACTGGCCCTTGCAAACGAACTCTTAAGATCAGTCTCATGTGCTTCCTACATCCAAACTGTCTCAGGGACCCACAAGCAGAAAATCTCCTGCCCTGGCAACTTGCTGAAAACCGTGGTCAGTCTTCCTTGGCATTACTCTGACAGGTCTCCAACTTGCCACGGCTGTTGGCTGAAACTGAAGGCTGAAGCCTCTTGGTAAATTTCCTGGTTAGTTTTTCAAGGTATTACTGGAGATCTACACTTGCTCTCTTCAAGTTTCTGCCCTGTTGTCCACTGCCATGCAGCAGAAAGCTGTGCTCCTGCCCAGGGTGATCTTCCTTAGCAAAATAAAATGTCTTTGCAACTGTCATGTGAAACAGATTGTATCAGAGATGGTGTGGCCCACACCTCCTTTTCAGGTCAGTGCTGAGTAATCCTGTAGTCACCGAGATCACACGTCAGCCAGGGTAGTAATTGAGGTTGGATGCCCAACTTGTCCCCTCCTTTCCTTCTCCCCCCTCACCTCCCTGCTTTACCTGGATCTCTTTAAACTTCCTCCAGCTCACCTCAAACCCCAACATCCACTCTCACAGAGCCAACATCCGTTCTCAGCTTCTCATGGGAAACTTGTTGGCGGGACTAACCACTGATCCAAAACCCTAGGATTCAGCAAGCAGGTTTTGAGCTAACTCTGGTCTGTTTTAAATTGCTTCTGCACTTGTCATAACAAATGCATGGCCAGAATTACTTTTTTTTTTTCCCCCTGAAATGGGAACAGGTGCAGAGCGAGACTCGCACCACAGAGGGTTGGGTGGAGGTCTGGGCACATCAAGCCCTGTCCCTGTGAGTTTAATAGCTTAGTCTGGCCAGATGTGCAGAGGCTGCTAATGATCATCCTGGAACACATCCTCAGAGAGATGTTTTAGACAGAAAAAGAGATGCAGACATTCCTGGTGCATGGATCCAGGCACAGGTCTCACTCTGTGAAAAACCTGAGGGCAGCAGCCCTTCTGCAGCATGTCTCCCACAGAGCAATTTTCAGCAGAAAAGCAGCACTTATGTGAAAAGCATCTTCTTTCTAGTGATTTCGTTGGTTTTTTTGTGGGTTGTTTTTCTTTTAGAGCTTGTCAGCTGAGGAAGGAGGCAGCATAACTCACAAATTACTTAGAAAGAACATAAACATTTCTGAGCAGAAAAAAAAAAAAAATCTGGTGCAATAAAATCCAGAGTTCTCTACGTAGATTCGTGTGTGAAGCAGCATAGATACTGGGAAGGTAACAGAAGGGTACCAGAACAGTGAAAAGGTGGGAGAAGCTCATCCTCACTGCTCATTTCTGTCAGGAATTAAATTCTGCCCTCCAGTTTCTCTTTTGTACTGCAGGAAACATGAGTTTCCCACTCCAAGCTCAGACAATAAAGCATTGTAGAGACATTTTCTTCCTGGAAATTGTCTTCTTTTCCAGAATTTCTTGCAAACTCTCCAGTTCATGTGGTCCAGGTCTACAGCAGCTGTCCCTGGAAAGACACCAGCTTTGGGGAGATGTTGTTAGTTTAATGGTGATGGCTCTGACACAGAGGTGTTTGTAACAAAGTCTGTGGACTGAGGGTCAGGCTCTAGAAAATTCTGTTCTGTAATTTCTAGTGCTTTTTGCTGCAGACTTGTCTCATGTATTATTTCCCTTAGCTCTTACCAGATCAGTAAGATCAGAGCTGCATCACACTTTACCCTGTGTGAGGACAGCAGCTCACTCACTGGCAGCCTAGAATGACATGGAAGGGCAGAAGGAAAGGAGGTTAATGTCAGAAGTTGACAATTGCATCAGTGAAAGAGATGCTGTAAGCAGTGTATTGGAGGTGAGCTAAAGAGGGCAATGTGAGGAGTTCTAGACCAGAGCAGTATCCATGCAAGCAGGCAGGCTGGGAGAGAGTACAGAGGTGGTGCAGGAAGTTCTCTGAGGAGTAGGAGGGGACCTTGCCTGCAAGACTGACTTAAGTGGAGCAGTGTTGCAATAAAGGCTGCGAAAGAGAAATAAAATTGAAATTTATTTCTGAGCATGCTGTATGCTCTGTTTTTCCTTCTTCCTAGCCCCAGGTCCTTCTTTATACAGCTGCACACCTTATGCCAGCAGCTCCTAAGTTGTACCTGGCAAAGGCCAGAAGTCAGTCTATTGCTTTCCATTTGCTCTTCTCTGCCATAAAACACAGCACTTGTGAAATGTCAGACAGGGACAATGTCTCAACTCGGAGAGAGGTTAGCTCTCCTTCTGTCTCCTCCAGCTCCTAGACCAGGCTCGAGACTTTGCCTCATTTTAACATAAAAGATGATTGCCACATGCTTTCCTCTCTTCTGAACCCACAGCTGTGATACTCTGCCTTGCAGTCTCCAGTGACAGGGAGCTCATCAGACAGTATCAGGCCATGTCTCCTGGCCTCCTTTGCTTCTTTTGTTACAGACCACAGTCCTTCCCTCTCTCTAAGTGCTCCCTCACCCCTTGTTCCCTTGTGACATGGTGATGCTAGGGTATTTGTTGGGCTTCTGATGATTTTCTGATCACCTCTGACCCAGCATGCTTGGCCTTTGCAGCGCTGAGTTGCTCAATCCCCATTTTTATCTACACGTTGCTCTTTGCCCTACCAAGTGTTGCAGGGATGATACCTGGGGATTGGCACCACTGCCTCCAGCCGGTGGGACAGCATGAACGAAATACCTTCCCCTACCAGACTGAAAATTTTCCAGAGCACATGGGAGGTCAGAGTACCCACTCTGTGTCTCTGTGAAGGAATGAAAAGGAGGGAGAGTCAGAAGTGCACACAGACATCTGCAGAAGGGAGCAGTGACAAAGCCAAGGTTAGAGTCTTCAGTCTTGCATAGCAGAGAGAGACCATGCTGAAGCCATTTGGCTGTCAAGATGTGGGCTGTGTTTCTGAGCAGGGACAGTAAGAAGTGGCTTGCATTTTTTTGAGTAGCTTGTTTCCTTGTGTTCAGACCAAAATGGCAGAGCAGCTGTTGTCCACTGTATTTCCAGAAATTCTCCATAGTTGTCTGACATTTCCTAGGTGATTGTAGCCTCCTACTTGGATGAATTGGTTACAGATGACATATTAATGTTTTTTTTCTAACATATCCAAGCTTTTGAAAGATCTGACAAGGGAACAGGAATCCTATCCTTCCAGGGTACCCTGCCAAGTGTCAGAAGTTCCCAGTAACAGAGCTTAGTAATTAATTTTAAAAATGTCTAAAAGAGGAGAACTCTTCAGAGGTCCTGAAGCTGCAGGCCAGGTAGCTGGAGCTCTGTGGTGTGCATTGCTAGGTGCAGCATAAACCAAGGGCACTCTTAGGGTGACAGGAAAGTGGGCTTAAGTGAAAAATTTTCTTCATTAAAAGCATTAAAGGTCTGTGCCCTAGACTGTACAATTACCTTTTGGTTTGTTTTCTCTTTTCCTCTGCTTTCATCTGATGTTGAGCTCCATGGGGAAAGTGGGGCTGCCAGGGAAGCAGTTAGGACTTGTTGGTTGTGAGTACTGGCATCTCAGAACAGCCCCTGGGCTGGTCTGTGCCATGTGGCAGCTGGTCTTGGATGGACCAGGTACCAGATGGGGATAGCCACAGTGTTCTGTACTCCACATACCTGACTTGATGGTCGCTGTCATCTCCCTATCTTTGCATTTCTGACTGTGCACGGGAGCCGCAGGAGTGGCTGTTGCAGCTCTCCCACCTACTGACACTTTCCCGTGTGAGACAGTCTAGCCAGGGAGCTGCAGTCAGTTTCTATTCCCCAAGTGTCTTGTGGCTCAGGAAGAGCCAGAATTGCCTAAGTGAAAGGAGCAGAAGAGAGAGATGAGCTTGAAGGCTGCTGTGTGCTAGGAGCCAGGCATGGTGGTGGGCAGCTCCGAGTGCAGGTGTAAGGGAGAAGGTGGTCTGACTGGTGTGAGTTCGTAGGGTGGAACGGTAGCCAGGGCTGTGCCGCCTGAAACCATCGTCACCTTTTAAGGTGTGGAGGGAGGCCCGGCTGAGGCTGCAGCCGCTGACAGCAGTGAAGGACCAGGTGCTGACTTTTATTAGGAATGTAGTAAACCTCGGGCTGCTCGGGTGATGTCTCTAATAACTCGCTGGCAAATGAGCTGTGCGGCTGGAACCGTGGAAAGTGTTTCCGTGAATGCTGCTGCCCCGTGTCGCGTCCCCCAGGTGGCTCCGAGCGGGACAGACGGAGTGGGACAGGGCTTCACACGGGTCACGCTCCTCAGGATCTCGGACACCTCGGCAGCTTGGGCACGCCTCTCCGCTCGTCGCTGGGCACAGCCTCCGCAAGCCTAGCCCCGGGCGTGACCTCGGGCACAACCCCGGGTGCAGCCTCCCCTGGCACAGCTCCGCCGCTCCGTTCCGGGCAGCGCCGCCGTCATCTGGCTTGGGGCGCCACCTAGCGGCCTCGGCGGGGCGGGAGCGGCACTGTCCGTTCCGCTCCGTTCGAGCTTCTCTTTGCTCGGAGGAGTCGTGAGCATGCCACACGCCTCTGGGGACATGTCCTGTGGGGTCATATCTGCACGGGCTGCTCGGAGCGGGAGGGAGCAGCCTGTCCGCTGCCCGCGACACTCACCCGTCCTCTCAATCTCTCAGTGCCAGGGCCGGGCAGGAGGCTCATGCCCAGGGTGCCTGAGGACAAGCGGGAACCTTTCAGCGGCGACCAGGTGCCGAACGCAAACAGCACGGCGGGGGCTTGCTTGTCTGCTGCCGGGGATTCAGCTCTTTAACAGGCCTCCCTAGGGTGATGCAACCTGATGTGATTCTGATGTGGTCGTCTCGAAACAGCATCAAGATTGCCTGCAGAATTGCTCTCTTGATGCAGACCTCAGAATCTCAGCAGCCTTGTCCTAGCTGTGCTCGTACCTGTACCAGCTTGCCAGTAGGTTGCCTGATACATCACTTTTGTGGTGGTGGTGTCTCTAAAAGGCATTTCTCTCACACAGTGTAAATCTCGCATGGTTCCTCTTTCTTGGAACACTGTGGCACTATGGCTGTACCAGCTCTTGAAGTTTCACCATAGTTGATGAACTAATTCGCTGCTTCTTCCTTCTCCCCACCATGTAATGATAAACCCCAGAACATTCTTCAGATGTGTCCTGAGCGCTGATTTGTCTCTAGGAAAGGACCAAATGGTCTTCTTCTCTGTCACATGAAGATGAGATTAGAAAGGGTTTCAAAGCACCCATTGCCATTAGCAAGGCATTATTGGACATTATTACAGGAGGATGCAGCTTTATTGCAGGCAATGCCAAGGCAAAACTAATAAGTGGTTTCCAAGATAAATTGATAACCCATCCAAAGCTACACACTGCCAGCAATGTGTTGTCTTGTCTTCATACTCACAGTCCCTTTGCCTTGGCAGAACAAGATTAGGAACAGATGGAAGCCCTCCCAAGAACTGTATCTTAATTAAAACTATTTATATCTTTCCTGTAATATACACACTTATAATTGGGATATATAGTCACACATCACAAAACATCTGAAGGTGCCATACCCCACTGAAGTAACATTAATTCACTCATATTTACACCCCCTCAGTACTGACATTACCAATGTCACTGTGACCCTAAGAGAACAAAACCCTTACTGTCGGAGCAGCCTAACCTCAGAAAAGTGTGATCAAAATATTGACAGAACATTCTCATCCCTCAACCTAAACACAGCCCAGTCCAACAAACTGAGGCACCTCAAGCTAATGTCTTTTAATTGCCCTATTCTCTAATTAATGAAAGCCAGAAAAAATCCCTCAGGTAAATACCTTCTTCTGTGCCAGCACCAAACCATCATTTATAGTTTCCAGAACTTTTGATATATAGATGTGTATATACACATAACTCTTGATGAGTCCAGGGCTCATGGGATTCCTGAGCCATTCTTTATTTAAGAACTGCTAGTTTCAGCATGTGATTTCAGATCCTTGTTAATTAACTTGTGATCCCCAAGCAACAGGGTGGGTGGGCCCTGAGAGGCACTCAGCAGGGATTTAGCCTGCCTCAGCAGTGTGGCAATGGCATGAGCAGTCCTTGACCACCAGTGTGGTGAAGTTTTGGGCAGTTCCCAGGTGATTTGATGCAACCAGTGTTTCTCTTCCAGCTCTGAAGGAGACCCAGCAGGCAGCCCCTTTGTCTTATCCTGCAGGAACAGGGTTAGCACTGACCCGTTGGAGAGGTGATGTGATGGTCTGGAGCTGTTGGGGTGGGTACCGCTGTTGATCCCCGTCGGCAATGGCCTGTGCTTTGCTGTCACTTTGCCCTGGCCGTTACTTTGCCCTGACTGTTGTAGCAGAGAGCATTTTATTCACGGTGTCGTTTTCACACCTGCAGATTAGACACCTGTGTTAGCGTCCACCCACTGCAAATAGATCACTTTTAACGTTTAAGTGAAATTTATGGAATGATTTCAAACATTTCTTATGCAGGTGCTGTTTTATTTGATATTCGAACGCCTCTGTTGCAGACACGATGTTTTCGTATAGCACGGTGCGGTGCCTCCTGCTGCTGGAGGTGTACCTGGGAGCAGTGAGTGCACCGGTGCGGGACTACGACCCCGCCGGTTGAGGAGCAAGGGCCGGATCACCTAACAGGGGGACCGGCAGTGGGTTTATTGTCGCGATTACGTGTCCAGGCAAGCACAGGTGCTTCCCGAAGGCTCATTAACGCCGCACGCCTGCCGGCTCCGGCGGCGCCCGGTGAGAGCCGGCGGCGCCGTCTTCGGGCAGCAGCGCCGCCAGGAGGCGCGCGAGGCACCGGCCGGAGAAGCGGCGCGGCGAGGCACTGGCGAGGCACTGGCGAGGCACTGGCGAGGCACTG
>VWZI01004536.1:15138-26041 GCA_013396835.1 Psilopogon haemacephalus | reverse complement strand
TTAACATATTAGCTCTGAAGAGGAAATCTTCAGAGAAAAATTTGCCACAAAGAAAATGAGTGGATAGAGGTTTAGGGTAAAAAATCCGTTCTGGTTTCATTTACAACAGAGCTAGGGAACACTCTGTTGTAAATATAGTTTGACATAGAAGGCACTGATTTTGGAGGAAGAAACAGAAGAAGAAATGGAAAAGATAAAAGAGTAAAAGAATAAAAGGAAGTGTATATGGAAGAAGATGGAAAAACAAATAGATGCAAAATATCTTGATAAAATCTATTTTAAAATCTGGTTTAATGGAACTGAATAATATAAAATAGTGTGAAAGTTATAGAAGATTTTTTTTTTCTTTTAATTCTTTCCCAAATAAAACAGTAATACTTACTCTGGAGTTACTTTATGTGCATTACCTGGACTGAGAGTTTAAGATTGCATGTAACAATAACTATTTGATGTTTGTATTTCAGTATGTGTCATAGAGTCATAAAATCAGTCAGTGTTGAAATGGACCACAAGGATCATCTAGTTCCAACACCCCTGCCATGTACAGGGACACACTAGATCAGGCTGCCCAGAGCCTCATCCAGCGTGGCCTCAATATACTAAAATGGGAAAACAACTTTCTAAAATTTATCACGCCTCGTTTTAAGCTTTAATTGTCAAATGTTTAAACATAAATAGTAGTTACAGACAAAACAAAATAAGTTTAATATCAATATGCCATACACAGTATTAATGCATCATTGCAGTGATTACTTATAGCTTCAATTTAGCTGAAACACTGTTATTGAACAGCATTTTAAACATTGTTTTTATTATCAGCAAATTTTATGCAAACAAGGCAAAAATCAAGCTTAAATCATTGAAATAAACATTTTAATGGGAAAATATGGCACTCAGTTTTCTCAAAGTATTGTGTTTGGTCTAATTTAGACTGATTTGCAACTTTTATAATTTGCTAATAATTTGCAAAATACCTATATCTGATAGTTTTTTTCATGTAGGCGTAATGCCTGCCATGCATATTTATTGGAAAACCTCGTACTAATATTACTTCCATCCTATGTAATTCTTAACTTGAGTTCTGAACTGCAAGCATAAATTCAGTGTTTGACAATAAAACACATAGAATGGTTTAGGTTGGGAGGGACCTCCGAAGGTCGTCTAATCCAACTCTTGTGCCATGAGCAGGGACATTCTCCACTAGATCAGGTTGCCCAGAGCATTGTCAAGCCTGACCTTGAGTATTATCAAGGTCAGGCCCCAGCCACCTCTCTGGGCAACCTCAAGTTTATAATTTCAGTTTCCAATTTTTTTCTATGTACTCCTGCTTTTTAAAATTGGCACTGTGTGTATTCCTTTGCAGAACTACATGCATGTACATTGCATGAATGTCGACTGCCTTCCAGACTGCATTTTTGGGAATAATAGTGTCTTGAACAGAGACTCACTAAAATGTTGCAAAGATCAGCTTTTTCAACAATCATGATAATGCCTCTTTGTAAATACTGATCTTCCAGTGACCCAGTGAGACAGTGTCATCCCTAGTGCAGCCTCACTAGTATGATCTCTAGTGGAAAAGAACTGCAGGAGAAATTAACTTGGCCCTGTAAAATAGCTCTCACTTGTTTTAATGTGAAGTATTACATCTTGCTCTAGATAATTCTATAAAAGGTCACCTGATCTGGTTTCTGGCATGGTATAGGACATTTCTCATTGCAAGTGCTATTTCTATCTTACATCCTGCTGGGGGTGCTTCCATCCTCTCCCAATTTACATGACTCTTGACAATCTAAAAAGTGCTATTTCTGTTGCATTAGTTCACAGTTGATGCAGAGTTGTAATAGTTAATACAATTAGTATATGTGTTACATTACAAAATTCTATTTGTGCTGCAGCTACACTCTTCTTGATGAAGAGAAATAACTGTCCAAACAACTCAGTCAATACATATCTTATTGTCAGCTCCTGTTCCTGAGCTGTAACCCATATGTGAAAGCTTTCTTCCTAAGTTAACCATCTCAATGTCAGCAGTCCAGAGATCTATAAATGTTTTTTGGTTTGGCTTTGTTTTGTTGTTGTTGTTGTTAACGGTGGTGGGTTTTTTTAATTCAGCTTTGTTCTTACCGCCCATGTCAGTCCTAGCTCTGGGAGGAAAATTGTATTTGAATTTGTGTGTTCTTAGAATTCTGCTGAAACTTTCACATACACAATTATGGTATTATTTATATACCTTTGCCAGTTCTTCAATATTTCTTCTTCCCAAATAATAGACTATGTGAAATGTTGCCAGAATCCTGTCACATACAAGGGACTTTGATCAGGTTACACTATTTTTGTCAAGCTTATACGATCTGTCAAAGAATGTATTGACTGCACAGCTTTAGCATTCATATTCAGAGAAGATCAAAAGTGTTTGCATTCAGACGTTGCCTTGCAAAGTTAGAGCTGTCTGGGTACTACCTGGTAAAGTCTAGCTGAATTTCTAATTTGTGTAACATCTAGGAGGACTCTTCTGAACAGACTGACTAAATTCAGCTCAGCTAAACAGTTTCACCTTTCTGTGATGAAACATGAATCCACTTTCTTTCTTTTAAGCAACTTCATTCAGATTGACTTCAGCCTTTGGATTATTCTCTTACATACAACAAATTAATTACTTAGTTTTCTATTGTTACAGTTCAGTGTTGCAGGACTTGAACAACACATTCCTGGATCTCATCAAATACAACTTTCAATGCAAAAAAAACTCCCAATAGGCAGTTACACTGAAATACAAACATGCTGAACATTCAGATAAAAACCTGGGTGCAATTGCATCAGGTTATGCGTGCACAGTAGTGTTGTAAGATAACACTCATTCTTTGGCAAGGTTTTTTAATATATATTCATAATTTAACCAAAAGACAGTGTAAATAGATGTAAAATCAAAGATAAACGAAAGCAAAAGAAGTATCAAAGATTAACTATTATAAGAAGTATCAATTTTAGGCATAGTAACTTGTTTCTGTGAATAATTTAGTGTTCTGGCAAAGATTGTGAGGTCAGGAGTAATGGCTTGCCTCATCACCAGTGTTCTATTATAAAGTACTTTATAATCTTAAGGAGACTTGAGCAACCAATTATCTGGAAAATAATTTATTTTAAATAGTAAAGGAATGGTTATTTATAAAGTAAACTGCAAAAGCATGAACCACAAATGCAAGTGAGTTTATCAGTGATGTCAAGATTGGAGGCAGTGACCACACACCAGTGGAGCTCACAGTTCTGAGGGAAGAGTGACTGACAAGGAGCATAGTCAGAACTCTGAATTTTAGGAAAGCAAAATTCCAGTTCTCCAAGGAGTTAGTCAGTAGAATCCTCTGGGAAGTGGACCTCAGGGACTGGGCAGAAGAGCAGAGCTGCTAGACCTTTAAAGATGCTCTCTGTAGAGGATAAGAGCTCTCAGCCCCCAGGTGTAAGAAATCTGGCAAGAAAGGGAAGAGACCAGCATAGCTGAATCGCGACCTTCTGATCAAACTAAAGAGTAAGAGAGAGTTGTACAGACATTGGAAGCAGGGACAGGTAACATGGTATGAATGTAGGAACACTGCCTGGCTGTGTAGGGATGAGGTCAGGAAGGCCAAGGCATGGCTGGAGGTCAGCTTGGCAGAGGATGCAAACAAGAAGGTCTTTGTTGTGGAAGATATGTGTTCTGGCTTGCCCAGGCATGGTCCGGTGGTCCCTTCCCTCTGCTTAGGGGGGAGGAAGCAGAACACAGGGAGAAGACAGAAGGCTTGGAGACACCCACTTTGAGGGTCCAAGACTTGCCTAGACTTGTTCCTCCCAAATAAGGCAAAGCAAGCTCCTGACTTCACCTGATATGGTCAGTTTGGCAAAGTGCCATTCTCATTGGTGAATTTGTGCAGCCACAGCGGCCATTGCATTTGGACAAAGCAATAGATAGGCTTCTGCCATGTGGGTTTTTTTTGCTTTCACTTTTACTTTTCCTTTGCCTGCACTGCCCTGCCACATTATGCTCTGCTTTGCCCACAACAACTTTCAAGTCACTGACAGAATTCCCTTGAAGTTTTGGGTACTGTCTAATACTATTTAGTGAGTAAATATTCAAAGCCTCTCTCTGAGAAATTCTATAACTAGATTCTGTTGTGCCTTTCTACCTTAGTAGCAGAAAGAAGCCCCTCAAGTCCCCTGGTGGGCAACAGGAATAATTGAAACTAAGAACCTCTTTCCAGTTTTAATGATTGCATTTGCTAGTTATTTCTTAAAGTGTTCCAATTCTGCCTGTTCCCTGTGTGTATAAGTATCCAAACAGTGTGTTTCGAACATTGTAAATAAGTTTTCTGGTGAGACGTAATAAACAAATTTCATAGTTATTAACAATCTTTGCTTGGATATCAACATTAATGTGGATTATTAATTTTGCATAATTCATAACAGTCTTCTATAGGTTCATCAACCCGCAAGGGAAAGTTAAAGTGAGCATTCTCCCTCTGAGACATGAGAATAGAGAGATGGTTTCAACAGATGAGGAGACAGCTGAGGTACCTTTTTACCTCAGTCTTTACTGGCAATCTTGTTCCTCACCCCTCCCGAGTTGATGGGTGACTGTGTGAGGACTAGGGTATAAAGTCTCTCCCTCTGTAAAGGAAGCTTATGTTTGGGACCACCTGAGGAACCTGAACATACATGAGCCTGAGGGACACTGTGAGATACATCCCAGCATCATGAAGGAATTTTCTGATGTAGTCATAAAGCCATTCTCCATGATATTGAAAAGTCCTGGCACTAAGGTGAAGTCCATAGCGATTAGAAGAAGGAAAGTATTGGATCCATTTTTAAGAAGGGTAGAAAGGAGGAACCTGGAAATTACTAACCTGTGAGCCTCATTTCTGTGGCCAGGAAGATCATGAAATAGATCCTCGTACAAGCTATGCTACAGAAACATGGAGACCACAGAGGTGATTTGAGACAGCCAGCATGGCTTCACCAAGCACAAGTTCTCCCTGACCAAACTGGTGGCTTTCTGCAATGGTGTGACTACATCAGTGGACAACAATCTGTATGGATTTCTGCAAGGGGGGGTTGGAACTGGATGATTTTTGAGGTGCCTTCCAACTTAAACCATTCTGTGATTCTGTGATTCTACATGTGTCCAGCAGGTGAAGAGAGGTGATTCTGCCACTCTGCTCTGTTCTAGGGAGATGTCATCTGGAGTACCATGTCCATCTCAGAAGTCCTAAAAACACATGAAGGATCTGGACCTTCTGGAATGGGTCCAGGGAAGGGCCACAAATATGGTCACAAGGCTGGAGCACTTCTCCTAGGACGACAGGCCAAGGAGGTTGAGGCCATTCACGCTGGAGAAGAGAAGGCTTCGAGAAGACCTTACAGCAATATTTCAGTGTCTTAAGGGGACCTACAGGAAAGATGGGGGGGCACTGTCTAGAAGGGATTGGTGCAATAGGATATGGGGCAATGGTTTTAAACTAGTGCAAGGTACATTTGGGGTGGACTTAGGAGGAAGTTCTTCACAGTAAGAGTAGTAAAATGCTGGAACAGGTTGCCCGGAGATGTGGTGGAGGCCACATCCCTGGAGACATTCAAGATCAAATTTGATGAGGCCCTGAGCAACCTGACTTAGTTAAAGATGTCCCTGCTTACCACATGGAGGTTGAACAAGATCACCTTCAACAGTTCCTTCCAACCTGATGCATTCTGTGATTCTATGATTAATCTAGTTCACATTGTATTTGTAATCTTTTTGCTGAAGCAGTCTCCAGCAACTCATTTAAATTACAATTAAAATAGAAAATTTACCTTTGTCTTGGACAACTATAATCCAAAAGGTCATTTGGAAGCACCTGCAAGCAGCATTTGCTGCCAAAAGAGAAAACAACATTATGTTTCATTTGAAACAATCTATTTTCTAAAGTACAGAAATTAAAATGTTCACAGAACAAAGAACTTCTTGTAACTGTGGCTGATTATAATTACAAGTAGTTCAGCACTGCTCAGGAGCCTTGGAATGCTGATTGTTTAACCTGGAAATAATCTGAACTAAAACATAGTGTTAGCATTGCCTGAGAATATGCATGAAATAGAAGAGTATCATAGGCATAGTCACTAGAATTTCACCCTTGGGAATAAGTAGAAGTACTGTGATCAAAAAGTTGTTATGCTAAAACAGTTTGAAGTAAAATAAAGAAACAAATAAAATAATAAACCAGCAAGAAAAACAAAACAGATCAAATTCAATAAACCAAAGCAGTGAACAAATCCTGCTTTCTTTCATAAAGCACATTGATCAGATATCTTTTGTGAATACATAACTCATGAAAGATGAATTGCAGACTTACACAGGTGCAAGGTGGCAATACCTTCCCAGACAGTTTTATGTGCTATTTATCAAACTTTTCCCTTTTTTACTTTTTTTAAAAGCAATATGCAACATAAAGTATAGAAAATGTACTGTGATTATACTGAAATGCTAAAGGCATCAAGATAAGCCTTTTCTAAGGTTCTATGCATCTAACTAGACATAATAGTTTTCATTAAGATGACATGTTCTTTCCCAAAAACACAAACAAAAAGCTCATATGTATTTCTGTCAAAACTTTATATTCAGAAACTTTAGTATTAGCAGAGTGGTACAATTAATTCATTAGGAAATTCTGTTAGTATGTTTGTACCAATGGCAGTCTTCTGCAGAGTTGAGTTTGTGAAGACAGACACTGTCTACATTTCCTTGAAACCTTGTAATACTGTCTGCAGGAAGATGTTCATGTTGCTATATCAATTTCCTTGTAATATGAAGTTTGCTGTACCTGTGTATTCTGATTAGTGAGAAGAGTTGGGGCCCTCCACTACGTGCACAGCCCAGAAGAATCAGTACCATAGAATAAGACATTTTCCACTTCACACAAGTGCCAGTTTGGGTCCCATCAAACTTAGAAGGCAAGTAGCACTCCCTCAATGTGAGATTTTCTGCTGGGTCAGTCACAGCTGAAAGCACCATTCTCCCAGATTTGGCCTCTGGCTCTGCAAGTGATTGTTTTATTCCTGAATTATGTCCTAGATGGTGGCAGGATTGTACTGACATATTTTTGTTCCCCATATTGAAGCCACTAGCTTCAACTACTGGGAGAATGTGATATAGGTTAGATGGAGAAGCCTCCTGCTTATCTGATGCTTAGCAGTGTCAGAACTGTGAGGGGTTTTAAGCAGCATCAGCACTCCAGAGATACAAGCCTAATCTAATAAACCCAGCCAAGTACGATACTACCTTACCCACTATCAACTGAAGTTGAAGATATCTGTTCTTACTGCTTGTTGCTATCACATAGTCTATCTTCACCATCACTGGTTATTACAGAAAACACAAAGATTATTGAGTTTTACCAAGAAGCTTCATTGACAATTCTCCAGATTGTCTTATGTTCAGCTAGTTGTCTGGATTGACAGATGAAAATTAAAATAAGAGTCCAAGGGCAGTTGGTGAGAGTGGCTCAGCTGTGAATCTGAGGTACATTTCTCATAGTTCATATGGACAGCAATATGATGAAAAAAACCCCCTCAGATTCAAAAGCATGACTTGGAAATGACAGAAATGACAGAAATTAGCATTGCCATTCAGAAGCCGTGGTAACATAAGGAGTGTTCAGTTTGCTCTGATCTAGGATGTTATGAAGTTTCTTTTTCCTTTCTTCTACAACCCCAGAGCAAATCAGAACAACCCATTCTTATTATAAGGTTTACTGAGAAGCAAGGTGTAAAAATCATCATACATGTGTAAAATGAGATGTCTGACATTACTGGCAATGCCTACTGTTCACATATCAGCTGTAGTCTCTGACTGTGTCCAGTGGAATCTGGGTTTCAAGAAGTCATCTCTGGGATGGTATTAATGTGATTCATACTTATCATGATACTGGGTACAAGGCAATCAATTCTTTTAAGAGCAGACAGATAAGATAGTGTCATAAGCTGGAATCACAGGCACCATTAAGTAGGTGAAGCATGTGTCCATTGATCAAGCATGCTAAAAACTCTTTCATAGACAGACAAGTTATGTCAAGTCAAGAGGTGATGACAAAGTTATGAATAACCTGGATACAATCTCTGGGATCACCATGTCCTTAATCTTAAATTCTCTTGAAAAGAATTTAGAGCTTTTATAAAGTCTGTTGGTTATGCACAGCCTTTCACAGAATCACAGAACATAAGAGGTTGGAAGGAACCTTCAGGGATCACCCTGTCCAACCCCCTGACACAGAAATACATCCAGGTGGGTTTTGAATGTCTCCCAAAAGGAGACTCCACACCCACCCTGGGTAGCCTGTTCCACTGCTCCGTCACCCTCAGTGTAAAGAAGTTTCTCCTTATTCTGAGGTTAAATCTTCTATGTTCTAGTTTGTAACCGCTGCTCCTTGTCTTAATACTGAGCACCACTGAAAAGAGAATGGCCCCATCCACTTGACACCCACCCCTCAGATACTTAGAGACATTGATAGATCCCTTCTCAGTCTTCTATTCTCAAGACTAAACTTCTCCTGAGCCATACTTCCCTCCAGCAAGAGGGATACGATAAAAACTATCTGAATAAACATTGCAAGAAGGTTGTAGGAAATGTGTTCTTTTTCCCAATATGTGTGTCAGAGCTTCAGTTCAGGACTTTAAGAAAACAAATAAATAAATAAATGAAAAGAAAAATCTCAAGGATGTCAGTATTTAGAGTGTACTTTTTCAGGGTAGAAAATTTGCCTTCTTTATTTGTTGATCAATGATATGAAGCAATTATGGCACACTGAATTCAGTCATTATTAACAGCCAAAAGAGGCGTGAGGAATATCTGTGGCTGCACCACAGTGGTCTCTAAATTATTTGAGGGCATGAATTTCTATCATATCCAGAGAAAAGTGTTTATAAGAGAAAGTACCTTCTTTCTTCAAAGGTAGGACTTGAATTTCCACTGATCCACACTGTTGTCAGTGGGAAAGTTTCAATGTCATCCTTTGTGTTCATGCACAAGGTGTGTACATATAGCTCTAAGAAAAAGCTATCTGAGACTTTATGAGCTTGCATACTTAAGGTTTAGAGGTATGTACCATGGAAACCATGTACATGTGCCAAGCCACATGTAAAGCAGAAATTCTTTCCATGAAGCAGGAGAGCATACTTAAGTGACATATTTAATACTCAGTGTTAGACTTCGACCACTGCACAAGTCTAACCCTTTCTGCTGATGTTTCTCACCAACAAGACAAGAGAATTTGTTCTAACTAGCAGGAAATGAGAAAGGAAGCCTGGGGAACATTCAGTAGAGAGCATAGAGTACATGGCCCTCATTATCAGCAATAAAAGACAGGAACAAAGACGTTATCAAAAAGCATCCTAAGTGAAAATGGGTCCGAACAGAAAAAGTATGTTGGTAATATCCAGCACAGACCAGTATCTGGTAAACAAATGGTTATTCTACTTCTTGTCACAAGCAGTTAAACTGTGAATGTGTATGACAGAAGACATTCTGGATATTGAAAAAGTACATACCCACAAGTATGTACTCATTACTCAAAAACAGATTACAAAAATTTTAGGAATCTCAGTTAAGGAATTCACATTGGTGGTGATGAAATTATTTGGCTGTCTTTTTGGCCCCAGCAGCTGGAATGGTATGCACAGGTTCATTCTGAAAACTCAACAATATTCCAGATGGTAAACACCTGTTCAGATCAGATTATCAGTGCAATAGTTTTACTGTGGGTATAAAGCTTATCTCTTTCCTTTGATTCTTTGTCACTTTTTCTCAAGTGTTTTGCAACAGTGTATTAAGTTACACATGAGCAAATGAACTTGATATACTTTATCTACAGTAAATGCAGGTTGATCATGGTTGGCCCTTGACAGAGACCAAGCACAAAATTATTACTGTGAAGTGACAGTAGATAACTGAACCTGTATCTCCTCTAGAAAATTCCTAACTGTCTACTGAAAGACCACAATCAAAGAATGAATGATGGCAGGTTAGATTAAATTTTCTTCTTCTTATTCAGACTCATAGTTCTGAATGTTCATTGAACTGCACAGCTTTTTAAATGTTGGCTTTGAAGAGTTAAAAACTCGCATTATGCTAAAAAAATTCTCATTTCATAGAATGCATATAGTAGGCCTCAATATTAGCAATTACAGAAACATTCTTTCCAAATAAACAACTATCACTTAGCTCTGCACAGGGGGAAAAATTTGAGAATTTGCTCTACTCTGTCTTTTGATGTACTCCCTAACCGTTCTGATGGCTGATACTACTAGGAGAAGATCCTATTGCAAGCTTTTCTCATATGGAAGATCTGTTCTGCTTTACTGCTTTGAACTTCTTCCACTTAATTGCCATGGTTTTTCTAGGAGCTACAGTTTCCAATTAGCTGTATTTCAGTTCTTCAAAAAATGATGATGAGAGAAAACAGATCACCTCTGTGGTGGTTTAGCAATTAGCTGCCCCCCCCCACACTCTTTGAAATAACCCAGGCTAGGACTCAGAACAGCTGGAAGTTGATAAATGAAGGTTTATATTTACAGCAGTGCTCAATATACAAGCAGATATTGACAATGTGTAACAGATATTTACAGATATATACAGTGAAAAGGCAATATAGAAACACCACACCCCTCCCAGAGATCAAAATCCCTAAGAGGGGTTTCTAACCACCCCTACCACCTTTCCCCCCCTTCCCTAATCTTATCTCACCACCTGTTGATGCAGCATATAGGCAAAAGTAGATAGGCCAGGGGGATTAGCAGTAGGAAAAGAAGTTAGTAGAATTATTAAGAATCAGCTACAAAAGGCAGGGACAAAGGAGCCATGCAAGAGGCAGCCACAGCCCAGAGAAGTCTGAAACCGTCTCCCTTA
>VWZI01004535.1:41408-55920 GCA_013396835.1 Psilopogon haemacephalus | reverse complement strand
TGCCCTGGCAGTGATGGGGGTGGAGGGGCTGCCCTGGCAGTGGAGGAGCTGCCCTGGCAGTGATGGGGCTGGAGGGGCTGCCCTGGCTGCCCAGCACATCCTGTGACCGCTGCTGTCCTGTCACCTGCAGGCGTAGTTGCGCTGTCGGGCAGCGAGACGGAGGACGATGACACCATGGACGTGCCCCTGGACCTGTCGTCGGGCTCGGGCAAGCGGCGCCGGCGCGGGAACCTGCCCAAGGAGTCTGTGCAGATCCTGCGGGACTGGCTCTACGAGCACCGCTACAACGCCTACCCCTCGGAGCAGGAGAAGGCTCTGCTGTCGCGCCAGACACACCTCTCCACGCTGCAGGTAGGCTGCCTGCTCTGCCCCTGCCTGCCTGCCTGCCTGCCCACCGGTGGGACCCGGGCTGGGGACACAGGCCTCAGCCCACCCAGGTGTCTGCTGCAGACCTGCTGGCACACTGCAGCCAGGTAGGGGTTGGGCTCTTCTGCCAAGGAGCAAGAGAAAACGGCCTCAGGTTTCATCAGGAGAGGTTTAGGGCTTGACACGAGGAACAATTTCTGTCCCAGCAAGGGTTGTCCAGGCTTGTCCTAGGCTGCCCAGGTTGAGTCCCCACCCTTGGAGGGGTTTCAAAGCCCTGGAGATGTGGTGCTGAGGGCCGTGGGTTTGTGGTGCCCTGGCAGTACTGGGGTAAGGGCTGGAGTGGATGATCTGAAAGGTCTCTTCCTGCCCAAAGCATTCTGTGATTCCATGGTTGTGTGGCTCTGTCTCCCTTGCTGTAGGTTGTTTCCTACTGCTCCTGCATGATCTGCAGCCAAAACAGCTGTGTGATTCCACATTAAGAGACTTGAAAAGCTCTACCTCATCTGGGTGTGGGTGGGATCTCTTGGGTGCATGATTCTTGTCTTCTTTGACCATCTTTGGTGGAAAAAGTGTTTGTTGTGAGGGTGCTCGAGGGCTGGAGCAGGCTGCCCGGAGAGGTTGTGGAGCCTCCTTGTGTGGAGAGCTTCCATTGCCAGCTGGGCACTGGTGCTGGGCAAGCTGCTGTGGGTGCCCTGCTTTGGCAGGGGGTTGCACTGGGTGGTCTCCAGAGGTCCCTTCCCATCACACCACTCTGGGACTGTTGTTTAAGCCGTTGCCAGCTGCTGCTCTCCACCTGGGGGAAGGCTGCTGCAGGAGGACTTGGGTAAAGTCTGGTTTGGTTCTGAGAGATGCTAAACGTTGAGCTGCTCCTCTGGGCTTTGCTTTTTTTGGATTCATTCATTGATGCATAGAATGGATTAGGTTGGAAGGGGCATTAAAGATCATCCAGTCCCCAGCAGCACGGGTGGGCAGGGACACCTCCCACCAGCCCAGCCTGGCCTGGAACACCTCCAGGGAAGGCACATCCACAGCCTGTGCCAGTGTCACCCTCACTGTCAGGAACTTCTTCCTCATTTCCACTTTGAATCTCCCCTCTCCCAGCTCAAAGCTGTTGTTCCTTGTCCTGGCACTGCCAGCCCTTGTCAAAACTCCCTCCCCAGCTTTCTTGTAGACCCCTTTAAGCTGCTAGGAGGCCGCCAGAAGGTCTCCCTGCAGCCCTTAGGCTGGGAGTGGCTGTGAAAGGAAGGTTGCTCTGCGGTAGGCCCTCAAGAGCACCTCCTTTATGTAGTAAATGGGCAGGGGTGGAATAAAAATAAAGTGTAAGGAGTGTGTTGTCTGGGCCAGGAAGCTGGTTTGATGTTTAAACAAGGCCAACCTTCAGTGAGGTCACTGCTGCTGTGTCTGTGGACACAGGCAGTTGAACAAGGAAAATCAGTAACTGCTGGTGGGAGGGGAGGCAGTGCTGGGGAGGGCAGCCTGGGCTGTTGCTGATTAACACCAGGCTGAGGAGCAGTGCCCAGCAGGTTAGAGAGAGTGCTTGGTGCAGCTGCCTGCCCGCAGCAGCCTTCAGGTGCTGCTCAGGGAGCAGGGCAGGGCCTTGGCCAGGCATGCCAGGGCTTGTCACCTGGGCTGCCTTTGTTCTGGGTGTGCTGGGAGGGACTCCTTCAGCTCCTGCTGCACTGGTGCCACAGAGTTGGAAAACATGGAACAGTGTGGTGGGAAGAGACCTTCTGGAGACCACCCAGCCCAGCTCCTTGCTCCAGCAGGGCACCCACAGCAGCTTGCCCAGCAGCACAGTGCCCAGCTGGCAATGGAAGCTCTCCACACAAGGGCACTGCACAACCTCTCTGGGCAGCCTGCTCCAGCCCTCCAGCACCCTCACAACAAACAACTTTCTCCTCCTGCTCAGCTGCCACCTCCTGCCTTCCACTTTGTGCCCCTTGGCCTGTCCCTGGGCACCACTGAGCAGAGCCTGGCCCCAGCCTCTTGCCCCCCACAGCTGCTTCAGCTCTTGCTGAGCATTGCTCAGCTGCCCTCTGTGGCTGCTCTTGTGCAGGCTCTCAGCCCCAGGGCTCTCAGCCTTTGCTGCTGCCAGAGCTGCTCCAGGCCCCTCAGCAGCTCTGCAGCCTGCCCTGGGCTCTCTCCAGCAGTTCCCTGGCCCTGGGGAGCCCAGCACTGACCCCAGCACTGCAACTGTGTCCTCAGCAGGACAGAGCAGAGGGGCAGGAGAACCTCCCTTGCCCTGCTGGCCACACTCTTCTTCATGCCCTCCAGCAGACCATCAGCCTTGCTGGCCTTTGGGGAGCTTACTGCCCACTAGGACTCCCAAGATCTTTGCCCATGCAGCTGCTTCCCATCAAGACAGCCTCTGTCTGCATCCTTTGTCCGTAACAGAGATGTTCCAGTCCCTTCCTCGCCCTCCTAGCTCTGCTGGACTCTCTCCATTAATGCAGTAGGGAGGTTGTGGAGCTGTTCCAGGCCAAGCTGGGCTGGGTGGGAGGTGCCCTTGCCCACGGCTGGTCCTTGAGGCTGCCGTGAGTTGTGTAAGCGAGGTCCCGGCCCGGGGGTGCCGGGAGGAGCCGTTGGCGAGCGGCAGTCAGCAGAGGACGGGCAGGAGCCGCCGGGGGTGGGGGAGCGGCCGGAGGCGGAGGCTGAGCTTCTCCCTTGGTACCTCCCCCAGGTCTGCAACTGGTTCATCAACGCCCGCCGCCGGCTGCTGCCCGACATGCTGAGGAAGGACGGCAAAGACCCCAACCAGTTCACCATCTCTCGGCGCGGCACCAAGCTCCCCGAGGGCGGCCTGCTGGTGGAGCCCGCCCTGGGTACCAAGAACTACATCCCCCTGCTGGAGGAGGCTTCCTTCCTCCCCGGCGCCGCCGCCGCCGCGCTGGGCAAGACTGTGTCCAACGGCAAGGCAGCGCCGGGCGCGCTGCTGGCCCGGCCCTCCGTCATCTGCCACACCACCGTCACGGCCCTCAAGGATGCTCCCTTCCACCTGTGCCAAGCGGCTGAGGCGGGGCAGCCGCCGGACCTGACAGACAGCTGCTGCCCCTCCTCCGCCCAGGACCCCTGCAGACTGGCGCCCGGCCCCGCCGCGCAGGGCAGCGGCCTCTTTAACACTCCTCCGCCCACCCCTCCCGACCTTAACCAGGACTTCAGCGGCTTCCAGCTCCTGGTGGACGTTGCGCTCAAAAGGGCGGCAGAGATGGAGCTGCAGGAGAAGCTCATGGCCTGAGCTCCCCCTCCTCTTTTCCTTTCACCTCACCCTCCCCCCTGTCCTCCTCCTCCTCGTCCCAGCAGTACGCCGAGGAGGGACTGCAGCTGCGTTGCTTCTTGGTTCTCGGTGGTGTTTTTTTAGGGGGGTTGGTTTGGTTCTTCTAGTTTGTTTTTCTTTTCATTTTGTTCGGTTTGTTTGGTTTTTTTTTTCCTTCTTGGTTGTTCTTAACCTTTATTTGCACAAGGGATCGCTGAAGTGAAGCTTCCTTCATGTGGCTGAGAGGTGGTCTTCAGTGGAGCTGTGGTCATTCCAAGGTGTAGGAACTTTGAAGCTACTGTAGAAAAGGATCTGCGTGTGTTTGGGGGTGGGTTGGGTTTAGCGGTTGGGTTTTGGTCGTTGTTGTGGTTTTTGGTTATTTTTGGTTTGGGTTTTTTCCCCCCTCCCCCCCACGTTTTCCTTCGTAGCTTTTGGGGGTTTTTGTTGTTTCCATAATGTGAGCTGGTTCCCAGACCCAAGTGATTTTTTTTTTTTATATATATAATTATTATTTTCCTTTTTTTTTTTGTGCTGGGCCTGGGCTCTTGTGTTCCTTTCAGACTGTGCAATATCTGGATGATGATGATGATGATGATGATACAAAGTCTTCTTCTGAGCATTCCCCACGTGCTGGCTAAGAGAAATCCTCTCTTTTTTGTGTGTTTTTTGTTTTGTTTGTTTTTTACAAATACCAATTTTGGATGATTTACACTTTTTATTTCCCTCCTTCTCCCCCCTCCTACCCCCCATAACGTAATAAAATATTTTCTTTACAAATGGAAGCACAGAGTAGTTTGTTTGCAGCTGCAGCTTGAGCAGGAGCTGCACCAGAATTGACTTCACTCATCAAAGGGTGACATCTGCCCAATCTCCTCCCCTCTCCACTCCTCTCTATACTCTGCTCTTCTCAAAGATCCTTTCCTGTGGAGTCCTACTGGTGGGGTAGAAGCTGGGCAGGAGGCAGCAGTGGGCACTGCCAGCCCAGAAGGCCAAGGGCAGCCTGGGCTGCATCCACAGCAGCGTGGGCAGAGCTGGAGAGAGGAGATCCTGCCCCTCTGCTCTGCTCTGGGGAGACCTCACCTGCAGGGCTGGGGCCAGCTGTGGGACCCCAGCACAAGAGAGCTGGTGGAGAGGGTCCAGAGAAGGGCTACAGAAATGATCAAAGGGCTGGAGCAGCTCTGCTGTGGGCACAGGCTGAGGGAGCTGGGGGTATGCAGCCTGCAGAGGAGAAGGCTGCAGGGAGAGCTCAGAGCTGCATTTGAGTATCTGCAGGGGAGCTGCAGGCAGGCTGGGGAGGGACTGTTCAGAAGGGGCTGTGGGGACAGGCTGAGGGCAATGGTTTAGAACTGAGCAGGGTGGATTTAGGTTGGACCTCAGGAGGAAGCTCTGCAGAGTGAGGGTGGGGAGAGCCTGGCAGAGAAGTGGTTGAAGCCCCATCCCTGCAGACATCCAAGGAAGCTGCTTAGAACACCATGAAGTGCTGAGGGGCAGAGACCTCCATAAATAGAAAGAACTCCAAATCTCCATTAAAAAAACAAAAACCAACAAACAAAACCCAAACTCAAAAACATCAAAGGTTGTGGCTCAGGAATTTAAACAAAGACTTATAATGACTCATTCCTCCTGATCTCAAACCAGCTCTGATCCCAAAGGAACAGGATCAACTGGCTCTTAGATTTTCTACTCCTTCCCCAAAACTGGACTGCAAGTTGGTTAAAAAAAAAATTTAAAAAACAAGATACCTGGAGCTGGTGAAGAGGGTCCAGAGGAGGCCACCAAGATGCTCAGAGGGCTGGAGAAGCTCTGCTGTGGGCACAGGCTGGGAGAGTTGTGGCTGTTGAGCCTGGAGAAGAAGGCTGCAGGGAGAGCTCAGAGCTGCATTTGAGTATCTGCAGGGGAGCTGCAGGCAGGCTGGGGAGGGACTGTTCAGAAGGGGCTGTGGGGACAGGCTGAGGGCAATGGTTTGGAAGTGGAGCAGGCAGAGTTAGGTTGGGCAGCAGGAGGAAGCTGTGCAGAGTGAGGGTGGGGAGAGCCTGGCCCAGGCTGCCCAGGGCTGTGCTTGAGGCCCCATCCCTGCAGACATCCAAGCTCAGCCTTGCTGTGTCCCTGTGCAGCCTGCTCTGGCTGGAGGTGTCCCTGTGCCTGCAGGGGGGTGGCCAAGATGCCCTTGGAGGGTCTCTCCCAGCCCAATCTGTGAAGTCAATGGTTTGGGGAGCTGCAGGAGCAGGAGTTGTTGATCAGGTGGCTGAAGGAATGCTGAGGAGCAGCCAGCAGGACCTGTCCATCTTCTGTGTGGGCATTTCACAAAGAGGTCAAAGGCAGCTGAGTGGCAAATCAGCACATTGCAGGGGAGAATCTTTAACCCCTCTCAGAATTCCAGCTTCTGGCTCCTAGATGTGTTGCAGGGCTGAAAGATAAAATGGGTTCCTTTGGGTTGGAAAGGACCTTCCAGCTCACCCACTCCAACCATTCTCTAACTCCACCCAGGCTGGGCCTGAGCCGTGGCCCTCAGCACCACAGCTCTGCCTCTTGCAAACAACTCCAGGGGTGGGCATTCAGCCACCAAACTGGGCAGCCTGGGCCAGGCTTGGAGAACCCTTTCAGGCAAGAAGTTTCTTCTCATGCCCAACCTAAACCTCCTCTGGGGCAACCTGGGGCCATTTCCTCTCTTCTATTGCCTGACATGAAGCTGTTTGAGCCAGTCTAGAGGAGGCCACCAAGATACTCAGAGGCTGAGGGACCTGGGGCTGCTTAGTCTGGAGAAGAGAAGACTGAGAGGGGATTGAATCAATGTTTATAAATCTCTGAGGGCTGGAGGTCAGGAGTGGGTGGACAGACTCTGCTCACTGCTCCCTGGAGTAGCACAAGGAGCAATGGAATTGAAGCTGCAGCACAGGAGGTTGCAGCTCAACACAAGAGGCAACTTCTTGACTGGAAGGGTCCCAGAGCACTGGCACAGGCTGCCCAGAGAGGTTGTGGAGTCTCCTCTGGAGCCTTTCAAGGCCTGTCTGGATGTGTTCCTGTGTGCCCTGAGCTAGATTGTCTGGTCCTGCTGTGGCAGGGGCGTTGGACTGGATGAGCTCTTTGGGTCCCTTCCAACCCCTACATCCTGTGAGCCTGTGAGTGTCACAAAGGCTCAGGGTCTGGAGGGCTCCTGGGGCTGCTGCTGAGCTTCTGCTTCAAGACAAACATTGATGATTGGGTTAAGAAGGGTCAAAGTGTGACCACTGTGGGTCACTGCTGTCTGCTGCAGCTTCAGCAGCACCTCCTGACCCTCCAGCCCACAGCATTCCACGATTCCATGTGCCCTCTGACTCTGGAAGATTTTTGAGTCCTTTCTCTTGAAATCCAGGTGAAAGTCCAAACATGCTGAGGCTGGCTGCAGATGATTCCACATTCCAGCTTCAAGGAGCCACCTGTGAGGTGGGAAGAGCTTTGTGTCCTGTCTCTGTGGTCTTTATCATACAGCCCCAGCCTCTTGCCCCCCACAGCTCCTTCAGCTCTTGCTGAGCATTGCTCAGATCCCCTCTGGGGCTGCTCTTCTCCAGGCTTGCCCCACCACCACCAGATCATCTTGCAGGAGGAACTTGATGTCCTCCAGCTTGCTGAGTGAGTTTGTGTAGCCTCTCTTGGCGGTGGTTCTGGGTAGCAGCCACTGAGCTGCTGGTGAGGATCAGCACCCTCCCTGGAGGTGTTGAAGGCCAGGCTGGATGAGACCTTGAGCAAGCTGTGCTGGTGGGACGTGTCCCTGCCCATGGCAGAGGGCTGGAGCAGGATGATCTTCAAGGTCCCTTCCAACCCAACCTGTTCCATGGCTCTCTGGGTCTCCCCACTTGCTCCTTCTCCCAACAAGCCTTCAGCTGATCTGACAGTTGATGATTTCACTTCCTCTTCCTTGGTGCAGCCTTCTGACTGCCTAACCTTGTGCCCAGTGTTGTCTTCTCTTTTCTTCTGCACTTCTGTTCCCAATCCTTGCTGGACCTCTCCCTATGTCACCTTTCCCTGCCTGCAGCAGGGCACATCCTGCCCAAGGCTGGGCTGGGGGCTGCTGTGACTGCTGGGGGGCTGCTCTTCGAGCCAGCTGGTCCTTGCTGCACACTGAACCAACCACAGCAGCTGGTCCTGCTGCCAGTCAAACCTCTCAGCCTCTCTGCATGAGCAGAAGGACATCTTCCTGCTGGAGCGCAACAACTTCTGCTTTCTGTGATGGCCAGGCCCAGGGATCTTATCCTGCCCCTCTGCTCTGCCCTGGCTGAGGACACAGCTGCAGTGCTAGGGTCAGTGTTGGGCTCCCCAGGGCCAGGGATCTGCTGGAGAGAGCCCAGGGCAGGCTGCAGAGCTGCTGAGGGGCCTGGAGCAGCTCTGGCAGCAGCAAAGGCTGAGAGCCCTGGGGCTGAGAGCCTGCACAAGAGCAGCCCCAGAGGGCAGCTGAGCAATGCTCAGCAAGAGCTGAAGCAGCTGTGGGGGGCAAGAGGCTGGGGCCAGGCTCTGCTCAGTGGTGCCCAGGGACAGGCCAAGGGGCACAAAGTGGAAGGCAGGAGGTGGCAGCTGAGCAGGAGGAGAAAGTTGTTTGTTGTGAGGGTGCTGGAGGGCTGGAGCAGGCTGCCCAGAGAGGTTGTGCAGTGTCCTTGTGTGGAGAGCTTCCATTGCCAGCTGGGCACTGTGCTGCTGGGCAAGCTGCTGTGGGTGCCCTGCTGGAGCAAGGGCTTGGGCTGGCTGAGCTCCAGAGGTCCCTTCCCACCACACCAGGCTGCAGAGAGAAGCAGGTCAGGCCAGAGCCCATCCAGTGGTGTCAGAAGCAGAGGGCCTGGTTTGCAGGTGGTGGTGTTCCTGCTCTCAGCACAGGGTGCTGGCTGTGCCCAGGAGTGGAGCAGCATTCCTGTAGCAGGCTGCAGGGCTAGGTCAGGTCAGGTTGCCCTGGGCAGCCCTGCTCAGGGGGTTGCTGCTGCAGCTGGTTCTGGCTGTTGGGTTCAGCTGACTTGAGCTGAGGGCAGGCACTGCCAGGCGTGTTCTGCCAGCCCCCTCCCAGGGCTTGCTCAGAGCCTTTCTCCCTTAGCTGGTGGAATGTACTGCAAAGCCTCCAGCACACACTGCCTGCCCCTCCAGCTCCCTACCTCCCCTGTTCTCACCACCCACACTTTGGCCAAGCTTCCTCTCCTTGCCTGCTGGCACTTGGCCCTGGCCCTGAAGGCTCTCCCTCAGCTCCTGAGGCTGCTGGGGTGCAGAACCTCCCTCGCCCTTCTGGCCACACTCTTCTTCATACCCCGCCCAGCACACCACTGCCCTTCTAGGCCAGGAGGCCAGGCAGCTCCTGCTGTGACTGAGGTTCTGGATGGCAGCCTGGCAGCTCTGACACCCTCCCCGAGTCCCCCTGCTGCCAATCCCCACCAGCCTGCCCCTCTGTGCACACCTGGGCTGCTGCCCTGCTCCTCACCGCTGCCATCCCCAAGCCGAGGGCAGCACCTCCGTGCCTGGGCTGCCTTTTCCTCCAGGGAAGGCACAACAATGCCCACCTCTGCCCCTGGAGCCAGCGAGCCCTCTGCCCGGGCTGTGCTGTGGGGGAGTGGGGCCCTGCAGATAAGAGGTAGAGGAATGTCTCGGGGAGCCTTGAGGAGAGCCAAGAGTGCGTCAGACCCAGCCAAGGCTGAGCACAGGCACGGCGAGGACACAGCCCACAGCTGGGCAGCTCTCGGGGGGGCTGCCACTGGCTGTCAGGGGGGAGCTGGTGCTGTGCCCACTGCTCAGAGCCTTGTGCACAGCCTGGTGGGACCAGGTCCATCCTCACACCCTAAACACCACAGCTGCTGTCCTGGCTCTGGCTCAGGACACTGCACAACCTCTGGGCAGCCTGCTCCAGGCCTCCAGCACCCTCATGCTCAAAACCTTGTGCAGAGAGTCAGGTCAGGTCCATCCTCATACCCAAACCACCACAGCTGCTCTCCTGGCCCTGGCTCAGGACACTGCACAACCTCTGGGCAGCCTGCTCCAAGCCTCCAGCACCCTCATGCTCAGAGCCTTGTGCAGAGAGTCAGGTTAGGTCCATCCTCATACCCAAACCACCACAGCTGCTCTCCTGGCCCTGGCTCAGGACACTGCACAACCTCTGGGCAGCCTGCTCCAAGCCTCCAGCACCCTCATGCTCAGAGCCTTGTGCAGAGAGTCAGGTTAGGTCCATCCTCATACCCAAACCACCACAGCTGCTCTCCTGGCCCTGAGTCTCCTGATAGAGAGTAAAAGCAGCAGAGAATCCTCAAATCCCAGCAGGGTGTGGTGGGCAGGGACATTCTGGAGCTCAGCCAGCCCAGCCCAAGCTCTTGCAGGGCACCCACAGCAGCCTGCCCAGCAGCACAGTGCCCAGCTGGCNTTTTTTTTTTTTTTTTTTTTTTTTTTTTTTTTGTCTGCAGGCCAAGGGACACTTCAGAGGACTTTGCTCCTTCACTGCTTTACTTCATTTGCACGTTGAAGCAAGCTTGCAGCAGGGCAGCATTCACAGACTGCCTTGTGTCAGAAGTGACCTCAGAGACCACCCAGTGCCAGCCCTGGGACACTTCCCACCAGCACAGCTTCCTCAAAGCCTCATCCAGCCTGGCCTTAAACACCTCCAGGCAGGTGGCAGCCACAACCTTCCTGGGCAGCCTGCTCCAGTTTCTTCCCACCCTCACGGACAAGAATTTCTTCCTTCTCTGCAGTCTCATCTCCCCTCTCCCAGCTCAAAGCCATTGTCCCTCATCCTGGCACTTGTCCAAAGTCCCTCCTCAGCTCTCCTGCAGCCTCTTCAGGTCCTGGCAGACTGCTCTGAAGTCTCTCTGGAGCCTTCTCTTCTGCAGGCTGCACAGCCCAGGATGAGGTTGACCACCCTGGCAGCCATGCCATGGTCCATCACTGAAACAGGCTGCCCAGAGGGGTCCTGGAGTCTCTTCCTCTGGAGATTTTCAAGGTCCACCTGGATGCATTCCTGTGTGCCTCGCCCTGGGTGCTCCTGCTCTGGCAGAGGGGTTGGACTGGATGATCTGTGGAGGTCCTTTCCAGCCTGTGACAGTCCATGTCTCCATACCATGCCGTGCCAGGAGCAGCCACGCCGTGTGCCAGTCGCCACCTGCACCTTCTTGTAAGCCACAGAGGGAGGCAGGGCCAGGGCTGTGGCCTCCAGAATGTGTGGCAGCCCTGCCCCAGCCAGGCAGGGGTTTGTTTTGCTGCTGGTGTTTGGTTTCTGTGCCTGGCTGATAGCTCTGACCCAGCGCCCTCTCTGCTCCCTGTACTTTACTACTCCTTGCGATAAGCAGAATCCGGCCCTGAACTCTTCCACTACAAAGGCAACAGAACCTTTGCCCCTGGCAGCTGCAGAAGACTGCTCACGTGCCAAATAAAACCCGTCTGAGCCTGGTGGACATCAAAGTTATGCCTGGAGGTGCTGCATGGTGAGGGTGGGGACATGCTGCCAGATGGCTGCCCAGGGAGGCTGTGGATGTCCCCTTCCTGGAGGTCTTCCAGCCCTCAGCAAGCTGGGCTGGGAGAGGTGACCCTGCCCGTGGCAGGGGGTTGGAACTGGATGGTGTTAAGGTCCCCTTCCACTCTGACCCTGACCCATTCCATGGCTGTAGGAGATGAGCTGCTTTGAGCTCATAGAATGGATCATAGAATGGTTTAGGTTGGAAGTGACCTCAAAGATCATCCAGTTCCAACCCCCCTGTGCCATAAGCAGGGACACCTCCCACTAGATGAGGTCACTCAAAACCTCATCCAGCCTGGCCTTGAACACATCCAGGGAGGGAGCAGCCACAAGCTCCCTGGGCAACCTGTTCCAGTGCCTCACCACCCTCACTGTGAAGAACTTCCTTCTAACATCCAGTTTCAATCTCCCCTCTGCCAGTTTGAACCCATTCCCCCTCGTCCTGTCATTACAAGACCTTGTGAACAGTCCCCCCCCAGCCTTCCTGTAGGCTCCCTTCAGCTACTGGAAGGTTAAGCTGAGCCAAGCCAGCTGCTGTCAACCTCCTCTTCAAACACAGAACCATAGAACTTCCTCATGTCCAACCTAAGCCTTCCCTGTGGCAACCTGGGGCCATTTTTCTCTCATCCTGGGCTGGTAGGAGGTGTCCCTGCCAATGGCAGGGGTTTGAGTCGTCATGAGCTTTGGGGTCCCTTCACAACCTAAACCATTCTATGTTCCTAGGGAGCAGAGCCCAACCCCAGCTGGCTGCAGCCTCCTCTCAGGGAGCTGCAGAGAGCAGTGAGGTCTCCCTCAGCCTCCTCTGCTCCACACTGCACACCCCCAGATACTGCAGAGAGCAATGAGGTCTCCCTCAGCCTCCTCTGCTCCACACTGCACACCCCCAGATACTGCAGAGAGCAATGAGGTCTCCTTCAGCCTCCTCTGCTCCACACTGCACACCCTCAGATACTGCAGAGAGCAATGAGGTCTCCCTCAGCCTCCTCTGCTCCACACTGCACACCCCCAGCTCCCTCAGCTGCTCCTCCCTCAGCTCTGTTCTCTGGGCCCTGAGCTCTCCCTTCTGGTTCTGGCCGAGCTCCTCCCCAGCCCTGTTCTCCAGACCCTGCCCCAGCTCTGTCACCCTTCTCTGTCCTTCAGTGTCCTTGGGGTGAGGAGCCCCAAACTGAACCCAGCACTCCCCAGTGCTGAGCACAGAGGCACAATCCCTGCCCTGCTCCTGCTGCCCACAGCAGTGCTGCTCCAGCCCAGGCTGCTGGTGGCTTTCTTGGCCCCCTGGGCCCAGCCTGGTCTGACAGCCCCCCAAGATCCCTCAGGGCTTTGTGAGGGTCTGTTCTGTCACCCCCAGATCCCTCAGGGCTTTGTGAGGGTCTGTTCTGTCACCCCCAGACCCTCAGGGGCTTTGTGAGGGTCTGTTCTGTCACCCCCAGACCCTCAGGGCTTTGTGAGGGTCTGTTCTGTCACCCCCAGACCCCCCAGAGGCTTTGTGAGGGTCTGTTCTGTCACCCCCAGACCCCCCAGAGGCTTTGTGAGGGTCTGTTCTGTCACCCCCAGACCCCCCAGAGGCTTTGTGAGGGTCTGTTCTGTCACCCCCAGACCCCCCAGAGGCTTTGTGAGGGTCTGTTCTGTCACCCCCAGACCCCCCAGAGGCTTTGTGAGGGTCTGTTCTGTCACCCCCAGACCCCCCAGAGGCTTTGTGAGGGTCTGTTCTGTCACCCCCAGACCCCCCAGAGGCTTTGTGAGGGTCTGTTCTGTCACCCCCAGACCCCCCAGAGGCTTTGTGAGGGTCTGTTCTGTCACCCCCAGACCCCCCAGAGGCTTTGTGAGGGTCTGTTCTGTCACCCCCAGACCCCCCAGAGGCTTTGTGAGGGTCTGTTCTGTCACCCCCAGACCCCCCAGAGGCTTTGTGAGGATCTGTTCTGTCACCCTCAGGGGCTTTGTGAGGGTCTGTTCTGTCACCCCCAGACCCTCAGGGCTTTGTGAGGGTCTGTTCTGTCACCCCCAGACCCTCAGGGCTTTGTGAGCCCTCCCTGGTACCTGTGGGGCAGCGTTTGCAGGCAGTGCTGGGTGAGGCTGCCGAGGAGCCGCTGGCACAGGTCTGTGGGGGGCAGGAGCGGCCCGGGGCTGGCTCCGAGCGCAGCCTGCGGGCCCCGGGCCGGGCCCTGTGGTGCCCGCGGGAGCCACTGCGCAGGGCGCGGCCCTCAGCTGCCCGCGCAGCCTGCAGGGGGGCGCTGGCACAGCCCAGGCGGCAGTAAAGCAGCTCCGAGGGGAGGAAGTCAGCAGCGTCAGGCTGGGTGGGTTGGGAGAGGCCTGGGGCAGCGCTGAGGCCGAACACGGAGCCAGCGCTGCGCGGCTCTGCCTCTGGGGAACACCTCTCGGGGCGAGCATTCAGCCCGGGCGGCTGGGACAGCCCTGGAGAACCCTTTGAGGGAAGAAGCTGCTTCTCATGGACAACCTAACCCTACCCTGGGGCAACCTGAGGACATTTCCTCTCCTCCTGTCTTTTGTTCCTAGGGAGCAGAGCCCAACCCCACCTGGCTGCGGTCTCCTCTCAGGGAGCTGCAGAGAGCAATGAGGTCTCTCTCAGGCTCCTCTGCTCCACACTGCACACCCTCAGATACTGCAGAGAGCAATGAGGTCTCCCTCAGGCTCCTCTGCTCCACACTGCACACCCTCAGATACTGCAGAGAGCAATGAGGTCTCTCTCAGGCTCCTCTGCTCCACACTGCACACCCTCAGCTCCCTCAGCGGCTCCTCCCCAGCCCTGTTCTCTGGGCCCAGAGCTCTCTGGTTCTGGCCAAGCTCCTGGTCAGCACCGTGGTGGTGGTGGTGGCTCTGGTGTGACCCCTCCATGCGCACTCCCCTGCCCGCAGGTGTGCCCTGCCCGTGGGTGAGACTCCTGACTCCAGCCTCCTCCTCCCACCCTCTGCAGAACAAACATCTGAGCCAAGTGGCTGCACCTGCAGGGTACTGCTGGTGGTGCTGCTGGTTGCACACCTCAGCTGCTGTGACTCTGGGCAGCATTTTGAGCTGTCCTGCAGGCCAAGGGAATCAGTCAGGGTTGGAAGGGAGCACAAGGATCAGGCAGTCCCAACCCCCCTGCCATGCCCAGGGACACCCTACCCTAGAGCAGGCTGCCCACAGCCTCTGCCAGCCTGGCCAAAAACACCTCCAGGGATGTGACCCCAACCACCTCCCTGCAGGGGCAACCCATTCCAGGCTCTCACCACTCTCATGCTCAACAACTTCCTCCTCACCTCCACTCTCAATCTCCCCACCTCCAGCTCTGCTCCATTCCCCCCTAGTCCTGTCACTCCCTACAAAGTCCCTGGTTGTGGCTGCCCACCAGAGATGACAGCCCTGGGTGGCTCTGGGAGGCCAGAGCAGCACTGAACAGCCACAGCTCTGTACAAGCAGTGCATTAAGTCTTTTATTCATTAATT
>VWZI01004535.1:16236-30779 GCA_013396835.1 Psilopogon haemacephalus | reverse complement strand
ACTTAAGCTGTCCGCCATTCGTGCAGGGTTTTAAATGAAGCATACAAAAGCGACAATGTTCTACCTTCTTGTCATGAGGATCCATCTGTTTCCAATTATTGGCCTTTAACTGATGGAGTTCATCAAATTTCATACTAATGTTCTCTATGGACAGCTGCAGCATGTCCCAAAACCCTGCTAAGTCCTGGGAGGTCGGCCGCGGGTGCGCGTTGGGGTTCTGCGGGGCACAAGAGAAGAAAGAGAGCAGGTTGGGTGGAGCACCTCTGGGTGTGTGGGGGGGGGGATCAGCAGCTGCTCTACACAGCTGGGGCCTGAGGAAGCTCAGGCAGAGCCAAGCTGCTGGTGAGACCTGCAGGGAGAAGGGAAGTGGAGCAAGCCTGCTGCCAGGGGCGCATCGTGGAGTTGCTGAATTGTTCCAAGCTGGAAACAATCCTCTAAGGTCATTGAGCACAACCACCCAACATAAGACCACCATGGACATGAAGACCATAGAGAGGGGCTCAGGCTGGAAGGGACCTCAGGGCTTTTCCTGGTCTGACTACCTGACCACATCCAGTCTCAATCACAGATTTGTATCCCCAAGTGCCACTCACAGAATTCATGGAGCCCCAGGATGGCTCAGACTGGAAGAGAGCTCAGAGCTTCTCCTGGTCTTGCTATTTGACCACATCCAGTCTCAACCACAGATTTGTATCCCCAAGTGCCACTTGCAGAATTCATGGAGCCCCAGAATGGCTCAGGGAGAAGGTAGCTCAGAGCTCATCTGCTCCAACCTCTCCACCAAGCCCAGGGACACCTCTCAGCCAGACTCAGCTGCTCAAGGCCTCATCCAGCCTGGCCTTCAACACCCCCAGGCAGGAGGCAGCCACAGCCTCCCTGGGCAGCCTGGGCCACACTCTCACCACCCTCACACTCAGCAACTTCTGCCTCAGCTCCACTCTCAGCCTGCTCTGCCTCAGCTCCAAACCATTCCCCCTTGGCCTGCCTCAGACACCCTCAGCACAAGTCCCTCTGCAGCCTTCCTGCAGGATCCCTTCAGCAGCTCTGAGGTGCCCCTGGAGCCTTCTCCTCTGCAGGCTGCACACCCCCAGCTCCCTCAGCCTGTGCTCACAGCAAAGCTGCTCCAGCCCTGGGCTCATCTTTGTGGCCTCCTCTGGGCTCTCTCCAGCAGTTCTGTGTCCTCCTTCTGCTGGGGACAGGATTGGAGGTAAGATCTGAGCAGAGCAGATCCAAGGGGCACATTCCCCTCTCCTGCCCTGCTGCCCACACTCCTCTGGCTGCAGCCAGCACACAGCTGCCTGCTGGGCTGCAGGAGGGCACTGCTGGCTCCTGGGGAGCTGCTCAGCACCCAACACCCCCAACTCCCTTTCTTCAGGGCTGCTCCCAACCCCACTCTGCCCCCAGCCTGGATTTGTGCCTGGGGCTGGCCTGGACCAGCTGCAGGACCTTGCCCTGTGACCAGGCATGATCAGCAGAGGACAGAGCTGGCACAGTAGGTACCTACCAGGTTTTCTTCGCACAGTTCTCTGAACTGGTAAAATTTCTGGGCCATGAGGAGCTGGGCACTGCCCACTGCAGTTTGGATTTTCCCTAGAACTGAAGGAAAGAGAAGTGTCAGTCCTGGTGCTGCCTTGGCTGTGGCCATCCAGAAGCCTACGAAGGAAAGAGAAAGCTGTGCAGTGGGCAGCTCTGCATCCCCAAACCCATCTCCGCCCTCAGCCACAGATAGCAGGAGAGATGATGAACCCAAGGCCAGGTCTGCACTAGGCAAAAACACTGATCCAGAGCTGCAGCTCAGCCTCAGCACCACCAGTGAGCCCAGTGATCACCAGCAAAGAGCACAATGGAGCCTTGGTGAGCTCAGCTCTTCTGCTTTGTGGACAGAACGATCTACAGAAACCAGAGGTGAAATCGCCTTGCAGAGCATCCAGTCCAACCACCTACCCAGCACTGCCAGGACACCACCAACCCATGGCCCTCAGCACCACATCTCCACAGCTCTGAAACCCCTCCAGGGGTGGGAACTCTACCACTGCCCTGGGCAGCCTGGGGATGGGGACTCCACCACTGCCCTGGGCAGCCTGGGACAGGCCTGGACAGGCCTTTTGAGGATGAAATTGTCCTGGTCCCAGTATTAAGACCCAGAAAACCCACAGGGGGACCAAAGCTGCCTTCTGCTTCTTCAAGGTTTGCCCTTCAGCCACCTCAAAGCTCCCTCCCTGGGGCTGCTGAAGCAAGAGTGGGGCTGCAGGCAGGAATGGAAGGGGGGTGGGAGGAAAGAGCCTTTCCCAGAGCTGTCTTCTCAGGAGCTGCAGGATGGAGCTACACACAGCTCAGCCTTCCACTCGGTTCCCAAAGCTGGAGGCTGTCCCCAGTGGACTGTCCTTGCTCATTGCTGTCCCCAAGGGCTGTGTGCCCAAAGCTCTGCACCCAGCTGCAGAGGGACCCCTTGGGGTGTCCCAAGCCATTGATGCAGCCCAGCACAGCCGAGCACTCAACTGAAAGGACTTCTCAAGAGCAGGAGGAGCTACTGCAGGCAGCTTTCATGTGGTTCCCATTGTTAGGAAAGCTCTTCCCACTGCAGGCATTTGGGAACAGCTGCCTGAGCTGCAGGGCTTGGCTGCTCTGATGCTTCCCAAGATTGGAGAGGAGGAGGGGGAAAAAAAAACCCCAAACCCCTAAACCAACAACTTCTTGGGACAAAAAATAAACAACAACCCAAAGTGATGAGAAGAGATCTTCTTGGAATGCTGCACCACATTGAACTGGGGCATTATGGAACTGTGGAATCACAGGGACATGAACCATACGACCATAAAAACACAGAACTGTGGATTCACAGAAGAGTTTGGCTTGGCAAAGGCCTCCAGGATCATCCAGTCCAGCATCAACCCAACCCCACCATGGCCACCCAACCATGCCCCCAGGAGCCATGGCCACACATCTCTTGAGCACCTCCAGGGATGGGGACTCCACTGCCCCCCTGGGCAGCCTGTGCCAATCCCTGACCACTCTTGCACCTAAGACATTTCTCCTCCTCTCCAACCTAACCCTCCTCTGGCACCATTTCAGGCCATCTCCTCTTCTCCTATAACCTCAGAGCAGGGAGCAGAGCCCAACCCCAGCTGGTTGCAGCGTCTTCTCAGGGAGCTGCAGAGTGCAATGAGGTCTCCCTCAGCCTCCTCTGCTCCACACTGCACACCCTCAGATACTGCAGAGAGCAATGAGGTCTCCCTCAGCCTCCTCTGCTCCACACTGCACACCCTCAGATACTGCAGAGAGCAATGAGGTCTCCCTCAGCCTCCTCTGCTCCACACTGCATACCCCCAGCCCCCTCAGCTGCTCCTCCCCAGCCCTGTTCTCCAGACCCTGCCCTGGCTTGGTTGCCCTTCTCTGGCCCTGCTCCAGCCTCTCAGTGTCCTGGGAGTGACCAAAACTGAACCCAGCACTCAGAGTGTGGCCCCAAGCAGTGCCCAGTCCAGGGGCACAACTACTCCATGAATCATAGAGCTGAGCATCAGGGCTGAACCTGGGATGTGAGTTGGTTGGGAGGGCTCGTAAAGATCCTAGAATGGTTTGGGTTGGCAGGAACCCTGGAGGAGATCTGGTGCAACCTTCAGGTGACTTTCCAAGCAGAAGGGCCTACCAAAAAAGCTGTGGAGGGACTCTTGAGGCTCTCAGGGAGTGACAGGACTGGGGGGAATGGAGCAAAGCTGGAGGTGAGGAGATTGAGGCTGGAGGTGAGGAGGAAGTTGTTGAGCATGAGAGTGGTGAGAGCCTGGAATGGGTTGCCCCTGCAGGGAGGTGTTTGGGGCCAGATCCCTGGAGGTGTTTTTGGCCAGGCTGGCAGAGGCTGTGGGCAGCCTGCTCTAGGGTAGGGTGTCCCTGGGCATGGCAGGGGGGTTGGGATTGGCTGATCTTTGTGCTCCCTTCCAACCCTGACTGATTCTAGGATTGTAAGAAGAGCAAAGGCAGCTGCTGGGGCTGGCTGGGCAGGGTTTCTCTGCGGGAGGAAGAGCTGAACGTGCAGTGATGTCGGCAGAGGGAGAAGGAAGTCCTTGTCCCTGGCTGCCCAGTGCCTGGCACTGTGCCCAGAGCCAGGGTGCCAGCTGCCCGCGGGCTGCATGCTGATGCTGCTCTCCATTGTTGTCACTTCTGCTGGGGCTGGAGCTGTATCTAGTCAAGTGTCACTGATTCCCTCTCCCCCTCCAAAGGGAGGGCTCCGTTAATGTGCAACCCATCAACAGCCAACCCTGTCACCAACTTCAGAGGAGAAGGAGGGGGCAGAGAAACCAATCCCAGACAAAGCATGTGGGAGGCTGAAAGGAATCCCTCCAGAAGGCAGAGAGTCCCCAGCCTAAGCCTGGCTTCCAAACCCACCTGGCTTGAAGAGCTGCACGGTTTTTGCTTTGTCACAGCCTCTGCTGCCAAAGAGAGGAGACAAGATGGGAGAAAAAGGAAAAAAGAAAAAAAAAGAAAAAAAAAAAAAAAAAAAAAAAAAAAAAAAAAAAAAAGAAGAGGCTGAGGCTGCTCAGCCTGGAGAGGGGAAGGCTCCAGGAGACCTTAGAGCAGCCTGCCAGGACCTAAAGAGGCTACAGGAGAGCTGGGGAGGGACTCTGGACAAGGGCTGGCAGTGCCAGGACAAGGGACAATGAGCTGAGAGAAGGGAGATGAGACTGGAGATGAGGAAGGAATTGTTGAGAGGGTGGGGAGAGACTGGCACAGGCTGCCCAGGGAGGCTGTGGATGTGCCCTCCCTAGAGGTGTTCAGGGCCAGGCTGGATGAAGCCTTGAGCAGGCTGTGCTGGTGGAAGGTGTCCCCGGGCATAGCAGGGGCTGGCACTGGATGAGCTTTAAGGTCCCTTGCAGCCATTTGGTGAGTCCATGCCAAACCTGTGAAGCTCAAAGCCATGGAAATAGAGAGAAGTGCCCAGCTGGGACTCAAGCCACAGCAGGGGAAGGATCAGAGAACCCTTCCCCAGCAAGGGACACGAGGAGAGTTTTCCTGATTCCCAACCTGCCCTTCCTCTTGGAGCAGCTCCAGGCCGTTCCCTCTCCCCACCTTGCCACCTGAGCTGCCTCAGAAGGAGGCTGTGGCTGGCAAGGGCAGGAACAGCTACGAAGGCAACAGCCAGAGCCAGCCGAGGGGATGCGAGAGGCTCCGGGGAGGCAGCACCTGCCCTGCGAAGGCAAACCCATCCCTCGGCTTTACAAACCCGAGGGGCCCCAGGGTCTGAGGACAAAGGAGGCACTCCAGGCCAATGGGCTGCCCCGAAGGGTGGGCAGGGCTGGAGCAAGCCGAGGGGACAAGCGGGGGCAGGGCGTGGGCACAGGGCTGGTGCTGCAGGTGTGGGAGTGCTGTGCGTGGGGAGCGATGCCAGGGGGGAGCTATCGCTGCCCATCGCCGCCTGCCATCGCCGCGGCCACTGCCCAAGGCAGCCAATTCCCAGCTCAACCTACTGCTGCGGTCTGGAGCAGAAAGGAGCCAAAGGAGGCAGGGCTGGAGGGAGAAGTGCTGTGCCTGGAGCCAGCCAGGGCTAGGGGGGATGGAGCACAGCTGGAGGTGGGGAGAGTCAGACTGGAGCTGAGGAGGAAGTTGTTGAGCATGAGAGCGGTGAGAGGCTGGAATGGGTTGCCCAGGGAGGTGTTTGGGGCCACATCCCTGGAGGATGAGCCTCATCCAGGCTGGCAGAGGCTGTGGGCAGCCTGATCTAGGGTAGGGTGTCCCTGGGCATGGCAGGGGGGTTGGAACTGGCTGATCCTTGTGGTCCCTTCCAACCCTGACTGATTCTAGGATTCTATGTCCATCCCTGGAACCAGAGAAGGGCAATAGGGCTGAGGCAGGGTCTGGAGAACAGGGCTGGGGAGGAGCAGCTGAAGGAGCTGGGGGTGTGCAGTGTGGAGCAGAGGAGGCTGAGGGAGACCTCATTGCTCTCTGCAGCAACCTGAGAGGAGGCTGCAGCCAGGTGGGGTTGGGCTCTGCTCCCTAGTCTCAGGTGATAGAAGGAGGGGAGATGGAGTCAAGTTGCCCCAGGGGAGGATTAGGTTGGCCACAGTGAACAGCTTCTGTCCTGCAGGAATGGTCAGGGACTGGTGCAGGCTGCCCAGGGAGGTGCTGGAGGTGTTCCAGAAAGCTGTGACCATGGCACTTGGGGCCATGGTTTGGTGGCCCTGGTGGGGTTGAGTTGATACTGGCCTGGCTGATGCTGGAGGGTCTTTCCCACCCAAACCATTCCCTGCTGCCCTGTGTGGAAAGGGGATCCACATCCTCCCCACGCCACATCTCACCGCGGCCACCCGCCCATGGCTCAGCTTTGTGGCAAGCAGCAGACTCCATTGCCCCATGCAGCTCCAGGCCTGCAGCCCCATCTGGCAGGTGGATCCCAGCTGGCTGGAGCCCTGCGTGTGTGCGTGGCCAGCCCAGCCCCTGGCTCCCTGGCAGGGCTGCGGCGCACAGGGGCTGCATTGTCTGCCCGCGGATCGTCTTACGCGGCGCCGGGCGAGGGGGGTGCCAGCCCTCTGCCAGCTGCCAGGCCCTGGACACAAACCTCCCCCGGGCACACCTCCTGCTCCTCTGCTTTGTCACCTGGCCTGGCACCAGGCTGGGCACAAAGGATGCGCTCCCGGCCAGGCTGCTGCCCCCCCGCCAAGCCAGGCAGCACTTCTGCTCCTGCTCCCCTCCCCAGGGACCTCTCCAAGGGCAGGGATTGTTTGTGGCCCTGCTGAGCGGGCAGAGTGGCCCTGCCATATGCTTTTGCTTGGCAGCAGGTAGCGTGGGACGTGCTGAGCTGCACCAAGGAAGGCCCAGGGGAGGCAGCTGCCACCTGCCAGGGCGGCCAGTGGTGTCACACCACCACCACAGCACCCAGCACACGACCAGGGAACCAACCACGGCATCAGGCATAGCACCAAAAGATCAGTCCCAGGTTCAGCCAAAGAATCAATCACAGCACCAAGGGATCAATCCCAGATTCAGCCAAACAATCAATCCCAGATTCAGCCAAAGAATCAATCAGAGCACCAAAGGATCAGTCCCAGATTCAGCCAAACAATCAATCACAGCACCAAAGAATCAATCATAGGTTCAGTCAAAGAATCTATCACAGCACCAAGGGATCAATCCCAGATTCACGCAAAGAATCAATCAGAGCACCAAAGGATCAGTTCCAGATTCAGGGAAAGAATCAATCACAGCACCAAAGGATCAGTTCCAGATTCAGGGAAAGAATCAATCACAGCACTAAAGGATCAATCCCAGATTCAGCCAAACAATCAATCCCAGATTCAGGCAAAGAATCAATCACAGCACCGAAGGATCAATCCCAGATTCAGCCAAACAATCAATCCCAGATTCAGGCAAAGAATCAATCACAGCACCAAAGGATCAATCCTGGCCAAGCTCCTGGTCAGCACTGTGGTGGTGGCTCTGATGTGACCCCTGACTGACCACCCCCAGCTCCCTTAGCCCTGTTCTCTGGGCCCAGAGCTCTCCCTTCTGGTTCTGGCCGAGCTTTTGGTCAGCATGATGGTGGTGGTGGTGGCTCTGATGTGACCCCTGACTGACCACCCCCAGCTCCCTCAGCCCTGTTCTCTGGGCCCAGAGCTCTCCCTTCTGGTTCTGGCTGAGCTCTTGGTCAGCACTGTGGTGGTGGCTCTGATGTGACCCCCAGCTCCCTCCAGCACTCCTCCTAGGACATGCCCTCCAGACCCTGGTTAACCCCACAGCAGGTCGGCCAGGGTGACCTTTGGGGACCCCTCCCAGGGGGGTGCAGGCTGCGTGGCAGCTGCGGGCCCTCTGCACAGGTACTCACTGTCCTCGGGCAGGCTGTTCTCCCGCTCCTCTCTCTCCATCTGCTGGCACCAGCCCTCCATCCGGTCCCGCTCTGCCTGCAGCAGCTTCAGGAACCAGTGCCCGTCTCGGGGGCACACTGACCTCTGGACAGCCTCCAGGGTGTCGTCGGTGATGGAGTCAATCCAGGGGTCAGGAGGTGGTAAGATGGAGGGGTCGAAATCCGTGTCAAAGTCGTCGTCCACGGCGCAGGCGTGGTAGTGGTTCCCCGAGCCTTGTATGCTGACGGTGGAGGTGCTGGCGTCCCGGGAGAACTGCCTGGAGACTGGGCCAGAGCAGGAGCTGTCCTCCTGGGGCTCGAGGAGCTCAAAGTTCTCGTGGAAGTCCAGGTCTGCCTGCACGGCCGTGGTGACGCTGTTGGAGCGCGTGAACCTGCGGAAGCTTCGGGGAGCGACAGCACAGGGGTCAGAGAGCTCTGCCCGGGCTGTTGGGGAATGACTTGCTTGGGGCCTTCTCCTGAGGCTGGGCCACCAGGAGCCTGGGTGCTGCCCTGCCTTGGGCTCAGAGTCATAGAATCGGTTGGGTTGGAAGAGATCTCCAAGGTCATCGAGTCCAGCCACCAGCCACAGGGCTGAGCAGGGCAGACCCGGGCTAGAGATGGGCAAGAAACTGTTGACAGGGAGGGTGGAGAGACATTGGAGCAGGCAGCCCAGGGAGGCTCTGGATGTGCCCTCCCCGAAGGTGTTCAGGGCCTGGCTGGATGAGGCAGGGGGGTTGGACTGGATGAGCTTTGGAGGTCCCTTCCACCCCAGACCATTCTGTGATTCTGTGACCTTGAGCTGTGCCAGGGGGGATTTGAGTTGGACATGATTGGGTTGGGACAATGAGGTGAAAGTAGAAGAGGACACCTGCAGAGTGGACTTAGGAAGAAGTTCTTTGCAGGGAGGGTGGTGGAACACTGAATGGGTTGCCACAGGGAGGTTGTGGATGCCCCCTCCCTAGAGGTGTTCAAAGACCAGGCTAGATGAGGCCTTGAGCAGCCTGGGCTGGTGGGAGGTGTCCCTGCCCATGGGACTGGATCAGCTTTGAGGTCCATTCCAACCCAAACCATTCTATGATCCTAGGGAGCAGAGCCCAACCCCAGCTGGCTGCAGCCTCCCCTCAAGGAGTTGCAGAGAGCAATGAGGTCTCCCTCAGGCTCCTCTGCTCCACACTGCACAACCTCAGATACTGCAGAGAGCAATGAGGTCTCCCTCAGGCTCCTCTGCTCCACACTGCACAACCTCAGATACTGCAGAGAGCAATGAGGTCTCCCTCAGCCTCCTCTGCTCCACACTGCACACCCCCAGCTCCCTCAGCTGCTCCTCCCCAGCCCTGTTCTCCAGACCCTGCCCCAGCTCTGTTGCCCTTCTCTGGCCCTTCTTCAGCCCCTCAATGTCCTTTTGGGAGTGAGGAGCCCCAAAACTGAACCCAGCACTCCCCAGTGCTGAGCACAGAGGCACAATCCCTGCCCTGCTCCTGCTGCCCACAGCATTGCTGTTCCAGGCCAAGGTTGTTCCCTTTCCAACCCAATCCATTCTGGGAATCTGTGAGTCTGTGGCCTTTAAGCTATGACTGCCCTGAGCAAGACACAAACTGCTCTCTGTGGCTGATGGCTAATTGAGGTGATCACCCCTGGTTGCTGGGTGGCCAAGCAAAGCCAGGAGTTAGCCCAGGAGACAGATCCAGGAAGGGCTCCTTGGTGCTATCTCCCAGGTTTTCCTTATTTCTGCACCTGCAAAACATTCACAGAGCTAAAAAAAAAACCAAACCAACAAACCCAACCCCAAAGCAGCAGAGCAGAGTCCACCGGTTGCTGGTAATGGTTAAAAGCAGAGATTTGCTCCTTCCTGTGCTTTCAGGCTTGGCCCTTTTGTTCTGGGCCATGCCCTGAAGGCACAAGGTGCAGTAATTGCAGCTTGAGCAGGCAGCAGATACCTGCCTGAGGCGCAGAAAGCTCAGACTGGCCGAACCAGTGTGGAGAACAACAGCAGGAGGTGTCCCTTGTGGCCATTCAGCACTTCCCTTCTAGGTCTTCTCTTGTGTCCTTTTGGACAAAGCTATTTACATCTCAGCTCACAGCTTCTCCTTTCCTAAACCACGGCCCCAGCCCCTCCTGAAAGCATCCAGGTCTGCTAGAGCCACAGGATGGCTGAGGGGGAAGGGAGCTCAGAGCTTAGCTGCTCCAACCTCCTGCCATGCCCAGGGACACCTCTCAGCCAGGCTCAGCTGCTCAAGGCCTCATCCAGCCTGGCCTTCAGCACCCCCAGGCAGGAGGCAGCCACAGCCTGGGCCACACTCTCATCACCCTCACACTCAGCAACTTCTTCCTCAGCTCCATTCTCAGCCTGCTCTGCCTCAGCTCCAAACCATTGCCCCTTGGCCTGCCTCAGACACCCTCAGCACAAGTCCCTCTGCAGCCTTCCTGCAGGATCCCTTCAGGCACTGGCAGGCAGCTCTGAGGTGCCTCTGGGACATCTTCTCTTCTCTTCTCTTCTCTTCTCTTCTCTTCTCTTCTCTTCTCTTCTCTTCTCTTCTCTTCTCTTCTCTTCTCTTCTCTTCTCTTCTCTTCTCTTCTCTTCTCTTCTCTTCTCTTCTCTTCTCTTCTCTTCTCTTCTCTTCTCTTCTCTTCTCTTCTCTTCTCTTCTCTTCTCTTCTCTTCTCTTCTCTTCTCTTCTCTTCTCTTCTCTTCTCTTCTCTTCTCTTCTCTTCTCTTCTCTTCTCTTCTCTTCTCTTCTCTTCTCTTCTCTTCTCTTCTCTTCTCTTCTCTTCTCTTCTCTTCTCTTCTCTTCTCTTCTCTTCTCTTCTCTTCTCTTCTCTTCTCTTCTCTTCTCTTCTCTTCTCTTCTCTTCTCTTCTCTTCTCTTCTCTTCTCTTCTCTTCTCTTCTCTTCTCTTCTCTTCTCTTCTCTTCTCTTCTCTTCTCTTCTCTTCTCTTCTCTTNCTTTTTTCCCCTTTTTCTCTTATTTACTTTTTTCTTTCTTTCATTTCTTCAATTTCTTTTCTTTTCCATTCATTTCCTTTCTTTTCTTCTCTTCATTTCCTCACTCTTCTTTCCCTCTTTCTTTAGTTTTCGTTTCCTTCCTTTCCTACTCTTTTCCTTCCTCCCTGCCTTCCCCCTTTAGGATTTTTGAGGTTGTTTTGTGTTTCTTTTCAGTTTTGGGGGTGGTTTGCCTGGGTGGGGGTGGTTGGTTTGGTTCTTTCCTTGATGCTCAGCCTGCCAGCAAGCCTCCCTTCAGCATCCCTTCCAAACGTGCTCACTTCTCTAGGGCTGGACAAGCTGTGGGGCAATGGTGGTGGTGGGGGGGCAAGGTCTAACAAGTCGAGTGGTGGCTGCCAGCAGGAGGTGGTTTAGGAGGTGGATGAGGAAGTTGGTGACAGCCTGGTGGGGCCATTGCAGAATCACTTTTCCCCTGCTGAAATCACTTCAGACTTGCGCAAGCCCAGGAAAAGCCTCGGGGCACTTTGGGGAATCAGAATCATTTGGGTTGGAGAAGAACTTCGAGATCCACTCCAACCATTCTCCAACCCTGCTCTCAGCACCACAGCTCTGCCTCTTGGAAAGCCCTCCAGGGGCAGGGGGATTCAGCCCAGCTGAGGGTAACAGCTTCTTCCTGACTGCTTTTAGCTGAAGCTGGAAAAAAATTGGTGTGGGAATGGCCAAGTCCTCTGCTCGCTGGGGCAGGGGAGGGCAGCTCAGCTTTGCTGCACTCAGCCTCTTCTCTGGAGGGCTTGCACTTCCCTCACTGACAAGTGGTGCTGAGCCTCAACTCTTTTACAACAGCTCAACATCAGCAGGACTCCAAAAAAGTGATGCTGTGAGGAAGAGACCAAGTCTGGGCTGGGTGCTTGGCTTGGAGCAAGCACTGGGCATGGCTTGGAGGGGGAGGTGAGAATTGAGGTTTATTTTTCTTCTTCAACCACTGCCTTCAGTTTTGGGGCAGGAATGAAGGTTTGCAGTTGTGGTAGAGCTGGAGGAGAGGGTTTGGCATTTGTGTTATTTTATTTTGTTTGTTTGTTTGGTTTTTTCCCCCAACCACTGAGTCCAGTCTGGGGCAAGAACAAAGATTTCCAGTTGTAGTGGAGCTCTTGGAAGCTTTGTGTGCCCGGGAAGGGTTATGCACCATGCTGCTGCTCTGCCCTGGATCCTTCAACCCAAACACAAACCCTGAGAGACAGAAACTCCTCTAAATTTGGGTGTTTGTTTCTTTTTTTGTTTGTTTGTTTTGTTTTTTTTTTTTCTCCCCCATTTTCTTTGTCACGTTGCAGAGTGGAGAGAGAACCAAAGTCGTGGGTTTGTTTTTTATTTTTTTTTTTTTTCCCCACTTGGTTTTGTAATCTCCCTGATTTTCTTTGGGAGGGTGCAGCTCTGCCGTTCAGAGATGTCTGGGTGAGATACCTGAGCGGGAGCAATCGGTTTGGCTCTGCCACTCCGCTGCTCCCACGTGGCTGGGGTTACCCTGCTGGAAAACAAGGACAACTTCCCCACATCGGCTCTAGGCTGCTGCTGCAGCCATCCCCCAAGGCTCCAGCTGCACAGCAGGACTTGTCTGGGGGTGGGAAAGAGCTCACGAAGAGTTAATGACCTTCAGAAGATGGGGCAATTTTTTTGCAGCTTCCTGAACAAATGCCCTCTGAGCAAGAAGATGCTTCAGAGCTGAGAAGGCTCCGGTTCTTAGCTGGGTGCCCTAAGGGTCCAGGCAGGGAGCAGGTTGCTGTGGTGGGGTCATGAAGGATCCCAAGGGCCCTAGCACGAGGTTCATGAGGAGCTGCACCATGGTCGTTTGCATGAAAGAAAAGAAGCATTTAACTGCTACTCACCACTTCTCCTCCTCTACTTGAACTCCTATGGACTGGAACTTACTGGTTGCTTTGTTTTCACCTGATTTGGGGGATTCTTCAGCGCCATCGACCTGAAAGGAGACAAATGGACCAATCAACCAGCTAATTAGAAGGCTTTTCAGCCGAGGTATCACCCAGTCCTTGCTGTGTGATGGCTACTCAGTGTCTGCACATATTTGTATCTCTCGCCGCAGGGCGGGGTTGGATGAGGAGACCTTGATAAGTCCCTTCCGACCCAACCCATTCCATGACTCCAGGAGAAATCCTTTTATCTAGCCACGGCCTCACAGACACCATTGACTTGGGAGGGATCCTCCAGGGTCATCTTGTCCACTTGCTGGGGGCACAGGGACACCTGAGGCCAGAGCAGGCTGCAGCAAGGCTGAGCCTGAGTGTCCACAGGAATGGGGCCTCAAGCACAACCCTGGGCAGCCTGTGCCAGGCTCTCCCCTCAGTGCCAGACCATATCCCTGGAGCCATCTCCTTGCTGTGCCCCTGGGCAGCCTGTACCAGGCTCTCCCCTCAGTGCCAAACCCCATCCCTGGAGCCATCTCCTTGCTGTGCCCCTGGGCAGCCTGTGCCAAGCTCTCTCCTCAGTGCCAGACCCCATCCCTGGAGCCATCTCCTTGCTGTGCCCCTGGGCAGCCTGTGCCAAGCTCTCTCCTCAGCACCAGGCTCTATCCCTGGAACCATCTCCTTGCTGTGCCCCTGCTGCAGTTGGAGGGGTCCCTGCTCTCTGCAGGGGGTTGCCCAAGGATGCTCTCAGAGGGTCCCTTTCAGCTCAGTGGTGTCTGTGAAGCTGTGGGCATGGTGCATGAAGCAGGGAGATGGCAGTGCCCTGCTCTGCTCTGCTCTGCTCTTCTCCCTGCAGGGAGCAGTGGCCTGGGGCAGGAGTTAGATTTCTGGCTGGGTTCTGCTGCAGGTGAGGAGCTGCAGTCCTCCTGGAGCAGAGCAAATGAGAAGCTCTGGAAGCTGAGGTGGAACAAAGCTGCCCCACGCCAGGGCTAGCAGGCAGCAGGAGATGCATGAGCAAGCAGGGACAATGGCCGCAGCCAGCCTGGGTGACAGATCCTTTGGGGGGGATCATGTGGTGTAAATCAGTGTTTGTTTGCGCTCCGCATTCCCGCTCGCTGAGTTCATCCCTGCCTCTGCTGCCCCCCTGCTGGGCGCCGACTCACGGATTAGTGCTGCTGCCTGCGGCACAGGAGCCTCCAGCCTGCTGCTGGGGGACAGAGTGGCAGCAGTGCCACCCTCAGCCCGCTGCTGGGGACAGAGTGGCAGCAGTGCCACCCTCAGCCTGCTGCTGGGGACAGAGTGGCAGCAGTGCCACCCTCAGCCCGCTGCTGGGGACAGAGTGGCAGCAGTGCCACCCTCAGCCCGCTGCTGGGGACAGAGTGGCAGCAGTGCCACCTTCAGCCTGCTGCTGGGGGCAGAGTGGCAGCAGTGCCACCCTCAGCCTGCTGATGGGGGCAGAGTGGCAGCAGTGCCACCCTCAGCCTGCTGCTGGGGACAGAGTGGCAGCAGTGCCACCCTCAGCCCGCTGCTGGGGACAGAGTGGCAGCAGTGCCACCCTCAGCCTGCTGCTGGGGACAGAGTGGCAGCAGTGCCACCCTCAGCCTGCTGCTGGGGACAGTGGCAGCAGTGCCACTCTGAGCCTGCTAACAGAGGCAGAACAGCAGCAGTGACACCCTGAGTCTCCCCTCTCCCAGCTCAAAGCCACCTCTCCAGCCTCACCTTCTCCCAGCTCTAAGCCACCCCTCCAGCCTCATCTCCCCTCTCCCAGCTCAAAGCCACCTCTCTAGTGTCATCTCTCCCAGCTCAAAGCCACCCCTCCCGTCTCATCTCCCCTCTCCCAGCTCAAATCCACCTCTCTACT
>VWZI01004535.1:0-16173 GCA_013396835.1 Psilopogon haemacephalus | reverse complement strand
CCTCTCCCAGCTCTAAGCCACCTCTCCAGTGTCATCTCCCCTCTCCCAGCTCAAAGCCACCTCTCTAGTGTCACCTCTCCCAGCTCAAAGCCACCTCTCCAGTGTCATCTCTCCCAGCTCTAAGCCACCTCTCCAGTGTCATCTCTCCTCTCCCAGCTCAAAGCCACCTCTCCAGTCTCTCCCCACCCTCACTGCTGAGAATTCCTTCCTCCTCTCCATCCTCATCTCCCCTCTCCCAGCTCAAAGCCATTGTCCCTTGTCCTGTCACTCCCAGCCCTTGTCCAAAGTCCCTCCCCAGCTCTCCTGCAGCCCCTTCAGGTCCTGGCAGGCAGCTCCGAGGTCTCCTTGGAGCCTTCTCTTCTGCAGGCTGCGCATCCCCAGTCCTTCAGGCTGTCCCCACAGGGGAGGTTCTCCAGCCCTCCTGGGGAGCCTCGGTGGGCGCCGAGGGACCTTCCTTGGGGGGAGGGTGTGGGAGCAGTGGAGGGAGAAGGCAGGCCCTACCTGGATGCCGATGGAGAGGCATCTGTTCTTCTTGAAGTGCTCCTTCTTCCTGTCCTCGACGGCCACGGTGGCGATGGTGGCGGTGGTGGTGACGGTGGCGGTGTTGGTGCCCAGGTGCTGGCTGGCGGGGCCGTGGATCTGGGCGTTGGCCGCCTCGATGGCAGCCGTCAGGGCCTTCATGCTGTCCAGGCTCTCGGTGGAGTTGCTGAGGCCAGACTGGCTGATGATGTCCCCCCTCTGCCCGTGCCCGTCCATGTAGGCGTCCTGGGCGGACTCGGTGCTGCTCTGGGCGGTGATGGAGATGAAAGGCTTGGTGGTGGTGCGCGGCGGCACCGGCGGGGGAGTCTTCTTGTAGGTGGTGATGCAGGAGGACACTGCGGGAGACAACCAACAGGGCACAGTGCATCAGGCACTGCAGGGGCAGGGGGACAGGGACACCAGCAGGGGTGCCGAGCACCAGCAGGGCCACCCTCAGCCTGCTGATGGGGACAGAGTGGCAGCAGTGCCACCTTCAGCCTGCTGATGGGGACAGAGTGGCAGCAGTGCCACCTTCAGCCTGCTGATGGGGACAGAGTGGCAGCAGTGCCACCCTCAGCCTGCTGCTGGGGACAGAGTGGCAGCAGTGCCACCCTCAGCCTGCTCCTGGGGACACAGTGGCAGCAGTGCAACCCTGAGCACTGTGAGGAGGATCTTGGTGGCCAAAAAGGTCCCCAGAGTTCCCTGGGAACTTGGAATCATAGAATCAGTCAGGGTTGGGCTGGCTGAGCCCCAGAGGTCCCTTCCAGCTCTTCCACTCTGGGGTTCTGTGTGTGTCATCTTTTCTTCCCCTTCTAGTTCCTGGACTTGCTGTAAGTTACAAACCAGTCTGACCCCTGTCAGAGAATGGTTTATGTTGGAAGGGAGCACAAGGATCAGGCAGTCCCAACCCCCCTGCCATGCCCAGGGACTCCCTACCCTAGAGCAGGCTGCCCACAGCCTCTGCCAGCCTGGCCAAAAACACCTCCAGGCATCTGGCCACAAACACCTCCCTGCAGGGGCAACCCATTCCAGGCTCTCACCACTCTCATGCTCAACAACTTCCTCCTCACCTCCAGTCTGACTCTCCCCCACTCCAGCTTTGCTCCATTCCCCCTGGTCCTGTCACCAATCACAGAATCAGTGTCAAGTGTCCACTGCTCCTAGCTATGACCTGACAGCTTCACTTTCAGCCATCTCCTCGCTCACAGCTGCTGTGGTTGCTGTTTGGAGCTGCAGAAGTGCCTCCTGGTTTCAGAACTTCCTCTCTCACCTTTCTCTTTTCTGTCTGCCCCAGCAGCCAAGGTTCCCATGGGTTCAGGCACGTTATCAGCAGCCTCTGCTTCCAACAGCCCCAAATCCCATTGATCCCATGCCCTGGAAACACCTTTGGGGCTGCAGCTTCTCCTTGCAGCCACGGGAAGGTATGATCCACGTGGATCTGAGCCAGGCAAATGAAGAGCAGGTTGGTTCCTGGCTCAGCAAGCACCTCCAGTGCAGGCAGGGAGCAGAACAGCTGTAGTGGAGCTGCCTTTCATGTGGGTGGCATCGAGGGCTGCCAATTACAACGAGCTGCTGCAGCCCTTCTTGCCCTGTGATGACTACTGCAAGGAATTCATCTGAAGGTGTTTCTGTCTGAACTCTGCACAGGTTCATGCCTGCATTTATTGTCTGTACAAAATGAAGCAGCCCAGGGTCTTTTTTTTTCTTCTTCTTGAGCTCTCTTTCCTCATTTGGAGGTGCTCCAGGGCTTCAGGAACACAGAGCTGCCAACTAGCCCACAGAGGAAGGTGGTTTGAAATGAGAGCAGAGCAGATGTAGACTGGATGTGAGGAGAAAGTTCTGCACCTTGAGGGAGCTGCAACACTGCAGCAGGTGCCCAGGGAGGCAGCTGAGGCCCCATCACTGCAGATATTCAAGGTGAGGCTGCAACCTGCTCTAGTGGAGGATGTCCCTGCTGAGTGCAGAGCGTTGGTCTGGATGAGCTTTGGAGGTCCCTTCCAACCCAAGCCATTCTGTGGACCTGTGGAGCTCAGGCAGCCCAAGCCCTGCTCCAGCAGGGCACCCACAGCAGCTTGCCCAGCAGCACAGTGCCCAGCTGGCAATGGAAGCTCTCCACACAAGGACACTGCACAACCTCTCTGGGCAGCCTGCTCCAGCCCTCCAGCACCCTCACAACAAACAACTTTCTCCTCCTGCTCAGCTGCCACCTCCTGCCTTCCACTTTGTGCCCCTTGGCCTGTCCCTGGGCACCACTGAGCAGAGCCTGGCCCCAGCCTCTTGCCCCCCACAGCTGCTTCAGCTCTTGCTGAGCATTGCTCAGCTGCCCTCTGGGGCTGCTCTTGTGCAGGCTCTCAGCCCCAGGGCTTTCAGCCTTTGCTGCTGCCAGAGCTGCTCCAGGCCCCTCAGCAGCTCTGCAGCCTGCCCTGGGCTCTCTCCAGCAGTTCCCTGTCTTAGGAAGGTTGGTTGGGACCTTAAAGATTATTCAGTTCCAACCCTCTGCCATGAGCAGGGACACCTCCCGCCAGCCCAAATTGCTCAAGGCCTCATCCAGCCTGGCCTTCAACATCATAGAATCAGTCAGGGTTGGAAGGGACCACAAGGATCAGGCAGTTCCAACCCCTCTGCCATGCCCAGGGACACCCTACCCTAGAGCAGGCTGCCCACAGCCTCTGCCAGCCTGGCTGCAAACACCTCCAGGGATGAACCCTCAACCACCCTCCTGGGCAACCCATTCCAGGCTCTCACCACTCTCATGCTCAACAACTTCCTCCTCACCACCAGGCTGAATCTCCCCACCTCCAGCTTTGCTCCATCTCCCCTAGTCCTGTCACTACCTGAGAGCCATCCCCAGACAGGAGGCAGCCACAGCCTCCCTGGGCAGCCTGTGCCAGGCTCTCACCACTCTCACACTCAAGAACCTCTTCCCCAGCTCCAGTCTAAAACCCCCTGAAGGTGTCCTGCAGAGGGAGGAGAGAACTGGCAGGGCAGGCAGAGGAAGTGTCAAGAGAGGCAGCAAAGGTTCCACCAGCAAGTCCCAACTCATCCCCAGCTTCCTGGAGTCACCCAGCAGGTAGAAGCCAGTGTGGAAGCCAAGAGGGAGCCCCAGGCCCTTGGTTACTGGGAATGATGTCACCTCCCAGTGCTTCCCAGCAGCCACAGCAACGGCACAGAGCTTGGGGCACTGCGGGAGGCAGCTGAGGGCTGAAGGCTGCAGCCAAGCAGCCCTGCCCAGCCTGCAGCACGCAGCAGGAGCCTCTCAGCCTGTCCTTGGGGGTGTTGGCACCTCCTGCTATGGCAACCTGCAGGCACTTGTGGGGTTTGAAATGCTGAACTGCTTGGTGAATGGAAGGAGGCCTCCTGGGGAGAGATGCCCAAGCCCTGATGCTCTCCTGGAGCAGCCCAGAGCCCAGCCCTGGGAGCAAGGCAGAGCTCTCCTGTCTCTTGCCTTCTGCTCCCTGAAGCTCTTCCACCCTGCTCTCCTGCATCAGCCATGGTCCCCTGGCAGCAGGACTCTGAGGGAGGAGCCCACACAGCATCAGACACCTGAACAGGAGGAGAAAGTTGTTTGTTGTGAGGCTGCTGGAGGGCTGGAGCAGGCTGCCCAGAGAGGTTGTGCAGTCTCCTTGCCTGGAGAGCTTCCAGCCCCAGCTGGACAAGTTGGATATTGGCTATTAGGAACAATTCCAGGCTTTCCAGGCACTGGGACAGGTGGAGTCACCATCCTTGGATGGCTTGGTGTGGTGCTGAGGGCTGTGGGGCTGTGGTGGGGCTGTGAGCTCTGGGTGAGCAGCTGGACTCGAGGGTCTCAAAGGTCTCTTCCAACCTCAGCACTTCTGGGGTTCTACCACCTTGTGATACTGGGCAAGCTGCTGTGTGTGGGTGCCCTGCTTTAGCAGGGGGGTTGGGCTGGGTGAGCTCCAGAGGTGCACTCCATGGGGTTCCAGGCTGAGGGGATGCACAGAGAAGGTGCAGAGAGGGAGCTGTGCAGGGCTGCTGCCGAGCAGCCTTGGTGTCACTGGCACCAGGAAGGGCATCACAGGGGCTGTGCAAATTCCCTGATTAATCTGCTCTCGGGCAGAGACCAAGGAGCCAAGTTCTGCAGGGAAGCTCTGCCTGGGGAGCTGAGTCCAGGTGGGCTCAGCTCAGTGTGTAGTCACGTTCTGTAGACAAGGAGTTGGGCAGAAACAGCTTCTGACCTGTGCAGCCCTCGGTGCCAGGACACAGCCCAGCTCAGCACAGAACCAAGAATGGGTTGGGTGAGAAAGGGACCTCAAGGACCACCCAGTGGGTGGGCAGGGACACCTCCTACCAGCACAGCTTGCTCAAGGCCCCATCCAGCCTTGGATACCTCCAGGGAGGGCACATCCACAGCCTCCCTGGGCAACTTGTGCCAGTGTCTCTGTCAAGAATTTCTTTCTCCTTTCCAGTCTCATCTCCCCTCTCCCAGCTCAAAGCCATTGTCCCTCATCCTGGCACTGCCAGCCCTTGCCCAAAAGTCCCTCCCCAGCTCTCCTCTAGCCCCCTTCAAGTCCTGGCAGGCTGCCCTGAGGTCTCCCTGGAGCCTTCTCTTCTCCAGGCTGCACAACCTCAAGCTCTCAGCCCACACACATCAGGGCCAGGCAGGATGAGGCAACCTGGACTGGTGGGAGGTGTCCCTGCCTATGGCAGGGGGTTGGAATTGGATGATCTTCAAGGTGCCTTCCAACCCAAAGCATTCTATGAATCTCTGCATCTTCTCTTCCAGAGCCCACAGGCTGCTTGCAGCAGGTCTGCATTCCTCTCCTAGGTGCTCAGGCAAAGGGTTTAATCCAGAGACTAGTTAAGTCATGCTCAGAAATCCTCTTGCCTCCCAAAGCACCTTGAGTCAAGCCCACCGATTCCAGCTGGAGCCCTCTCCTCTTCCTTTGCATCCTGTGACCCTGCCTTTGGCTTACAGCTCCATCCCAGACACCCAGAGGAGGGGAAAAAAAACCAAACCAAAACCAAAAACAAAGCCACCAACACTTTCTTCTAGCTTGAAACACCTCCACAACCCAAGCCGTGGCGATTGTCCTCCTAGCCAACGCTTCCAAACAACTAGCTCATGGGACAGGAATTCAGAACAGGGAGTGTCAACCAGCCTGGCTCAGGAGGAAGTCTAATGATAAAAAAAAAAAAAAAACAAACCAAAAAGCAACTAACTCCCTCCCCCCCCAACCCAAAACAACAGAAAGGAATCAAACAAATCCCAGATTGCATAAGGGCCGCCGGAGCCTGGGTCCCAGCGTGGCTGTGAGCGGCTCTGCAGGTGTCTGAACACGCCTGGTGGGGAAGGCTGAAAGCCCCTGGGGAGCAAATCAGCAGCAGGCAAAAGCAAAGCTCCTCAGCTCCCTGCCCGGCAGAACCTGGAGGCAGATGAGCCCTTTGTGAACGAGCTCAGATCCCTGCGCTGCTTGGAAGCCTCCGAGGGATGAGGGAGGCTGGCAACATCCTGCTCCTTTGGCAGCAGCCTCCTCCAGGCAGGAAGGAGTGGAAGTGCAGATTTGAAGTTAATTAACAGAGCTGGGCTGCTCTGGCAGAGGAAACAAAAAGGGCTCACAGAGTGTGGGGATCCTGCCCCTCTGCTCTGCTCGGCACCCCCCTGCAGTGCTGGGGCAGCTCCGGAGCCCTCAGCACAGACCTGTGGGAGCAGGACCAGAGGAGGACACAGTGGTGTTGGGGAGGGCTGGAAAGGCTCTGCTGTGAGGTCAGGCTGGCAGAGCTGGGGGTGTGCAGCCTGCAGAGGAGAAGGCTCCAGGGACACCTTCTGGTGGCCTTGCAGTGCTTAAAGAGGGGACCAGAAAGCTGGGGACAGATTTTTTCGCAGGGCGTCTTGGGACAGCACCAGGGGTGATGGTTTGGACTCCAAGAAGGAGATTGAGGCTGGGGGAAAGTGAGAAATGTTTGGAACTGAGGGTGGGGAGAGCCTGGCCCAGGCTGCCCAGAGAGCTGGGAGCTGCCCCATGGCTGGCAGCAGTGCAGGTCAGGCTATGTGGGGCTGTGAGCAGCCTGCTCTGGCTGGGGACATCCCTGCTGCCTGCAGGGGCTTGGACTGGAGGAGCTTGAGAGGTCCCTTCCCACCCATACCATTCCATGATTCAATTCCTCAGTTCAAAAGGAACAGCAAAGGACCCCACCTGTGCAGAGCTAAGTGCTGAGGTAGCAGGGAGCAGCTACCTCAGCACAGTCCTCAGCAGCTCTGCCAACAGCAGTGTCCTTGTGTCTCACCAGGCACAAGCAGGCTCAGCCTCACGCTGCAGCCCCAAGCTGCCCACACCTGACCCCCAGCCCTCAGGTATTAATAAACATTGATTCAATCTCCTCTCAGTCTTCTCTTCTCCAGACTGAGCAGCCCCAGGTCCCTCAGCCTTTCCTCACCAGGCAGTTCTGCAGTCCCCTCAGCATCCTCGTGCCCTCTGCTGGACCCTCTCCAGCAGATCTCTGTGCCTCTGATACTGGGGAGCCCAAAACTGAAGGCAGTACTCAAGATGAGGTCTCACCAGGGCAGAGGAGAGGGGGAAGAGAACCTCCCTTGATCTGCTGGACACACTCTGCCTGATACACCCCAGGATCCCATTGGCCCTCTTGGCCACAAGGGCACATTGCTGTGCCATGGATGTTCTCCACCAGCACTCCCAGGTCCCTCTCCACAGGCCTGCTCTCCAGCAGATCACCTCCCAGCATGGAAGAGTGGGGAAAACAATGCCAGCATGGAGGGGTGGGGAAAAAATGCCAGCATAGAGGGGTGGGAAGGGACCTCTGGAGATCAGCCAGTCCAAGCCCCTGCCAGAGCAGCATCAGCCAGAGCAGGGCACAGAGGAACACATCCACCTGGGGCTGGAGGCTCTCCAGAGAAGGAGGCTCCACAGCCTCTCTGGGCAGCCTGCTCCAGGCCTCCAGCACTCTTACCCCAAAGGAGTTTCCCCCTGAGTGAAGAGGGAGCAGGGCAAGCAGCAGGGTGAGCAGCAGGGCAAGCAGCAGCTCTGGAGCAGCAGCCCTCTCTCTAGAAGGGGAAAGCCACCAGCAAGGGGCCCAGAGAAAGCCACACTCTTGGTGTGGGAAGGCTTTTCAAAGTGTGGCTCTTGTGCTGCTCTGGCACAAGAAGTCCTTTTCCAGATGGAACTCTTCCGTGGCTGGTGGCTTGGAAAGCAGCCTGCGGTTTGCAGCCACGGCTTGGCCTCCTCGGGCTTTGCCTCCTCTTCCAGCCAGCAGCCGGGAGGTCTCCGGGAGGAGGAGGAGGAGGGGGAGGGTGTGAGAGCCACAGCACCTCCAGACCCTGAGAGCCGCAGGTAGGAACTGTGAGAGCCCTCCCCTAAGAGGAGCTTCCTGGGCAGGGCTGACAGCCAGGCTGCTGCTGGGACGGGCAGCCAGAAGGAGAGGCTGGAGGAGGGCAAAGGAGTGGAGGATGCTTGAAAGGACCCTGGGCAGCTACTGCTCTGCTCCCGGCCAGGGGAAGAGCTTTGATGTGCTGAGCGGGGCTGGGCTGGCGGCCAGGCCCGGGCACAGCCACCAAGCAGCTGCTCCTGTCACCAGCCCTGCAGGCAGCATGGCACACAGCTGCCCGGCTCTGCTGCCAGCTCCTCACCAGGGCAGGGCAGGGCAGCCCCCTGAGAAACCGCCGGGTCTGGACTGCATCTTCCCCAGGCACAGCAGCACTGGTTGGACTTGATGCTGAGAGAACCCCAGAAGGGCTCCGGCTGGAAGGGACCTCAGAGCTCCTCTGCTCACCCCCAGCTCCTTCAGCTGCTCCTCCCCAGCCCTGTTCTCCAGACCCTGCCCTGCCTGTCCCCACACGCACAAGCCGGAGGAGCCTCCTGCTCTGCAGCCTTCCCCACACATCTGCAATCACTCAGGGGCTGTGAGACAGGCCTGAGCCTTTCCAGCCTGGCTTTCTCAGCTGATGTCATCTGGGGCGTTTGGAGCTGCCAAGGAAGCCAAAGAGCTTCCCAGGCAGCCCACATCACATCACAGCGCCGCGGCCGCGGCGGCGCCTTCAAAGCAGCCTCCCTGGCCCAGCTGCTGGCTGCTGCTGCTGGGCTTCATCACAGCCTCCCCAGGACAGCTTTGCTCTGCTGTTGCTTCTCTCCTCCTCTGCTGCCTGAAACACTGCTCTGCAGAGCTCCAGGAGCTGCCAGGGGAAGGCTTGGCCCAGGGCAGAGCGGGGCTGCAGCGGGGGTACTGCTTGTGGCAGCAGAGGGTGCAAGGGAAGCAGCCTGCAGGGGAGCTGCACCACCACAGCTGCAACCACAGAAGGGCCTCAGACGTCTCCTGCCCACGTTTGATCCTTCCTCTAGCCCACACCACAGGCTAGGGAGGAGATGGGGAGAGAGTGTTGGGCAGGGCCTCTTGTGCTAGGCCAAGGGGTGATGGTCTGGACGGAAAGAGGGAAACTCACAGTGGAGAGAAGGGAGAAATGTTTGGCATTGAGGGTGGGGAGAGCCTGGCCCAGGCTGCCCAGAGAGCTGGGAGCTGCCCCATGGCTGGCACCAGTGCAGGTCAGGTTATCTGGGGCTGCCCTGGCTGGGGATGTCCCTGCTGCCTGCAGAGGGTTGGACTGGATGACCTTGGAAGGTGCCTTCCTACTCAAACCATTCTTCCACAGAATCAATCCCAGAATCCCAGCATGGTGTGGCTGGAAGGGCCCTGTGGAGCTCAGCCAGCTCCAGCCCTGCTCCAGCAGGGCACCCACAGCAGCCTGCCCAGCAGCACAGTGCCCAGCTGGGGCTGGAAGGGACCTCTGGAGCTCAGCCAGCCCAAGCCCTGCTCCAGCAGGGCACCCACAGCAGCTTGCCCAGCAGCACAGTGCCCAGCTGGCAATGGAAGCTCTCCACACAAGGAGGCTCCACAACCTCTCTGGGCAGCCTGCTCCAGCCCTCCAGCACCCTCTCAACAAACAACTTTCTCCTCCTGCTCAGCTGCCACCTCCTGCCTTCCACTTTGTGTCCCATGCCAGAGCTGCTCCAGGCCCCTCAGCAGCTCTGCAGCCTGCCCTGGTTTCTCTTCAGCAGTTCCCTGGCTCTGGAGCCACCATGGCCACTAAAACATGCCCCCAGGTGCCATGACCACACCTTTCTTGAACACCTTCAGGGATGAGGACTCCTCCACTTCCCTGGGCACCCTGTTCCAATCCCTGACCACTCCTGCAGCACAGAAATTGTTCCTCATGTCCAACCTAAGCCTCCCCTGCACAGTTTCAGGCTGTTTCCTCTCCTTCCATCACCTGAGCCTAGGGAGAAGTGAGTCTCCAATCCATTGCCCTGGAAGCTGAGTGACGATCTGGAGAAGCTTCCCACCTTTTCCAGAGGCACAGGGACACCTTGGGTGCTGCTGGGCTGTTTGCCCTCAGTCACCACACACCCAGCAGCTGCAAGACTGTGCATGCAGAGCCCAGGCTATGACCCTCAGCATAGGAGGGACATGGACCGGTCAGAGCAGATTCAGGAGGTCACAGCAATGCAGGAGGGTTGGAAGCCCTCCACTGCGAGGCCAGGCTGAGAGAGCTGGAGGTGCTCAGCCTGGGTGGAGAAGAGAAGACGCCAGGGAGACCTCCTCATAGCCTGTCCTCACCGCAGAGCTGCTCCAGCCCGTGAATCAGCTGTGTGGCCTCCTCCGGACCCTCCGCAAGAGCTCTGCGTCCTGCTGGGGTGCCGGCGGGGCTGGGGTGCCGGCGGGGCTGTGCTGTCACCAGAGCCGAGTGCTGCCACCTGCCCTAGTGCCTGTGTCCCCCCGGCCCGGGGCCCGGAGCGGTGCTGGCGCAGCTCTGCAGCGGCACAAGGGCGCCCTCCTGTGGTGCGCTGCTGCCTCAGCCTGGCGCTATCGGCCAGGGCTGCGCCGGCAACAGGTTGGCAGCAAAGCCTCTGCCCTCCCCTTGGCTCTCCACAGGGTGCCAGGGGATGGAGGGCACCTGTGGAGCTCAGCCAGCTCCAGCCCTGCTCCAGCAGGGCACCCACAGCAGCCTGCCCAGCACCATAGTGCCCAGCTGGCAATGGAAGGGACCTGTGGATCTCAGCCAGCCCCAACCCCTTGCTCCAGCAGGACACCCACAGCAGCTTGCCCAGCAGCAGCTTGCCCAGCTGGCAGTGGAAGCTCTCCACACAAGGGCACTGCACAACCTCTCTGGGCAGCCTGCTCCAGCCCTCCAGCACCCTCACAACAAACAACTTTCTCCTCCTGCTCAGCTGCCACCTCCTAACTTCCACTTTGTGCCCCTTGACCTGTCCCAGAGCAGCAGATGGTTGCCTTTGGTAGCTTCAGCCCTGTGCTAGGGATGATTTAGGCTTTGGGCAGCATCCATCAAGCCCAGAAGCATCCTGGCTTGGTGCTATTCAACCCTTCTGCACTCAGCAGGGACATCTTCAACTACAACAGGTTGCTCAAAGGCCTGTCAAGCCTGACCTTGAATGTCTCCAGGGATGGGGCCTCCACCACCTCCCTGGAGAGCCTGTTCCAGCCTTCCATCACCCTCACAGTAAAGAACCCTGGAATGGGTTGCCCCTGCAGGGAGGTGTTTGGGGCCAGATCCCTGGAGGTGTTTTTGGCCAGGCTGGCAGAGGCTGTGGGCAGCCTGCTCTAGGGTAGGGTGTCCCTGGGCATGGCAGGGGGGTTGGAACTGTTTGATCCTTGTGCTCCCTTCCAGCCTTGACAGATTCTATGATTCTATTCTAAACAAAACTTCTTCCTGCTGTCCCATCAGATGATGAAAACAAATCTACAAGGCAAGATGAAGGACACTAAGCACCTGAGGCACCAAAGAGGAGGCTGCTTAAGAGAACTCTTAACTCAAGGCAGAGCAGGCTGAGAGTGAAGCTGAGGGAGTTGTTGAGTGTGAGGGTGGTGAGAGTGTGGCCCAGGCTGCCCAGGGAGGTTGTGGCTGCCTCCTGCCTGGGGGTGTTGAAGGCCAGGCTGGGTGAGGTTGTGTAGCCTCCTTCTCTGGAGAGCTTCCAACCCTACCTGGCCATTGTGATCCTGAGCAAGCTGCTGCAGGTGGTTTAGCAGGGGGTTGGACTGGTGCAGCCTTGAGCAGCTGAGCCCGGCTGAGAGGTGTCCCTGGGCACGGCAGGAGGTTTGGAGCAGCTGAGCTCTGAGATCACTTCCAGCCTGAGCCAATCTGGGATTCTATGATCCAAACAACACGACAGGCTTTTTATCTTTGACCTAAATGTCTGGAGTTTGGATTTTGTGTGTGTGGCTGCTTTGGTGGTTTTGTTTTTTTTTTTTGTGCAGTTTTGATTGCTTTCCCTCCACCGTATCAGGGAGCAGGCAGCCGTAAGCCGATCAGCCCCGCGCTAATTGGCTGCTGAACGCCAGGATCTCTGCCTGCTCCTCCCGGCGCTGGGGGGACGGCGGCTGAAAGCAGAACAGAGGAAAGAGCCCAAAGGCTCAGCCCTTAAATCCTGCCTGGCCGGCCAAAGCCACACCGCCACACCTTGGATGTGACACAGCTCCCCCGCTAATGTGCCCTAAGCCCTCGGCCCCTTTGTCTCCCCAGCTGTAATCCTCTTGCTCCTGCTAAGCCTCCAAAGCACAAATGCTCCTCAAAGCTGCTGCAGATTACTCAGATCCACTGCCCTGAGCACTGGGAGCTACCTAGCCTGGAGTCACTGAATCCTTTTTTGGGTGGAAGAGACCTTTCAGATCATCATTCCAACCCTTCACCCAGCACTGCTAGGGCACCACTAAAGCACAGCCGTGAGCACCATATCTTCACCAGGTCATCACTAAACCATGGCCTTCAGGTTCTCCTGCTTCTCTGCTCTGCCCTGGTGAGGACACAGCTGCAGTGCTGGGGTCAGTGCTGGGCTCCCCAGGGCCAGGGAACTGCTGGAGAGAGTCCAGGGCAGGCTGCAGAGCTGCTGAGGGGCCTGGAGCAGCTCTGGCAGCAGCAAAGGCTGAGAGCCCTGGGGCTGAGAGCCTGCACAAGAGCAGCCCCAGAGGGCAGCTGAGCAATGCTCAGCAAGAGATGAAGCACCTGTGGGGGGCAAGAGGCTGGGGCCAGGCTCTGCTCAGTGGTGCCCAGGGACAAGGCAAGGGGCACAAAGTGGAAGGCAGGAGGTGTCAGCTGAGCAGGAGGAGAAAGTTGTTTGTTGTGAGGGTGCTGGAGGGCTGGAGCAGGCTGCCCAGAGAGGTTGTGCAGTGTCCTTGTGTGGAGAGCTTCCATTGCCAGCTGGGCACTGTGCTGCTGGGCAAGCTGCTGTGGGTGCCCTGCTGGAGCAGGGCTTGGGCTGGCTGAGCTCCACAGGTCCGATCCAGCCCTAACTCTCTGGGGTTCTGTATGTGTCATTTTTTCTTCCCCTTCCAGGTCCTGAACTTGCCATGAATTACAAAGCAACCTGACCCCCTGCCAAGTGTCCACTGCTCCTAGCTAAGGTCTGACAGATGCCAGCTGAAGAGGAGGAGAAAGTTGTTTGTTGTGAGGGTGCTGGAGGGCTGGAGCAGGCTGCCCAGAGAGGTTGTGGAGTGATTTTAGGAGGTCTTTTCCAACCTCAGTGATGTGAAATTAAAGGTGGGTGACAGACTGGACTCTGGCACACACACTAAAAAAAACCCCAACTTCACCAATTTTTCCAGCCCGGCTTTCTGAATTGAGCACATCTCCTGCAGCAGAGGCAGCCAAGGCTTTGCTTCCCCCAGAAGACAGCTGGAGTTCAAAGCCACCACATCAGGCTATTTTAAGGAAAATAGCAGGAATTATCCCTGATAAATGTGATCCCATTATAGCAAATGGGGCATGTCTGCAGCTTCCTGATTCAGCTCCTTTTTATCCCAAAAATCCCTCTCCACTGCTTTGGAAGTCAGCCAGAACACAGCAAAACTTCAGGGTTTTTGCTGTGTTGTCTCCAGAAAGTGAGGAAGTGGAAGCTGTTTGCCCTTCCTTTGTCATTGGCATCTCAGCTCAGCAAGACCACTCCAGGGGCACCAGAGCTCTGTTTGGCCACTTCCTGACAGCAGCTTTGGCTGCATGACCCTGGGTCAGCTGTTCCTAGATTTGTGGAACAGGTTGGGTTGGAAGGGGACCTCAGAGGTCATCCAGCTCCAAGCCCCTGCTATGGGCAGGGACACCTCCCACCCACCAGCCCAGGCTGCTCAAGGCCTCATTCAGCCTGGTCTTTGAACACCTCCAGGGCACAACTCAAGGTCATGGAATCACAGAATGGTCTGGGATGGAAGGGACCTCCAAAGCTCATCCAGTCCAACCCCCCTGCCTCATCCAGCCTGACCCTGAACACCTTCAGGGAGGGCACATCCACAGCCTCCCTGGGCAACCCATTCCAGTGTTCCACCACCCTCCCTGCAAAGAACTTCTTCCTAAGTCCACTCTGCAGGTGTCCTCTTCTACTTTCACCTCATTGTCCCAACCCAATCATGTCCAACCCAAATCCCCCCTGGCACAGCTCAAGGTCACAGAATCACAGAATGGTCTGGGGTGGAAGGGACCTCCAAAGCTCATCCAGTCCAACCCCCCTGCACTCAGCAGGGCATCCTCCCCTAGAGCAGGTTGCCCAGAGCCCTGTTGGGCCTCACCTTGAATACCTCCTGGGATTCAGCCCCAAACCTGTTCCAGCTCATTTCCTCTTGTCCTGTCATTGCTGTTTGGGAGGAGAGACCAGCTGTGGATTTTAAGCCTGTTGGAAGCACTCCACCGAGAACTCTGTCCTGAGTCACTCTCATTAAGATCTTCCCCTGACTTCATAAAGGTGGGGAATGGATGTTTGTGGTGTGACCTGGAGCTCAGGGGCCAAGATGCCCCTGCAATGGGAGCCATCTTCTGCTGCAAGGTGAGCTCCTGGCTGGTGCTGCAGGTTTGAGTGGTCTGGCAGGGGCTGGCTGGAGGAGGGAGGGGAAGCCAAGCTGTGAAACCTCTGCCAAAGCCTCTCCTCTGCTCTGCAGACCTATTTTAAGCCTCAACATCTGCACGAAGGCCACAACTTAGCTACCCCTTCTGTGGAAACATCCTAGTTTTTGGGACTGATCCAAGCTCCCAGTAAAAGCTAAGCTTGAAACCTATTTCCTTGTTTCTGTCTGGGCAGAGCAGCCTGAAGGGACAACCTTGAGGGGTCCGACAAGCATGGCCACAGCTGGCACCCAGCCACTCACAGCCTCCTCCTCCCCACGACTTGCTTTCAGCCTGATGTCCTTGCTGTTTGCATTCCCTTTTTGTTTAACTGGCCTGGCAGCCCTTGGACACTTCCCACCGAGGACCCGACCCTTCCCCTTGCAGCGCGGGGGGAGCAGAGCAGCCTGCTCGCTGCAGCACCTCCTGGGAGCACTCCCAGCCCTCCTCCAGCCTGCCGTGCACCCAGGATGCGCTCCCGGGGGCTGGGCTTTGCTGGGCTCTGCGGTGAGCCCCCAGCCCTCTTGTGAGCCTGCAGCACCGTGGTGAGCCCCCAGATTTGTGATGAGCCCCCAGATTTGTGGTGAGCCTGCAGCTCCGTGGTGAGCCCCCAGCTCTGTGGTGAGCCCCCAGCTCTGTGGTGAGCCTGCAGCACCGTGGTGAGCCCCCAGATTTGTGATGAGCCCCCAGATTTGTGGTGAGCCTGCAGCTCCGTGGTGAGCCCCCAGCTCTGTGGTGAGCCCCCAGCTCTGTGGTGAGCCTGCAGCTCCGTGGTGAGCCCCCAGCTCTGTGGTGAGCCCCCAGCTCTGTGGTGAGCCTGCAGCACCGTGGTGAGCCCCCAGATTTGTGATGAGCCCCCAGATTTGTGGTGAGCCCCCAGCTCTGTGGTGAGACCCCACGCCCATGGTGAGCCCTCAGCTCCGTGGTGAGCCCCGTGGTGAGCTCCCAGCTCTCCCAGGGGCTGGATGTGAGGCAGCAAAGAGCTGGGCGCTAAGCTGCGGCAGCCGCACAGGACCTTCCCTCGCCTCCCCATCGCCCTCCGGGTCACTCACCAGTGCTGCTCTGGATGGTCCTGACGGTGGTGGTGGTGCGCGGCGGGGAGGAGGAGCGCAGGGACAGGCACTCATCGTCCTGCGAGCAGCCCTTCTCGATGGCTCGCACGTAGCTGTGGCTCCGCATGCGGAAGCAGCCTGGCAGGGGCAGGTCCAGCGCCTCGACGGCCTGCGACTCCAGCTCGCTGAACACCGACTCGCACACCGACTCGAACTGCCCGTTCACCTCCAGCTCGCTCACCTGCGGGCACACCGCGGGGCTCAGCGCCTGCTGGCACTGCTCAGCACCCACCGGCACTGCTCAGCACCCACCGGCACTGCTCAGCACCCCTGCGACTCCAGCTCGTTGAACACCGACTCGCACACCCACTCGAACTGCCCGTTCACCTCCAGCTCGCTCACCTGCGGGCACACTGCATGGCTCAGTGCCTGTTGGCACTGCTCACTCACCACCGGCACTCANCTCAGCGCCTGTTGGCACTGCTCAGCACCCACCGGCACTGCTCAGCACCCACCGGCACTGCTCAGCCCCCCTGCGACTCCAGCTCGCTGAACACCGACTCGCACACCCACTCGAACTGCCCGTTCACCTCCAGCTCGCTCACCTGCGGGCACACTGCATGGCTCAGTGCCCACTGGCACTGCCCAGCACCCCTCAGCACCCCTGCACCTGCAGCTCGCTGAGCACTGACTCACACTGTCCATTCGCCTCCAGCTCGCTCACCTGCGGGCACACTGCATGGCTCAGTGCCC
>VWZI01004533.1:178129-188663 GCA_013396835.1 Psilopogon haemacephalus | reverse complement strand
ACTGAGAGGAGAGAAGACTGAGAGGAGAGAAGACTGAGAGGAGAGGAGAGGAGAGAAGACTGAGAGGAGATCTGATCAGTGTCTATAAATATCTGAGGGGTGGGTGTCAAGTGGAGTGGGGCAATCTCTTTTCAGAGGTATGCAGTAATAACACAAGGAGAAATGGATACAAACTTGACCATAGGAAGCTTTACCTCAACATGAAGAGAAATTTCTTTACAGTAAAGGTGATGGACCACTGGAACAGGCTGCTGAGAGAGGTTGTGGAGTTTCCTTCTTTGGAAACTTTCAAAATGTGCCTGGATGCATTCCTGTATGGACTACCCTAGGTGATTCTGCTTTGGCAAGGGGTTTGGACTCTATGATGTCTGGAGGTCCCTTCCAACCTCCAACATTCTGTGCTTCTGTTGGCAGGATAAGGCCAGCAGGAATGAGAAGTAATCTTTCTTGCCACATGCAACAGAGCAATCTCAAACAGATGTGCTCTGCAATATTGCTCACACAAAGGGCACAGGGCTGAGGTGAGAGGGAAGAACCATTCTCGCAATACACTGCTAGCAGTTGAGAAACTCTGCAGGAAGGAAAGTGCACAGCAGTTCCCAACTGCCCTGGGCTACAAGCACCAAACCTGCAGGCAGCCTTGCTGACACTATATAATTGTGAGTAGAGTAGCCTGAACAGCACCCTTTGAATCACAGACCTTCATGCCTCTGGCAAATGGAAAAGCAGACATGGATAGATGATGAATATAGTGAGAATTGCATTCTAATTGGAAATAAGAGGCATATTACCTTGTACTGGATCAAATAACACCACGGATTAAAATGGCTGTGCTGAATAATTGAGATCCCAGTTGTATAATTTTTCCTATCATTTTACAGGTATGCCATGGAACTAGTAATATTCCACTAATAATTAAAGGGGGGGGAAAAAAGAGCTGCTCATAAAAAGGAGAAATATCAAAGAGTCATCAGTGAACAGGGACGTTAGAGAGAAAAGCAGAGTTCTGCCCACTCCTCATTCTTTTGAGTGGTCAAGTACGACTTCATAGATTCTTTTATAAAGTTATAAACACAAAGAAATTCGTGAGAAGCAGCTACTGTACTCATATGAACACATCAGGTGCATGATGATGCCAAAAAATCTTTACTTTTCCACCCCTGTGATGCTGCCTGCATTTGTGGTGCTGTGCAATGAGAAAGAATTGGCAAAAGTTGACTGACTAAACAAGGTAACAGCCACACAAAGTTGTAAACTAGGGGCCCAAAACAGAAACATTTCACAGAATCATAGAAGATTAGAAGTTGGAAGGGACCTCCAGAGATCGAGTCCAACACTGCTGCCAAAGCAGAATCCCCTCAGGTACTTGGCAGAGGAATGCATCCAGGTGGATTTTGAAAGTCTCCAGAGAAGGAGACTCCACAACCTCTCTGGGCAGCCTGTTCCAGTGCTCCATCACCTTTACTGTAAAGAAATTTCTCCTCCTCCTCCTGTTGAGCTGAAACCTTCTATGGTCAAGTTTGTATCCATTGTTCTTGTTTTATTACTATACATCAGTGAAAGGAGTTTGGCCCATCCACTTGACACCCACTCCTCAGATATTTATAGACATTGATAAATCCCTTTTCAGTCTTCTCTTCTCACAACTAAACAACCCCAGGTCTCAGTCTCTCTCAAGTCCCCCAGTCATCCTCATGGCTCTTTGTTGGACTCGCTCCAGCAGGTCCCTGTCTCCTTTGAATTGGGGAGCCCAAAACTGGACACCATATTCCAAGTGTAGTCTCACAAGGGCAGAGTAGAGAAGATTTAAGCCAACTCCATCTGAAGGGATCACTTTCTAAATCTAGGTGTGAGTAAGCTGCTTGTCCCCCATATCACACAGAGCAAGGAGCTGTAACTACAGGCAAAAAGTCTCTGCGTCATATCACTAATAGCTTGAAATTCAGCCTGCAGCCTCTTTTAAAAGACAGCAATTTCCCCAGAAATGTTTAAGTTTAGATCTATTATTGTTATTTCTTCTCAGGGGTGTAAAAATCCAGCTGGAAGGGCTTTCTTTCCTCTGTGTTGAGGTTGAAAATTCCTGGAAAGCCATGACAATATTCAGCATTCATGATTACACAGACAGCCATATTTCATGGAAATTACACAGGCTTTTAATACAGGATTATGAATGAACTCTAATGTTGAAATTATATCAGATTGAATTTCAGAACTTATTTAACATATTTCCATACAGCAACCTTGGGATATCTTTTCAATAACAGTGATTATTGAAGGCAGGCTGTTTCTTATGGAAACATTTGTTCAGGGTGGACAAGGCTTCCTGAGAAATGTTGTACATCTTGGCAACTGACATTTTAGTTGTTTTGAATTAACCTTTTTTAAACTTTATTTTATTTTTTCCCGCTCACAGCGAGAATGAAATGTTTCGCCTTATAATTCTTCATGCATGTCTTCAAAGAAACCTGGAGACTTTGCCACTGATTTTCTAAACTGTAATAGAGCCCCGGGCATGGAAACACTTTGTGAGTGCGAGGTGTGCATTTTACAGAATCACAGAAATATTGAGGCTGGAATAGACCTCTGAGATCATCAGGTCCTGCCTATGACCTAACACCACCGCATCAAACAGACCATGTCACTAAGTCACACATCCAATCTTGCCTTAAACACCTCCAGAGACAGCAGCTCCACCACCTCCCTGGGCAGGCCATTCCAGGGTCTAATTCCCCTTTCCATCAGGAAGTGCTTCCTAACATCCAACCTAAACCTCCTCTGGTGCAGCTTCAGGCCATGCCCTCTCATCTTGTCTCAAGATATCTTGCCTGGGAGAAAAGCCTGACCCCCACCTTATTACAACCTCCCTTCAGGTAGTTGTAGAGTGTGATAAAGTCCCTCCTGAGTCTTCTCTTTTCCAGGCTAAACAACCCTAGCTCCCCCAGTCTCTTCTCATCAGCCTTTCCCTCCAGTCCCTTCCCCAGTCTCATTGCCCTCCTCTGGACCTGCTCCAGCACCTCAGTATCTCTCTTGCAGTGAAAGGCCCAGAGATGCACACAGTGAGCCCTCACCAGTGCCAGTACAGGGGCAGGATTTACATCCCCAGTTCTGCTGGCCACACTATTTCTGATACAGATCAAGATGCCATTCACCTTCCATGCCATCTGGACACAGTCTTTGCTCATGTCCAGAAGGTTGTTAACCAGCTGGCCCAAACTGTTCTGTTACTCTCAAAATACAAAAATTCTTAGCTAGTGTCTTTCTTTTAAAAGCAGGAATTGCCTCAACTGATTTTGAAGGCATCTCTAAAGTATCTTGTTAACAGGTCTCCTAGAACCGGCTGCCCAGGCCATTGATTCAAGCCATTTGAATGGAATAGAGTTCAGATTTTACTTTGTATAATGGCAAATACATTAAGATTACACATTGCCCTGGACATCATTGTGGTGGGTTGAAAGTACCCCCAAAACAAATCATCAGAATAGCTCAGAAGTTTTGGAAGCAAAATGAAGCTATATTTACAAATCTAGAAGCATGAAATAAAATGCATAGGTGCAAAATACATTTACAATTATTTACCACTCAGAAACAATACAAGGACCCCCCTTGGACAAAGAGAAAGAAAAAATATTCCCCCCCTCCCCAAGCCTTTATAAGGGAGAAAGAGAAATCAGAAAGGTCCCACTGCTGCTATCTATTTAGCCATAACACAAGTGTCAGCCAAGGTCAGCAAAAGCCATGCACAAACATCAGCCACCAGCAGCCAGAGCAAAGAGGAAAAAAGGAAGAAAGAACAGGTTGTGCCGTACACTATATACTAATTAACAACCCAGATGTGCTGGTTTGAGCTAATTGGAGAATTTGAGTGAGAAATTAGACTATAGGCTGAGAGAGGAAAACAGATGATGATACTTCCCTCAGAGCTCTGAGGAGAAAGAAAAAAAATATTGTTTTAAGATTTGTAACCCAAATATAGATAAGTCAGAGGGCTCCAGGCCTCTCTGGGCTGTGGCTGCTCCTTGCATGGCTCCGTTTCCATACCTTTTGTAGCTAATTCCCAATAATTCCACTAACTTCTTTTCCTACTGCTAATCTCCCTGGCTGATTTACTTTCACCTATCTGCTGCATCAACAGGTGGTGAGATAAGATTGGAGAAGGGGGAAAAGGTGGTTGGGGTGGTTAGAAAACCCCTCTTAGGGATTTTGATCTCTGGGAGGGGAGTGGTGTTTATGTATTACTTTTTCACTGTATGTATCTATAAATATCTGTTATACAATGTAAATATCTGCTTGCATATTGTGCATAGCTGTAAATATAAAGCTTAATTTACCAACTTCCAGCTGTTCTGAATCCTAGCCTGGGTTATGTCAAAGGGTGGGGGGGGGCAGGTAACTGCTAAACCACCACACCAATAGAATGATATAAACCTATCTATTATTTTCCTTTTATATCCAATCCCTTGCTTTATTTAACTTCTACTCAAGTATGTCCAGAAAGTTCCTGTTTCTTGTTTAGAGTTTAGAACTGGGCTAGAGCGTTAGTGTTAAATCACCACAACCATATACACTTGGAAAGCAGAAGTCAGTGACTCACCTTTGGGATCTGCCTCTGTGAGCAATTTCCCTGCACCGTCCTCACAGCACAGCTTGAGGACAGTACCCTCGACCACCAGCTCAGCTCTGCCATTTTGCCTTCTTCCCCTACAGAAAGCAGCACAACTTATATTCCATTGTCTGGCATATCACTGGAATAAAATGTAGTTAATTTGAATACGTTTGCTAGGTAAAGCTCCAGGTAATTGCCTGTGGCAATTGATGTGGTTCTCTCCTGGTATTGCTTCTCCATATTCACCCACTGCCATCAAGAGCACCTGGACTACGGCACTGACACCACATCCTATTTGCCCCTCATTCACACTGGTGTCAGTCAGAAACAAATGCTACAGAAAACACTTAGTTCTCCCACTGTGAGGCTTTCCCTCAGTCATTAGCAAGTTTGATAGCTCTCATTAGTATAGTTTCATCACTGGAGAACAGAGATGTGTGTTTCCTGCACTGGTGACATAAACGGTCCCCTCACTTTGACACTGCTGGAAGAAATATGTATTTCTCAGTCCTAAAACAGTAATCCATTCACAGTACACTTCTACACCGGCCGTTTTTTTACTCACCTCTCTTAAATGGTCAAAACTGTGTAACTGGATGCCACAGGGGCTATACTTCTAGCACCTAATAGAGACTCTTTGAAGGGATATTTTGAAGACGTCTGAAATAGGAAACTCTGTAACCTATCCCTTCACTGCTGTTGTGAAACTCTGGGTGAGTCCACATAGATGTGGATTTTTATTGCAGTTCAACATTTCTAAATACTATTTTACTGGTTAAGAATGGGAGGAATCATATAAAACTTACTTTTCTTTTTGCCCTATAACTTGACCCACAGAGTAGATCTACTCATGAAATGTCAGCGGGAACCAAATGTCTTCACAGAGGGACAGCAATTATCTATGGCAAGTTTGCTTTGCGGTGAAAAAAGCAAGGATGAAAAAACATCCACATACGGAGAGTCACATCCATTTTTACACAGTGTTATGTGTGTCACGCATGGCCACCCAGCTGGGCATGGAAATGGCTGGACATGTGGTTTCCCCCGAGCAGACTGAGTAAGGCCAAGGAGCCTTTTCAGCAGAGCTGTCCTCAGGTATGACAAGTCATATACTCTTAGAAAGGGTGGTCTTGGCCAGTTAGCAAGGAGAACCAAAGCTGTGCATCCTGTGCCACCAGATTCATCCCTGTGATGCAGGCCAGCAGGGCAAGGGAGGGGATTCTCCTCCTTTGCTCTGCTCTCCTGAGACCCCAGCTGGAGTACTGTACAGTTCTGGAGCCCTCGACACAAGAAGGACATTGAACTGTTGGAGCGAGTCCAGAGGAGGGCTGTGAAGATGCTCAGAGGGCTGGAGCAGCTCTGCTATGAGGACAGGCTATGAGAGTTGGGACTCTTCAGCCTGAAGAAGAGAAGGCTTTGAAGAGACCTTGTAGTAGCCTTCCAGTATCTGAAGGGGGCTATAAGAAGGCTAGGGAGGGACTATTTACAAGGTCTTGTAATGGCAGGATGAAGAGTAAGGGGTTTAAACTGGAAGAGGGGAGATTTAAATGGGATTTTAGGAAGAAGTTCTTTACAGTGAGGGTGGTGAGACAATGGAACAGGCTGCCTAGGGAGGTTGTGGCTGCTCCCTCCCTGGAGGTGTTCAAGGTCAGGTTGGATGAGGCTTGAGCAACCTATTCTAAGTGAGAGGTGTCCTTGCCTATGGTAGGGGGTTGGAACTGGATGATCTTTGAGGTCCCTTCCAACCTAAACCATTCTATGATTCTATGCAATTCAGAAGAGAAGCAAAGCTATATTTAAAAGTGCCTCCATATGCACCAACACTGGGAACTTCTGTGGGAACTTCTTTCTATTTCCTGGTACTCTGCATCAGCTTATTAAAGATTCAGTTCTGGTTTTCCACTAATGATCTTGAAGGAAACATAGCTGGTATAGAAATCTCCATATCCTGAATATTTGAAAGTCAAAATAAAACACCAAAAGGGAAGTGGAAAACCTACTATCACCTGACATCTGAGCATAGGAAAAGTGTTGCTTCACTATGACCAAAATGCTTTTAGATGCAACCCGCTACTGGGCACTGCCTCGGCCTTCCAAGAATTCCTTTTTCACTCTAAACACTGACTCCAGTCAAGGCAAAGTATTTATTGCTCTCATCTGAGGATCTCCTACATGCTTGGAGGTACTTGAGTTCATAAGTGAGACTACCAAACACTATTCCTGGTGCACACACATCAGTGATTTCTTGGACACACTCCACCTATGTCACAGTGTCAGTAGGAATGAGTGAAGCTGCCGTATGGCCAGACTGCTGTCTGGTTTAAATGTCTAGATTTGGGTGTTACTAAAATCACCTCCCACCACTGCTGTCCTTGTTTTCCAAAGTAAACAACCCCTGGCGTCTTGGGTCTTGAACAGCCTCAAGTGTCTGACCTTGAAAAACAAAAAAAAAAATTTATCTGAAAAGAAAAATCTGCAGTCTAAATGATTTGGGGCACTACTTTCCTTCCTCAGCAGGATTCTGGACTGCCCAGGTTTTAGTAGGAGATGCTTGCATGCCACAAACATACATGGGAACATATTTGCCCCCTGATGATATGTCAGGAAAGGGTTTTGAGTTGGCAGGCTATTAAAAGCCCTAGCCAGACAAAGATTAAATTGTAATTTATCAACAGAGAACACTGAATTCATGGCCACTGGTGAAGTGCTGGGACTGCTGGTAGCACACAAAGCTGACATTGACAACAGAGAGACAACAAATTCTAAGGATTGCTTAGAATTTTCTCAGGTTTGGGGCAAAAAAAAAAAACCACCAAAACCAAACCAACCAAACCAAAAAAAACCTCACAAACAAACAAACTATTGCCATTTTTATTTCCTAAAAAATTGTTCAAACTAGGAACAAGAAGATGATCACCTTCTTAAAATCATAGAATCACAGAGCATTAGAGGTTGGAAAGGACCTCCAGATATCATTGAGTCCAAACCCCTTGCCAAAAGCAGGATCCCCTGGGGTAGCCCACACAGGAATGCATCCAGGTGGATTTTGAAAGTCTCCAGAGAAGGAGATTCCACAACCTCTCTGGGCAGCCTGTTCCAGTGCTCTGTCACCCTCACTGTAAAGAAGTTTCTCCTTATGTTGAGGTGAAACCTTCTTTGTTCCAGTTTGTATCCATTGCTCCTTGTCTTGCCACTGGACACTACCGAAAAGAGATTGGTCCCCTCCACTTGACATGCACCCCTAAGATATTTATAGACATTGATCAAATCTCCTTTCAGTCTTCTCAAGACTAAACAGCCCCAAGTCTCTCTTCACAGGGCAGATGCTCAAGTCCAATTCCCTGTCTTTCTTGAACTGGGGAGCCCAAAACTGGACACAGTATTCCAGGTGTGGCCTCACCAGGGCAGAGTAGAGGGGGAAATTCCTGCACAAGAGGAATTGCTGAAGCAGCAAGGATCTACAAACACATTGTGATTGCAATTATCTTCTGCAGCACTTAAAGGAAGGTGTGAAAATAGGTAAGGATGCATGCAGAAAGGCAGCTGGGGGACTGTCTCACTGAGGGATCAGCAGTTCTGTGCTTCAGCTGGTACAGACCATCCTTCTGAGAATTTGCTTCATGGTTTTTAGGATTCCTATTCTCTGCACTTCCTATTAGGAGGAGCAGGATTTCTCCAAAGGCATTCTATTCCCAGAGAAAGTTTTTAATTAGTATTTTAAATATTTAATGTCAGGTATGTTGAGGAATCTTTCCCAGTAGACTTTAATTTCCTTTTCCATCCCCTCAGATTTCACTGCAGTCAGTTGTGTCAGACAGATACCAGAATGAAGAATTAGGATCTATTTTCACAGGGTTTCAGAAGCTTGTGTTATTTTAGTTGTCCTGAGCTGTGTTCTCACAGTGCCATGGTGGGATTCTATCTCATTTAAGAGGAACAAATGGGTCAAACAGCAACAGGTAACCCTCCACCTACCCTTCCAACTCCTGGTTGCTCTCTGCATAGAAACCGACTGCTCTTACATTAAGGAATTCAACCTCCTCACCAGCTGTAGCATCACCAAGACTCTTGGGGATACCACCACAGTGGTTTCTGTGAACCAGCACCAGCAACAACTAATTTCACAAAGAAACAGTGAACAGCTAAGAAATCACATGGAATGCTGCCTGCTACAGACCCAAGCCAAATGTGAAGTGGTGTTCTAGAGGTGACAGGATCTCTACACCATTACAGACCTTCTAAGTTTCCCAGTCCCAGGGGTGCAGTTTCACGGGAAGAAAAACCTGTTTCAGATCACGCCAGATATTTTGCGCACTGCCCAGCAGTTGTTATACCTGAGGATGTTCTCCAGATGTTCGTGTTTGCATGAAACATACAATAATAAAGTTGCAAACTGGAGGAAATAATGCCTGGACTGCAAGAAGAAGGGCTTTTGGGTGGTCTGGAAAGCACATGAATATTAACTAGCCCACATGCAAAATCAACTTGTCCATTTTAAAAGGACAATAAAGGCTTCTTTTATTTGCTCTTCTAAAGAACTGCTACTTTTTCCAGCAAATGGGCACACAAGATTTGTCATGGCTCTTACAATGCCAGTAGGTGATTGCTTGTATTTTGGGGAGCAGACACTCCTTCCACTTGGACAGACAAGGAGTGAGAAGTACAGGATCTAAGACAAGACAAAGACACAGTACAAATAGCTTTTAGGCTATGGTATGAATAAAATATGAATATATTGTTTAGACATTGTCTAGAATACCAGCTACTGGGGGGAAGGGGAAAAAAAAACAACAAACAAAAAAAAACCAAAAAAAACAACCCAGAAGAAAATCCTTGCAGTAACTGAAAATGGAGGGGATGGAAAGAGACCTGTAGCATTAGGGCAGTAAAATATCCTGCCTAAAAAGAAGTTAGGACACCGGTATCATCTGCACTGAAACTATAAAGCGCACCCAATGAGAATGTGCTGGCTGACATCTGCAGAATGAAATGCCCTCAGTGTCTGCAAGCTGTTTAACAAAAGGTGAACAAAACAGGAGTGTGAAACTGGAAGCAGCTTCTCTCTTCTTTTTGGGAACTGTTTCTCTTTTTCTGCTGGCCTAGGCAAAAGGTCTGAGAAGACTGGTTAGAAGTCTGTATTGGGTTTGAGCTAGCTACCCCTGAGCCCAAAAGCCCAATAAAAACTCAATCCGATTTGGAAGTAAAAAAAAGGTATAAAACTTTAACAATAAATAGGAGGGGAAAAGGTTTTTTTTTTACAGAAGGTGGGAGAAAAGGGGAACCCGAATGCAAGGTATGGAGAACGAGGGAAAAAATACAGAAACTGAGGAGAAGGGGGAAAAGAGGAAACAAAATACAAATACAACCCGTGGAAGGCAATTGAGTCCAGAGTCTGAGATGGATGGTTTTGATGTTGAAGGCAGGATGTAGGAATTTGATGGTGAAAAGCAGTTAGTCCAAGTTCCAAATAAAAATGGTGGTGCCCTCCACGTGGTGGCAGAGAGCACATGGTTTGGCAGCAGAGAGCAGTCAGGACAAGAGGAAGAGAGAGAGAAGACAAGCTGGGCTCCCCTTTTTATAGCCAGATCCCAGCAGGAAGTGGGAGCAGCTAACCATGACACCTGGGAAAAGGTCAAACTGCCCCTTGGGAGGAGTTGGAGGGTTCCCAGGTGGACTTAACCCTTTACATTGTCATAGGAGGTCTCTGGGGAAGGTTTCCAAGTGTACTGTTCCTTCTTAATTTAGACTGCTCAAGTGGTTCCTGATCCCAAAAACATGTGGACAGAACCAAGACCTTTTAGCTCAGTGCATTTAATATTGCAATAGCAGTGTAATCACATGCCTACACTGTTCAGAGCTTGGCTAGTTCAGTGATTTCACTGATTGAGGTGCATTTGGAAGTATTATCTTGCTTTAAAAAAAAAAAAAAAA
>VWZI01004533.1:157612-178105 GCA_013396835.1 Psilopogon haemacephalus | reverse complement strand
AGCAAAAGCAAAACACAAGAAGTGACTGTAAAAAAACCAGAGTTGCTGATTGCTGTCATGGCTTTGATCTGAAAGGCACAGTCAGGCTTCTCTTTATAATAAAACAGCAGCAAGCTGGACTGGAAGACAGGTCTTCAGATACACAGAATTAAACTTTTTCTAGGTTTATTGTGGGGCCTGTAGGTGGCCTCATTTTAATAGTTAATAAAGCAAAGATTCTTAGTTCTGTTTTGCCAATGAGCTAAGCAATGCTTTCTCTTATTCTACTGAATTTACAAGCCGAATGAACTTGCTTCTAATGCTACTGAATATTCTGCCACTTTTCCAATGAGCTAAGCAATGCTTTCTCTTGCTTTGCTGAATTTACAAGCTGAATGAACTTGCTTCTAATGCCACTGAATATTCCACCACTTCTTGTGTAAGCAACAGGGTATACAGCACACTGACTTTAATTGGAGAAGTGCAAACATTTGTTTTGTTTTCATCCTTAAATCCCTTCTAGGATGAGAAGAGAGAGGGCACGACTTTGAAACTCTGAGTTAGGGCCAGAAAAGTATCCTGTATCATGTATTTCACAACCCCTCCCAGACCAGAGGTGGAGGAGCAGAGGACTGCTGGCCATGCAACGACATTAACCACAGACGTTTTGCAAGATACTGAAAGAAAATTTTATATACATCACATATGCTCTTGGAGATGACCTAACCTCATGGCTTATAAAAGCCTGTTAAGTAAATGGGCTGTAAAACAAGGATAAGTGAATTAAGACAGAGATCTTTCACAGAATTGTCAGGATTGGAAGGGACCTCAAGGAACATCTATTTCCAACCCACCTGCCACGGGCAGGGACACCTTTCACTAGATCAGGTTGCTCAATACCAGCATCCATGTCCTTGATCCACACTTGGCATCACATTTATGACAGCGTGTTTTCCACTGTCACCTCAAAAGAAATGCTGACTTACAAGGTAGTCTTATTTGAGTGAGCCTTTTTTGGGGGTGAGGGAGAAGAGGAAGTAAAATGGAGCTTAGCTAGTGCCACAGAAAGCTCCACTTTTATCAGCTGTTGAAAGGATCTGCTAGAGAGAGTCCAACAGAGAGCCACAAGGATGGTTAGGTAACTTGACAATCTCCCCTATGGAGAGACTGAGAGACCTGGGGCTCTTTAGTCTGGAGAAGAGAAGACTGAGAGAAAATCTGATCAATATCTATAAATATCTTCGGGCTGGGTGTCAAGTGGAGGGGACCAATCTCTTTTCGGTAGTGTGCAGCAATAAGACAAGGAGCAATGGATGCGAACTGGAACAAAGAAGATTTCACCTCAACATAAGGAGAAACTTCTTTACAGTGAGGGTGACAGAGCACTGGAACAGGCTGACCAGAGAGGTTGTGGAATTTCCGTCTCTGGAGACTTTCAAAACCCACCTGGATGCATTCCTGTGTGGGCTGCCCTAGGGGATCCTGCTTTTGGCAAGGGGTTTGGACTCAATGATATCTGGAGGTCCCTTCCAACCTCTAACATTCTGTGATTCTGTAACAGTGTCTCATGTTTCATGCTAGTAAATTAGGCAGATCCTACCCCATGGGTCATTATCAGCACTATCATGCATTGGCCCACTGGAGGAAAGTTGTGTGCTTCAGTTTTATCTCGCCTTTTATCCTGAGACATGCCAGAGCCTTCAGAGATCCCTCACCTGTAAGCACAAGTTAGAGGCCAATGCATTACTTCTCAAGGTCCTTCCTTTCTTGGACCATCATCTATCTTATATAAACCAACATGTCAGCCTACCACCACCCACACATGGAACACATGCCATAGCCACTGTGCTAAGGCCCCAGTTGCAAACAGTTCACAGAGCTTGCTGAAAATGGTTTACAATTAAGGTGCCTTTTATGTATGGAAGCCTCATAGCTATAATGATAGGAAAATCAGAGGCTGGTTTGTTAACTGGTTTCATGTTGCTGATCATGCCACCACTGCTTCTCCCACTCTGCAACCAGGGGAACAGTAGCAGCAGCAGGGAGAATGTCTCGTATTAGGAATTTCCCTGGCTTTCAAGTGGTGGGGTGTGTGCCTGTGTCTTAAGCACCATGGCATGCCAATACACAGCCTGCCTTGAGTTGGACTGAAGTGCAGAGCTATCCCTCACGCCTGCTGCCAGGCCAGTAGCAGCAAGAGGTTCACACACCTCCAAAGATCTGTCTTAGCACAGCATCTCTCAGTGCCAATGGATTGACTGGGTTGTGCTAGGCAAAGCCTCCACGGGGCATCTAGCTGCACTTCATCCAGTTAGTGCATCATTTTAGAAATACCAAACTAGTACAGTTCTGACAGAGAACCATGGTAGATGAGTGGAAGGCTCCAAGAGATTAATTTTCTGAATAACAGGGATTATACTAAGCTTGTAAACCAAATCTGTAGTGTGTCATCTGTCCTAGGACACTCTGAAATGTTCAAGAGTGATTCGAAAGTGAATTGGTTTTGATGTAACCCTCCAGTTTCCATTAATAAAAACAAGGAAGCTGGTGTGAAAACAACCTGTAATTTCTTCCCCTTCCTTGCACCTATTTTTAAAAACCCCACTGCTTAGTAGTTATTACTGAATGGCATTACCTTGCTGTCCACAGGGTGTTCCAAACCTGCATCCTTGGAGATGAAATTTTGATAGAAACCAACTTTCCAGCCAAATTCCTTCAGACTGAGTGTGGGCACCATGGTGTTCCTATGGCACATCCTTAACTCATCACATCCCACACTGCAGCTTTCTGTTGAGGTACTGGAATGTGTCCAGAGAAGGGCGATGAAGCTGGTGAGGGGCCTGGGCCACAAGCCTTATCAGGAGAGGCTGAGGGAGCTGGGGTTGTTTAGCCTGAAGAAGAGGAGGCTCAGGGGTGACCTCATTGCTGTCTACAACCTGAAGGGGAGTTGTAGCCAGGTAACCAGGCAACCAGCAACAGAACTAGGGGACACAGTCTCAAGTTGTGCCAGGAGAGGTGTAGGCTGGATGTTAGGAGGAAGTTTTTCACAGAGAGAGTCATCTGCCATTGGAATGGGCTGCCCAGGGAAGTGGTGGAGTTGCCAGACGTGTTCAAGAAAAGCCTGGGTGGAGCACTTAGTGATCTTGGATAGGTCTGGGTGATAGGTTGGACTGGATGATCTTGGAGGTCTCTTCCAACCTATTCTATTCTATTCTATTCTATTCTATTCTATTCTATTCTATTCTATTCTATTCTATTCTATTCTATTCTATTCTATTCTATTCTATTCTATTCATCTGTAATCAGAAAACACCCTTAGGATTTAGACTTTCAGAAGCAGCCAAAACTTAGGCTAAGTAAAAGCCATACCTTTCTCTGAATGTTTCCTCTCTCTACTGGGCCTGGGTGATTCAAATATTCTCTCAAAAGCAGGTCTGGTACCCTGCAGTGCTGTGCCCCTGCTAGAAACCTGCTGAAGATGAAGTGCTGGTTATATAATATTCTCAGTCAGTTAAGGGAATGTAAATCAAAGCAAAATCAGTTCCCTAGGGCACACTGCAGCTAGAGACACAAAACCCAACATAAAGCTAGATAAATAAGGAAGGAGAACAAAATTATTTATAAAGAAGGTTTATTTTGTATTTGTGTACAACAAGTATATGAAAACAATTTATTTTTGAAAAAAAAAAAGGTATATTTGATTTCTTAAANTATAGTATATATAAGCAGCATGTGTGACTTTCATGGTATTTTAAGGTATGTTATTTAAACATCTGAATAGCAATAGTGATAATACAAAATATAATTTGTTATTTCTGCACAGTTTGCATTCAGGTTTTTTTATAAGCATCTAGACAGTGCAAAATTTAAACATACAGAAATATTCTCCTACAATTCTATCCATTGTGCTCAGCTCCCAAGTTTCCTCTGTCCTGATCGTAACCACACCAAACCCAATCTGCAGGGTTCAATATTAGCCCTTACTAGCATCTTCTCAGAGCCATGCAAGGAAATCTGCCTTGCCTTGCTCTGTGCTGTGTCATTGTGTGCACACAAGAGAGAACAATGCACTTCCTATGTTAAAGGGTCTCACTCCCAGAGATCACATACACCTCACCATATTGACTCATTTCATTGCACTCCATATCCTGCAAAAATAAATCTTCTGTAGGACAGCATACGCTGCTGCAGACTGAAGTTTAACTAATATATTTCTTTAACATAAGGGCAGAAATATACCAAAATTTTATAACACTTAAATTCAACTGTAATCTGGAATTAAACCACATTTCTGTACAACACTTTCATAGATGCTGGGTTGCTTAGGTTTTTTTCTATGTTTGTGGTAGAGAAAACCTACTTTTCCTTAAATAAAAGCAAGGGGTAAAGGCAGTCCTTCTAGAGGAAATTGCTAAAAGCCAATGTGAGCAGGGGTTGGACTAGATGACCTTTGGAGGTCACTTCCAACCCATACATCTCTATGATTCTATACTCAACCAACTTGAAACACCAGAGACCAGTCTGCAGATCCTTTCCTGTAGCCAATGAGCAACTCCTTAGATGACATCTGGGGGAAGACTCATGTGAGTAGGTGCTTGGTACAGGAGAGCCTGAGAGTTTTAGCTCTAAATATTGATCTTTATTTTGCATCAATTTGATGTTAAGATGTATCCTTTCGGTATTTTTCAGATCTTTCTTTTGCTGATAAAAAAAAAAAAAAAGGCAATTCTGACTATTCCACATGTTTTGACAGTAGCTGTAATTTAACTGAAGGATGATTGCAATTTAGATATAGAGTCATAGAATCAGAGAATTGTCAGGGTTGGAAGGGACCTCAGAGATCATCCAGTTCCAACCCCCCCCTGCCATGGGCAGGGACACCTCACACTAGATCAGACTGCCCAGAGCCCCATCCAGCCTGAGCTTAAACACTTCCAGGAATGGGGCTTCCACCACCTCCCTGGGCAACCTGTTATATATTTATTATCACAGACTTAAACACCTCAATCCTGTCTCCACAGCAATCAGTTGCTGCTTTGCTCCTACAAGAAATAAAATGAGATCCAAAGAAATTTAGTCACAAAGTTTGCTAATAGAAGTAAATACTGTATTCATTGAGACTCTCAATGCTTAAAGGCAAAGTGGTGTTAGCAAATACTGCACAGCACAGCTTAAAGAACAGTATTATGCACCATTCTAGAGAAATTGTTAGTCAGCAAAATCTAAAGCCAGTTATGAAAAAACAACTTATGAGACAGCAAATTTTGCTATGTGAAAATTTATGGAGCTCCGACAGGCTTTTTTCAAATTAATTTCTTAACCCACTCACTCGTGTCCTGCACCACAACTGCAAAAATAAAGGCTGTGGCCTTGTAGGCAGTATGCTACCAGAGCAGCTTATCTCTAAAACTAAAACTCCAGGTGGGGTCTCACTCTTTCTGCTGCATTCATTCTTTTAGCAGAAACTGTCACACGTCTGAATCCAGGATAAAGCCTGAGACAAGTGTCATCTGTCATCTACTTCAGTCCTCAAGTTTATCTCTGTACTTGTCCATAGAACAGGCCCTGCAGATTTCAACCTTAATTCAGATTTCAGTTCTTGAACAAGTCTCAGAAAAAGACCAAGACTTGCTAGCAGCCTTATTAGTTAAAAATCTTGATTTGAATATCAAACGGGAGAAAAATAGATGCTGAGACAATGTTTACATCCTTTCAATCACACCCTTGAAATTTTGGCAGCAAATCAGCCAAAGAAAGGGCTTTGCCTCTCATCCATCTCTCTCATTTGGGAAGGAACAGCCATAACTACAAGTTTCTGCAGGGTGTGGCTGATGCTGGGAGATGGCTGGATACATATGACCAAAGGCTGCATGCCTCGCAAGTCAGGACAAAGCAGAGATGTGCTAGGAATTCAGGATTTTTTTATGCCCAGCAGTTGCCTATAGACTGGAGATAAAACACAAGTCTCTCCTCCCACACAAGAAAGAGGAATATTGTTCAACACAGCACTAAGAATAAACTAATAAATAATGATGCCAAAGCCTCTCTGTTTAAGGATCCCCCAAAGCAATCTCAAAGAAAAGAAAGGAAAAGAAAACCTGTGGCATCAGTCAACAAGTTTCTCAATCCAATTATATAGTAAATGCACCAGCAGGCAAGGCCTCCGTTCTGGAAAGGTGAGGAAGAAGAAGAATGGTGCAAAATGCTTTCGTACATTTAAACATTCATAGGCTATAAGAGAGCAGGCAACTTAGAAAACATCCCTTGTAAGCCATGTGGGATCAGTGCAGTTCTCTGCAGTCTTTGATTCATGCTACAGCTCAGCTTTGCCTGTTTGGGCAGGACTGGCATTGCTGCTGCCTTCCCCGGCGTTATTCTTGTCTGCTGGCTTGAAAGACAACGAAGCAGAGTTTGTGCAGTACCGTTTGCCAGTTGGGCGAGGTCCGTCATCAAAAATATGCCCCAGGTGAGCACCACACTGAAACAAAATACAACAGAGAATCACTGCATCTTTCTGTGCAGTCTGAGGACATTACCAAGACTTTAGGTAATGACTAGGAGCCACTTCCAAGGAAGCACATTGATGCCTACATTGCTCTTCCAACTGGGATTTACAGCCTACATTTATCTGAAAGAGTGACCTGAGATGAACTTCTGAGATACCATGGGCACCTAAAACGTCAAGATCAAGTTTCCTCTTTGTTGTCCATTGAGCCACGGCAGGCTGCATGTTTGGTTGGGCCAGTGTTTCTCAGAAGCTGCTTGTCTCTGTGATGACCTAATGGCAGGAGCTCTGTCAAAAACATAGTGATGAAGCAGCACTGCCCACACGTCACTTAGTGCTGTTAGGATAGTGGGGTAAGAAGGGGGCGGCCAGAGCTTTGGGTTCTCCTCAGCCTGCAGCCATATGCTACACCTCTCAGTAAGAAATCACTGAATTTTTTTTAACTCTACACAGCCTCTTCTGAGCATCACATTCCTTCTGGGTGCAGCTTGTCCACTACTCCACTCCTATTACTTTCTGTAGTATATACGGGATAGGGACAGGTGACTGAAAAAGACCTGTAGTAAAGACATGCAAAATATTTCTGAATTAATAATCTTTATCTGGGATTGATTACAAATAGGAATGATGCTGAATTTGCTTCCTGTAAGATGTATGAAACTACAGATGGTCTGTGGATACTTTTGTTTTGTACAAGCCAGCCTCAGATGCTTGTAGAGGACAATCAGAGGGCTGGAGCACCTCTCCTATGGAGACAGACTAAGAGAGTTGGGGCTGTTCTGTCTGGAGAGGAGAAGGCTCTGAGGAGACCTTATTGTAGCCTTCCAGTATCTGAAGGGGGGCTACAAGAAAGCTGGTGAGGGAGTTTTTAGGGTGTCAGGTAATGATAGGACTAGGGGGAATGGAGCAAAATGAAGTGGGTAGATTCAGATTGGATGTTGGGAAGAAGTTCTTCACCATGAGGGTGGTGAGACCCTGGAACAGGTTGTCCAGGGAGGTGGTAGAACCCTCATCCCTGGCAGTTTTTAAGGTCAGTATAGATTGGGCTCTGAGCAACCTGATCTAGTGTGAGGTGTCCCTGCCTATGGCAGGGGGGTTGGAACTGGATGATCTCTGAGGTGCCTTCCAACCCTGACAATTCTATGATTCTGTATTCAAGGTGAACGCTGCTGCTTCGCTCTGTAAGAAAGGCACAGCCCCTTGCTTTACAGAACAGCAGAATATTTTTAAGAAGCTGATCCAGGTGATCCTCATTAAAAAAATTAGGATTGATATGGCTGTACACTATGGCTGACAACTTCTCTGGATTATAAGAACTTCTTGTAATTAGTCACTTAAAATCCACTAGTTCATTTTTACAGCCTGCCATGAGAAATAAAAAAATAAAACCTTGCACTGGAGAAATATTTATCTTGAACAGGAAAGTCATGCTGCTCTACTGAAGAGCCTTGGCCTTTCAAGTCAATAGCTGATCTCAGTGAGAGCCGGAATGCTGTAACTGAGATCACAGAGCTGCTCGTGGGCTCGCAGTCAGACAGCAAAAATTAAAGACTGTAAATTATTCCTAACATTGAACTAATTCATAGCATCCCAAATACAAAAAGGCAACAGTGACTACTCTGAACTGTGAGTGAGTTAGTGATGGCAAATCTAATGTGTTGCTACTGCTCTCCTGCTGTTCTGGCCTTTACTTCACCGAGGCAGTAGGAAGGCTATCTGGAGAACCTTTGCCTTCATGTTAAACTCTTTCAATAGACTGAAAGGCTGGGGGAGGCTCTCGTGCCAGCTAGGAGGGACAGAAATTATTCTTGTCTAATGATAGCTGAATCAATAATCCTCACTGCCCCTGGAAGCAGGGCAGGTAGGCATGGGAAACCTCAGTGCTCTGAATCGTTATTCCCACCTATGCAGCCACATCCCAGAACAGGCTCCCTGCTCCCAGAGAAGTGTTGCTGAAACAGCCTTGGCCATCCAGTAAGGATCTCAACAACAAACAAAGGCACTTCCAGCCTGTGCTATTGGCAGGACAAGCTCCCAGAGGCAGTGGAAAAAAGCAGGGATGACTTCAGGTTAAGCAGCAGCTCAGCTTTTTAAGAAAAGAAGACAAACAATGGCAAATGAGGAAAGGAAAATTGCATGGGAAATAGAGAAGACAAAGCTTCAATTCTTGTTCCTGAAAGACCGCTGTCTTAACACTCTTTGCTCCATTCTCCACTGCTTATTTTATTTCATTGAGGTACAGACTGAAGTTATTTTTTAGGCACTTTGGGCAGAAAACCTCTGCTGTTTCTCAGAGTGGGGTCTCTTACAATGAGGCATTCCACCTGATTATAAAGCTTTTCCATACCTTGGGAAAAAAAATACCAAAAACCCCTAAGTGTCCCAGAGAGAGTATTTTTCTCAGTGCTCAGCATCCTAATTAAATCATCTCATCTCAACTAAGAATGCTTCAAAACCTCCTGGCTAGAAGTGTTAAACAGATCTTTTCCAGATTAACATTTAACCAAAGATAAATCATTCTCTCTCCACTGGATGGAAACAGGACAAGAAAAACCGTAGAGAGAAATGGTCTGCAGGAGTAATATACTCACATACAGACTACAAAGACAATCTATCAAAAAGGTTTTCCTCACAAGCTCGAGAAGCTGCGCAACAGTCCGAGGTAGTCTCATTACACCTTCTTGTGATGGCAGAATCACATCAGGATTAGATTACTGCAGAATTTGTTACCTTTTGAGATTACCCCTCACCAAAGATTTATGTGGCAATTCTCTCTGTAGAGGGCTCTATAATTCAGCTGCCCTAAAAAGAAATGTAATTCAATCCTTTGTATCACCGTTTAAGAAACTTGTCCCTCAGCGGAGAGTACAAAGGGTGAATTGATTTTACTGTCTTCCACACAGACGAGATGCTGACCATTTTTCTAGGCTTGTATACACGTCTGCAAAGCCTCCGAAAAAGAAACAATCATCTCGTGCAGCCTTGCAGATAAATATGTTGTGCAGAATGCCCCCAGGATGGTGAAGCAGACTAAGGCCACCTGAAGTACATGTTTGGAAGCAGGAAACAGGGAGGTCACTGCTGTCAGCATGCTTGGATCTCCCAAGCCTTCTGGTTCTGATATGCTCATAAGACACACAGTAAGCAGCTTACACTCAGCTGCTTAAGCGAGCTCTAAGCTATCTGCTGGAAAGAGTCCAGTGGAGAGCCACAAGGATGACTGTGGGACTTGAGCATCTCCCCTATGCAGAGAGACTGAGAAATCTGGGTCTGTTTAGTCTGAAGAAGTCTGAGAAGGAATCTGGTCAATGTCTATAAATATCTGAGGGGTGGGTGTCAAGTGGAGGGGGCCAATCTCTTTACAGTGGCGTCCAGCAATAAGACGAGGAGCAATGGCTATAAACTGGAACATAGAAGGTTTCACTTCAACATGAGGAGAAACTTCTTTACAGTGAGAGTGACAGAGCACTGGATCAGGATGCCCAGGGGGGTTGTGGAGTCTCCTTCTCTGGAGACTTTCAAAACCCACCTGGATGTATTCCTGTGTGGGCTACCCAAGTGCCCAAGTCCTGCCCAAGTGCAAGGTCCTGCATCTGGGTCAAGGCAATCCCAAGCACAATACAGGCTGGGCAGTGACTGGCTGGGGAGTAGCCCTGCGGAGAGAGACTTGGGGGNACATGCTGGAGTGTGTCCAGAGAAGGGCCACAAGGATGATTAGGGGGCTGGAGCACCTCTGCTATGAGGACAGACTGAAAGAGTTGGGGCTGTTCAGTCTGGAGAAGAGGAGGCTCTGAGATGACCTTATTGTGGCCTTCCAGTATCTGAAGGAGGCCTACAGAAAAGCTGGGGAGGGACTTTTTAGGCTATTTGGGAGTGACAGGACTAGGGGGAATGGAGCAAAGCTGGAGGTGGGGAGATTCAGATTGGATATGAGGAGGAAGTTCTTCTCCATGAGAGTAGTGAGGCTCTGGAACAGGTTGCCCAGGGAGTGGTTGGGGCCATTTCCCCTGGAGGCATTTAAGGCAAGGCTGGATGAGGCTCTGGCCAGCCTAATCTAGGGTAGGGTGTCCCTGGGCATGGCAGGGGGGTTGGAACTAGATGATCCTTGTGGTCTCTTCCAACCCTGACTGATTCTATGATTCTAGGGGATCCTGCTTTTGCAGGGGGGTTGGACTCTATGATCTCTGGAGGTTCCTTCCAACCTCCAACATTCAGTGATTCTGCTTGCAGGATAAGGCCATCAGGAACAAGAAGTGATCTTTTTGCCACTGTGAGTACTTAATTTTACTGATTTGTACAGGTGCAATTAATAGACAGGGAAACCTCAGGGGAAGGGGCTCTCATGTAGGAAAGAGAGAGAAAAAGAGATGCAACCATCTTTACAGTATTCCTTGGATGTGGATGCCCCCTCCCTTGAGATGTTCAAGGCCAGGTTGGACAGGACCTTGAGCTACCTGTTATAGTGTAAGATGTCTCTGCCCATGGCAGGGGGCTTGGAACTAGATGATCTTTAAGGTTCCCTCCAACCTAAGCCATTCTATGATTCTATTTGTATTTTACTCTTACCTGTCACTAATCATTGACCTTTTTAACACACCCAGTGTGATAGGTTTCCAAAGAACTGGAGAAGTTATTTGCAGGCCAAGCTCATGGATGTATTTTATTTATATCACTGCAGTCTTCCTCCTGCTTTGCTTTCTATAATGGAGAACATTAAAGGAGAGGGGGGTTTATTCTCTCAGACAGGTGGAAGGACTTTGAGAGAAAAAAATCAACTAATTTTTCATCTGCAAAAGATTAATAAGGCATTGGGCATGAGAGAGGGTATTTTCTTCCAGTTCTACCAAGGCCTGCCATATCAATCCCACTGCTTTCCAGACTGCAGTAAAACTGCATTTTTTTGCAGCTGCATGTGTGATTCACATTCCAAGGAGGGGAGGAAATGGTCTTGCTATGGATAAACAGTGTGGCAATACTAACTGTGCTGAGCAGTGGCTGCAAAGATGCTCACCACTCCTCAAGCTATTCTTTAGAGGGACTTCATCATCTGTCAGGTTATTATTGCCCCAGGAAGTGGAAGTAGGTGGTAGGGAGCTGCCATTTGATTATATAGCAACCTTGGTTGAATTTTTATTTCTTAATGCTTGAAATCCAGGGTTTGGTTTTGCTTTAATTTTATGGTGTCTGCATGCGACTGCTGCTAATACTGTCAGACTCAGGTCTGCTAACGCTATTTGGTTTGGCAATAGGTAAATGACATTCCCAGATTCCTTGGCCTGACCACAGGCTTTCTTGGGCTTCTCTCAGGTGAAAGCAGGAGCTATGGCCATCTCTTTGAGGGTGTCAGGAGATATAGGTTCTGCAGGTTAGCAGTATGCTGATGTTAGCACTATTCAGGCCTACTAAGAGCCGAAAAGAGTGGGTTGCTAAGCTGCTTTCCATCACATTTGAAAATTATGGCAATCTGGTGAAGTTCTCACTGACTGGAAAAAAGGAAACATAACCCCCACTTTCAAAAAGAGGGAAAGGAAAGACCTGGAGAGCTACAGGTCTGACTAGAGGCCAGTCTGTCTCACATCTTGCCCTGAGCAGGTCTTCCTGGAAACTCTGCTAAGGCATATAAAAAAGGAGAATGTGACTGGTGGCAGCCAACATGGTTTCAACAAGGGCAAATCGTGCCTGAAAAGTCAGTGGACTTCTATGATAGGGTGACAGCACTGATGGACTGGTGCAAAGCATTTTACACTGTCCTCTGCAACATCCTGGTCTGTGAATTGGAAAGACATGGATTTGATGGGTGGACCACTCAGTGGGCAAGGAATTGGCTTGATGATCACACTCAAAAGAGTGATGGTCAACAACTCAATGGCCAAGTGGAGACAAGTGACTGATAGTGTTCCCCAGGGGTCAATACTGGAACCAGTGCTGTTTAACAGCTTTGTTGTTGAGACAGACAGTGGGATCGAGCGCATCCACAGCAAGTTTGCTGATGACACCACAGTGTATGGTGTGGTCAGCATGCTGGAGGGAAGTAATGCCATCCAGAGAGACCTTGACAGGCTTGAGAAGTGGGACAATGCAAACCTCAAAAAGTTCAAGAAAGCCAAGTGCACGTGTACCTGGGTCAGGGCAATCCCAAGCACAAATACAGGCTAGATAGAGAACAGATAGAGCAGTCCTGAGAGGAACAACTTGGGTGTGCTAGTTGATGAGAAGCTTGCAGCCCAAAAAATCTACCTTCTCTTGGGCTGCACCAAAAGAAGCATGACTGAAGGAGGTGATTCTCCCCCTCTACTCTGCTTTGGCGAGACCTCACTCGGAGTACTGTGTCCAAGTTCTGAAACACCCAACACAGTAAAGCCATGAAACTGTTAGAGTACGTCCAGAGGAGGGTCACAAAGATGATCAGGGGGCTGGAGCACCTCTATGAAAACAGGCTGAGAAGCTTGGGTCATTCAGCCTGGAGAAGAGAAGGCCCTGGGGAGGCCTTAGAGCAGCAATCCAGTATTTAAAAGGGGCTTAGATGATAGTCTAGGAGAGAGAGACCTAGATTATAGCCTAGGAGTGACATTTTACAAAGACATGTAGTGGTAAGATGAGGGGCTATGGCTTCAAACTGGAAGATGCTAGATTGAGATTAGACACTAGGAAGAAATTCTTCATCACAAGGGTGGTGAGGCACTGGAACAGGTTGCTTAGAGGAGTTGTAGAGGCTTCAACTCTGGAAGTGTTCACAGCCAGGCTGGGTGGGGCCTCCAGTAGCACAGACTAGTACAAGGTGTGCCTGACCATGGCAGAGGGGTTGGAACTAGATGATCTTTAAGGTTCCTTCCAATCCAAATCATTCTGTGACTATGATTCCAAGATTTTTGATTATGCAAGTAATCACTGGTGAAGCATGAGATTCCTAGTCTGCAGTTCCATTGCTACTTTGCTAGGGAATTTAGGAAAGTGGATGCTCCAAAAGAGTGTTAACTGGATCTTCTATAGCATATCAGCGACGTATAAACTACAGAATTGTACAGTATACATTGCATACCAGCAGACATTCTGATTTGGCCATTAACACCTTGGTACAAACTCTCTACCCAGGTTGAAGTTAACAGATTCCCCACAATTTTGCCTCTTTTTCAGATGCTTCTTAACTCACTTTGAGCGTTTCTATATAAGGATTGACTGACAAGTAAGGATGTCCATTGTCATGGATGAAATCAGTTATCCCTCCACCACTACTGTCTGGAAAGAGAACAGCAAATTATGGCTGTCCAAATAAAGCTTTTGCTTCTTTCAGGAGGAGTTGGAGAACGTGGAGCTAGAGGACTGCAAGTTGCTGTGTATATGTGCTGAACACCAATGGAGCAGCTTCTCCCTTTGCTAAGTAACAATTATGCCCCTCCTTTCACCAGGAGGAAAGCAGTACAAAAGATGAAAGAAAACAAAACAACACAGATAATGAAAAAAATTTGGCATATTATGAACAATGACTGACTCAGCATCTTATCAGCAGATGAGATTGTTTGGGGCAGCCACTAGACCTGTGCTGGGAATGAGTGTTGGGCATGAGTAATGCCCACTGATGGAATCAGCATGCAGGCAGTTGCTCCACTGCCTTTGACTAACCTCACAACTGCTCACGTGTGGAATCAGTTGGCTAGGCTCAGGCTCATGAGCCCCTTTGAAGAGACCCTCTTCAGGAAGGGTTTTGTAGACTCAGCACTGAATCCAACCATTTACATCTGCTCTGTTAAATCTCACATGAGACAATGACGTGCATTCCAATGAGTCCTTTGTGCCTTCAGCTCCTTCCACCCAGCTGTTATACCTACAACCCATTGTGCTCTCTCACAATGATTACTATTTAATGGAACTGAACGGTTTTCAAATCTTAGGGAAAGTACAGCACACTGTAATGATTTTTGCAGCCTTTGCCATTGGAATGGTCTCTGTGTGCAATAAACTAACCTGACTGCAGGATATTTCAATCCGATGCATCCCATAGGAGAAATCATCGTTGAACGTAACTACATCAGGACTGATCACATCATAGAAGGAAGGCCAACCTGAAAAAGGAGAACGAGATAAGTAAGGAAAGAGGGCATCTTTGTGGCAGATGGCATTGTAAAAAGCAAGACAGAATCACACTCTGAAAAATGTCAGTTTCACTCCAGAGCCTGAAAAGAACTGAAATGGAGAATCTGGATTATAACTCACTTAGATACTCAGGAAAATTTCCCCCCATAAACACAAAGTTGTTTGCAGGCAAGGACTAAACTGTCACTAGCTGCCCATCTTCTATCTCAGTGGAGGTTCCTGCACTCTGCCACAAGCAGCAGTAGCACTTTAGCTCAGGCGCTGAAGGTGGTTGCTCAGTTAAGCTAGACTCAATCTTACCGTCATTTTAAAGAAACACAAATTCCACCCTGAACACAAGCAATGAGACCTTATGAAACACAAATGGGTTTGGTTTTTCAGTGTAAAGGTACTTTTAAAAAGAGTTGACAAGTTGCTATTTAGAGCCTCAAAACTTGCCTTAACTTTAGCCTTCACCAAGGCACAGTCACACACAGAAGGATGTGCTTGGTCACTGCCACAGCACACCTTAGAGGCAGTGAGATGGCCACTACTGTGTCATATTTCAAAACAATGCTTCACATCAGCCACAGACAGGTGGAGTCATAACTATGCCAGCTACTATTAGATACTAGTAGATGTCGTGGTCTGCATCCACAACAAAACAATTGCACTCATTAACATGTATTTTCAACCCAGCTGCTAGCTGAGCCCTGAGCAGCACCATCTGACACCAGATGATGAGGAGGTGTATACCTGATCTATCAGTAATAGCAATAGCAATAGTAATAGGAATAGTAACTCTATGCCAAGTCACAGAATCATAGAATGTCAGGGGCTGGAAGGGACCTTGAAAAATCACCCAGTCCAAGCCCCCTGCCAGAGCAGGATCACCTATACTAGATCACACAGGAATGCACCAAGGTTGGTTTTGAATATCTTCAGAGAGGGAGTCTTCCCCTCTTCATAAGACAGGTAAAAGACACAAGTCTAATCAGTGTCCCAGTAGATACCCATTACCCAGCTATGACTTTTAAGTCACGCTCAAAAACCTGTCATAATATGAAGCTGAGTTCCCACATAAGAACCTGCTAAGAACTACACAAAGCTTTAAGGTCTTGCCAACATCTACCAGTGCCCACCTGAAATCCCACCTTCTCATCTGCCTTCTCATTCAGTCTCTCACCAAATATAACATGCCCAGGCTGCTCTTGTCCTCTGTATATTACACTTATGCCCACATATACAGAACGTTTTTTATTCTTCTTCTACAAGCTATTGTGCTATTGATGACTTGGAATAACCTATTAAGAGGGACCTGGGAGTGCTGGTTGGCAACTGGCTGGACATGAGCCAGCAGTGTGTCCAGGTGGCACGGAAGGCCAATAGCATCGACCTGTATCAGGAATAGTGTGGCCAGCAGCACTGGAGATGTAATCCTGCCCCTGTACTGGCTTTGGTGAGGCCTCACCTTGAGCACTGTGTGCAGCTCTGGGCCCCTCACTGAGAGAGGTATTGAGGGGCTGGAAGGGGTCCAGAGGAGAGCAACGAGACTGTGGAAGGGACTGGAGGGAAAGGCTGAGGAGGAGAGGTTGAGGGAGCTAGGAGGAGACTCAAAGGGAACCTTATCACACTCTACAACTACCTGAAGGGAAGGTAGGGGTTAGGCTCTTCTCCCAAGCAGCTTGTGACAAGAGGGCATGGCCTGAAGCTGTGCCAGGGGAGATTTAGGTTGGATGTTAGGAAGCACTTCCTGATGGAAAGGGGAATTAGACCCTGGAATGGCCTGCCCAGGGAGGTGGTGTCCCTGGAGGTGTTTAAGGCAGATTGGATGTGGCACTTAGAGAAGGATTGTCGATGTGGTGGTGTTAGGTCATATTCTGGACTTGATGATCCCAGAGGTCTGTTGCAGCCTCAATAATTCTGTGGTTCTATGATTAAGAAACCGTGAATCACTGCAGGCGGATGCACAAAGGATGTGTACAAACTTCCCATAAGCAAAGTGAGTAAAATTTCCTGTACAGTCTAAGGAGGTGTGGAACTCCTCCAGTTTTCTGAATGTGGATAAAGAAAGTGTACAAACTGGAGGAAAAAAATATGTCTTCAGCTGTATCTTAAACCATTAAATAGGGAAGAGCACTTATTAGGAGACAAGCATAACAGGAATAGATGTTTTCAAAAGGAAATGCACAGAAATGCATTTTTCTTTCTTTTGGCAACACCCATATAGTAGCATACCAAAAGCTTGCAACCTGAAGGCACTGCAAGTCCTAAGTCCTATGCTCCCAAGGTACCTACAAATCTTTCCACCCCAGAACTTAATGCAGAAGTAAAGTAATTTTGTTCCCCAAAATATTGCAAATGGCAGAGTTACAGGCAGCACACAGATTGAGGAGCAAGAGCTCTGAAAAGGCAGCAACTCAAAGCAGTGCTACAATGACAACTGTAAAAAAAAGCATTTTATAAATTCTTCCCCACATGTAAAATATCCCTGCCAAGCAACTACCTTCACAAACACAAAAGGAATAAACATATGACAAGTTTTACCAAAGAGGTTAAGTCGCTGACAGAAAAATTTATGGCTCCTGATCAGTGGCTTCTTTCCAACACCATTTGTCATCTTAGATTTGCCTCTAAAAAAATTGTATCCTTATAGAGAGCTGGTCAGAATATTTTTAATGAAGCCTTTTAAAGATTCTATTAATTCAATAATTTTGCAAAACAGCCCTATCAATTTGTCCTTGTGTGATGGCAGAGAATTCCAAAGAGGGAGGTGTCTGGAGCAAGCAATTATCTGACAGTGTGAAAGCCTTTGGAGGATGAACACTTCAGTGCTGCAGAAGCTCTCAATGGCGACTCTGCCTCCTCCATAACAGCAATAAGGGGGAAACTACACAGAGATTGAAGCAATCTTCATCTTGCTGAGAAAATTATCTTGTGAGAAGTGTTTATGTCAGCTTTGACACTAAAGAACGACCATCCATCCATACATCCATACATCCTTTCTCCACACTTCTCCTTTTTGGTCTGCCCATTCACCAAATAAAAATTACTGCTTTGGATGAACTCCATGCACTTGTAAAAAATCACAGAATCACTGATTGTTAGGGGCTGGAAGGGACCTTGAAAGATCATCCAGTCCAACATTCCTGTCAACACAGGATCACCTAGAGCAGATCACACTGGAACACATCCAGGTGGGTCTGGAATATCTCCAGAGAGGGAGACTCCACAACCCCCCGCAGGCAGTTTGTAATCTGAAACCTACATCAACAAGCAAGCTCCTCCTAAAGTAGTCTTTGTACCCAACTGGAGTGACTTCAGTTTAGGCTGTCAGTTCAACCTCTACATGACAAAGGCTCCAAAGGCTCCACCATTGCCATGTTGTCCCAAGACCTGGACTGAGAAACAGACTGTGCCTCTACAGCGTGGACTTCAAATTCTCTCTCATCCAAACCATCTCCTCTTGAGTGACATGGCAGGCCAGGCACCAGTATTACTGTGACAAACTAATAATTTCACAAGGCTTGACTGGAAACTGAGCAAACCCTGCAACAGAACAGGCCCTGAAGGGTACATTGTCACTCTGTTGACCTTGAGAGGAAGACAAGCGAACTGCTTATTGACTTGATGAGTTAAATTCACCAAGAAAATCAATGTCCCTCTTCTATCTCACTTCCTCTCACTTCATCTGAAGTAGAAAACCTATTTGCCAACTCGCTAAGCCTTCTCTGGCCACTTTCCTTACTTCAAAAACTGCCAGGAATAAGCCGTAGAAGCAGTCTGATTGCCTGCACATTGGCCAACCTGCAGTGACAGGCAAAGCCAACCAGACCCCTGTGGCCTCTTCACATGACTTTTCTGTCTTTATAAGTGGTAAATGACCCAGCAATGGCCTGCACTTTACAAGCCCCAGGCTATTTTTGATGCTGTTTCAATGGATCTTGCTCCTCCACTCCTGCCCTCTTCAGCATCTGCCTCCTTCCTGTCATAAGGCTGAATAATGGTTGAGATGCTCTACGTTTTAGGCTCATGTTAGTTGTTCATTAAAGCTTCAGCCTGCCTTTGAAGGCTATCTTGCTACTCAAAAAGGGCATGATTCTGCAAAAACTGGGGGGAGATGACCATTTTCTATATCTTTGCTGAGCTGAGAAACAGGAACCCTTAGTAACACTGAGGCTGAGCACTGGAAGCGACTCTTTGCAGACTCTGGTTCTGAGACTCAATCCTCCCTGGCTGATGGCTTTTTTGCCACGTCTAGCTCACCAGAACTGATGAGCAGCAGGAGTGGAGCTGCTGTCTGTTGAAGGTCGGTAAAACATAACAGCTAGGCAGAAATAGCTGCTGGAGGAAAGGGGCAAAGGGTAATTGCAGGAGACAAGATGGGGGTGGGGGGAGTCTCCTAGCTGGGTGAACGACTTCAAATGACATTTACACTTGTGTGCAGCTAGGATTTGTGAACACATTTGTCCTTGAATGCAAAATTTAGTTTGAGGGAGAGTATGACACAGTAACGGTCAGCAATTTTTATCATGTTATAGACACTCAAAGTGGGCTCATTCTTATCTTCACAATCATCTGCATCACACTGGCAACCTAAAAAGGCTTTAGAATAAGAGGCCGTTGTGTTTGTGCTCACTCTGATGACCTTTTAACATGGCTGTCTGGCTACTATATCCTAAGGGCCACAGTTTCTGGTACATTAATAAGGCAACCATGGGGATGAATAGTATTTCAGATATATAGCAAGTATCCTTTCCTGGACCTAAAATACACTAAATAAAGCAATGAAACTTTCTTCTTGCAAGAACTTAAGGGAAAACCATGTGTAAACTGAACACAATTGGCAGATCTTTCCCACTCCATCCTGCATGAGTAACAGAAAGGATCTTAGGCTGCTGGGCATCACACATACTGAGTCATGTCCTATCCTTCCTCATCCTGGGACACCCTCCAAATATTTTGTTAAAGGTGCATGGCATTTCTAAAATTCACCCCACACTCCCTCACCAAAACTGAATCTTTTGTTCTTCATAATGATCTCTATTCTGGCAAAGAGGAGACAGCAGTTCTTGCCTCATCATCAAATAATGCTTTCTTCAGAGCAGAAACAACCTGGTACTGCCCTAGGCAGCAACAGTGAAAAACAGTGAGGAAAAGAAATGCTAGTTTTGGTAACCTCTGCCGGACACTGCTTTTGCAGCCCTGAACACCAGACTTCAAATAACTGAAGTTATTTCTCACTTTCAGACCTCCTTTTCTAAGTATGCAATTGAGCCAGCATTACTAACAAATCACCTAAGGAGAGCACAAGGCGGGTATCACAATAACACAGGCAGCAGCAGAGAGCAGTCCAAAATAGCTGGCAAACTGAAGAGTTAGTCTGTTTAAACTGAGATGCCAGTGTAAGCGAAATGCCTGAGTAAGGCAGCAACAGCAAACCATGTGCCTACAGTCCAGTCTCCTTTGTGCACTGCTGGTAGAAGTACGAAATGCCAGCAGAAGCAGGTTGTTTTGTTCACATTAACCCAGGAAATTCCAAAGCACCTTGTCTCATGGGCTACTCCAGGAGTCTTTCTTGGGGCAATGCTGACCTCATGCAAAAAAAACCCAACAAACCAAAAACAAACAAAAAACCCCAACAAGCCAAAAGAAAGAGAGAGAGACATTTTGTTCCCATAAACTTTTGGAAAGCAGTCCAGCTCTTGACTGATTGATCAGGTTTAGAAGCATCTCAAGCCTTCCAGTTTTGCAAGTTTGCACACATTTTGTAGAAGTTACGTCTCCAACTTCCTAATAAATGGATGCAAGCACTTAGACATCTAACCATTAAAATATGAGCCTGTAATTATTTGCAGAAGCAAAATGGCAGGATGCTTTTGAAAATCAGCCCTGCTGGGCTATGCCCTCCCCTCTCCTGAACTAATACTCCTTCTGTC
>VWZI01004533.1:109723-151647 GCA_013396835.1 Psilopogon haemacephalus | reverse complement strand
GAGTGTGGCTGGAGGCCTTTGCAGTGTAGACTGAGGTAAAGAAGTCATTGAGAACCTCAGCCTTTTCTATGTCACTTGTGCCCATTTCTCCTGTTTCCTTTCTGAGGGGGCCTACACCTTCCTTAGTCTTCTTTTTTACCATTAATATATCTGTAGAAATTCTTGGTGTTCCCTTTGACCTCCCTGGCTAGATTCAATTCAAACTGTGCCTTGGCTTTCCTAACCAGATCTCTGGCTGCTCACGCAGCTTCCTTATATCCCCCCCATTCTGTCTGTCCTTTCTTCCACTCCTTGTAGAATTTCTTTTTGTGTGACATCGTGTCCAAGAGCTCCTTGCTCAGTCAGGCAGGCCTCCTGGCATTCTTCCCTGCTTTCCTCTTTGTTGGTATACATTGCTCCTGGACACAGAGGAGGTGATCCTTGAATACTGTCCAGCTGTCCTGGGCCCCTCTTCCTTCTAGGGCTTCATCCCATTATACTTTGGCCAGCAGATCCCTGAAGCCATCAAAGCCTGCATGCCTGAAATCTAGGGTCGTAAGCTAAGAAAACATCCTCCTGGTTGCCCTGAGGATCTTTAATTCAACTGTTTCATGATCACTGCAATCAAGGCTGTCCTTGAGCCTCACAATGGTCACCAGCCCTTCCCTGTTGGTGAGAACAAGATCCAGCATAGCACCTTTTCTTGTTGGTTCCTCTACCATTTGGAGGAGGAAGTTGTCATCTATGCAATCCAGGAACATCCTGGATTGCTCATGCCTGCCTGTGTTGTCCCTCCAGCAGATGTCAGGGTGGGTTGAAACCCCCCATAAGGACCAGGGCTTGTGACCTTGAAGCCACTTCTATTTGACTGTGAAGGGCCTCATCTGCTTGGTTCTGCTGGTCAGGTGGCCTGTAGCAGACCCCTACAGTAACATCAGCTCAACACAAGTCCCTTTATCATTCCAATGCCTGTGGGGTTCCTTACATGACCACATCTTCGATTTCTTCCTTTTCTTCTGGATTATCCTTCTTTTTTTTACTTGAAAAAAATAAACAAAATAAATGTACAAACTTCTCATGACATGTAAGTATTTTCCAATCCAAGTTAAAAGCATTTGTAATTGGGCACAGTACAAATGTCACAGTGGAAGGCAATTATTACATGTTTTTGCAGACAAACTCACTTCAGGGTCTTGCTTTCTTTTATGCTAGGTAAAGGAGTATGTGAAAAGAAGTAATTGTCTTGGAAAAGAAACATGATGCAATAAGCAGGAGGAGAAACAACGTACTGGAACATGTCCAAACAAAGGCTGATCAGAGGGCTGGAGCACCTCTGCTTCAGAGACAGACTGAGAGAGTTGGGGTTGTTCAGTCTGGAGAAGAGAAGGCTCCAAGGAGACCTTATTGTGACCTTCCAATATCTGAAAGATGCCTACAAGAAAGATAGTGAGGGACTTTTTACTGTGTCAGGTAGTGATAGGACTGGGAGAAATGGATCAAAGCTAGAGAAGGAAAGATTCAGATAACATGTTAGGAAGAAGTTCTTCAGGATAAGGGTGGTGAGACACTGGAATAGGCTGCCCAGGTACGTGGTGGAAGCCCCATCTGTTGATATTTTTAAGGCCAGGCTGGATGTGGCTCTGGGCAACCTTATCTAGTGTGAGGTGTCCCTGTCCATGTAAGGGAGTTGGAACTAGATGATGCTTGAGATCCCTTTCAACCCCGACAATTCTGTCATTCTGCAATTTAGTGAGAATCAGCAAAAGGAAATGGGTCAATGTGCAGAAGAAAACTGGAGACAGACAAGATGCTAAGACTGGGTATGCCGTCCTCTAATAACAATTCAAGTATCTCAAGGAAAAGCCTCTGCACTCACGGGGATCTGTCTCCATTACACAGTGCCTCCCACAGCACCAGGCCACCTGCAACTGCTATTCACATTGTCACCTACGGACACTCTTCAGACATTGCAGTCCGTGACACTGACCACTGCTTCATCTTTGCGTCTCCCTAGGCTCTCTCCTGTGGGCTATTTCCAAGTCCCACTGAGCAGGTGGCACATACCTCCAGACTCAAGTGCTTGGGGCCCAGACCCTGTGCTCAGGGTGCCCCGTACAGCCTGGAGCAGAGAGACAGCTACCCTGGCGCGGCAAGCCCGACCTGCGGGCTGCTGCCGGACCTGCGGGCTGATGTTGGACGTGCGGGCTGATGTTGGACGTGCGGGCTGCTGCCCGACCTGCGGGCTGCTGCCGGACCTGCGGGCTGCTGCCGGGCATGCGGGCTGTGGTNCGGGCTGCTGCCGGACGTGCGGGCTGCTGCCGGACATGCGGGCTGATGTCGGACGTGCGGGCTGCTGCCCGACCTGCGGGCTGCTGCCGGACATGCGGGCTGCTGCCGGACGTGCGGGCTGCTGCCGGACGTGCGGGCTGCTGCCCGACCTGCGGCCTGCTGCCGGACGTGCGGGGCTGCTCCGACCCTCTGAACATCAGCTACGAACATCTACCTGATGAAAACCCTACAGGAACGCGGGCGAGGAAGCGATGGAAGAAAGCTCCAGCAAGCCGTGGTGTCTGAGGGAGGAGAGGACGCCTAACGACTCTGCCGTCCCCCCTTTCCCGCTGCTTCCGCAAGGGCTGTTTGCACAGAGGGTCACGAAAGGCATCAGGCAGACTGAACTCCGCCCGGCCCGCAAGGCAGCCCCGGGTGTTCCTGAGCGGCTGCGGGGAGCCGGGCGGGCCCGGCGGCTTGGGCGGCAGCAGCGGCAGCGCATTGCCGGGGACCTGTCTCCACCTGGTGATTCCACAAGCAAATATACTTAGGGAAAGTAACCTCACAAATTAATAGGCGCGCCCGGCATTTTAAAGCTGCGTTTCGGAGCAGCCATCTAGGAACCCCCAGACACAGTCAAACACCGTGGTCAGCGAGATGAGAAAAGCCACTAAAACCAGAACGGGCGAAAAGGTTTTTTCTGCTTTTTTCACCCAGACTTTAGGAAAACAAGCACGGTGCCATTCTGTCGTCTGCTTCTTCCTTCTTCAAAGGCACTCAAAGGTACCACCAAACGGTGATGTCCAAGGGCAGCTAAGCGCCGTCGTTTCACCGTGAGGGTCAAGAAGGCAGAGGAAGCTCTTGTGTAAGCAGGCAAGTCGGTATACTGCAATCACTTGATACATTTCTGGAGCTCACATGTCAAAAAGCATCACCTTCAATTCACCGAACCCTTCCAAGAAGCACACACCAGGGCTCCAGCCTAACCTGGCACTCACCCTCCTCAGAAAGGACTAAAAAAAGTCAAAGATACACAAAGGGATTTCTCATCAGCTGCTAAATGGTCCAATGTACTCGTAACCTTAGCTTCTCTGCTTTATAGCAACCGAGTGATGAAAACCTGATGGGAGAGGCTTGCAGGCTGCACTCTGAGCCACAAGGGTGCATTTTCAGAACTGGACCAGAATATTCTGAAGTGGATACCTGGAAAAGGCATGGGCAGCAAGGGGAAATAACTGTTGAGAAAGGAAGAGTTGAAAAGGATTAGGAAAACTTTCTGATTTAAGTTTTAAGAGGTGAAGTGTTGGCATTGATCAGTTTTCCTGAAAAGCAGGAAGCGGGCTCTGATCTGGCTCCTCAGATGCTATTTGCAGACCTCAAAAGCAGACTCATTTAGAAAGCAAATTCTAGAAGTCCAGCTAAAACTACAAAGACATAAAATTCCAGTCAGACACAGGAAATTCTTAGGGGAACACAAGAATTCTATGAGTCAGAAAATAAAAATCCCTCTGAATACCTGACTGAACTAATCTAATGAAGTAGTCACCAGGAAAGGAGTGTGATGAATCCGCATGTCAGGAAGGACAAATTTAAACAAACAGGAAATTGAACAACCTGAAGCTGTTTTCATTTTTACTCCCTGTGTCCTGCTCTTTTTTTCTTTAAAGATGCAAACCAAATTGGCAGCTGCAGAAGCTGCCATGCGGGTCTGAGGGGACTACTTCATCTCAGATGAAGTCTCACTTTAAAAGAAATTAATTGCTTGTCTTCCTTTTATAAGGTTGGGAAGTATTTTGATTATGATTCATTATTTGCACTATTATAGACCCCACAGGGCACAATGCAATGAAGCCACTAAAGCCACTGCAAAGGAGTACAGGGAATCACTGATATAATGTTCGTAAAAGCAAATTTAGCTTCCTCCCTGGCAAGCAGAAGCGAGGCTAAATGCCTGTTAGATATTTCACCCGTGTCAGTAGCTAAAGGATTCAAACCTAAATGATAGCTGGTCCTGCCCAGATTCACATTAAGGTGCATGCTTAGTTTTAGACATTAAAAAGCTGTCAGTGAGGTTTCCAGAGAAATCCTCATCCAAAAGGGCCTTGACTTCAAATGTAGAGAATTTCAAGACTACCCATGTGAAACAGCAGAATGTTACCTCCTCTCCATTATGGAGCCATGCATTGCCTAGCCTCCAAAAACAAGGGGTTTACATATGTATAGTACTTCATCCTGGATACCTTTTGTAAGGAGTTAGGAGCTTTTTCTGTTCATAATATTTTAATTGAAATGTCTGTCTTTTCCAAAATAAATTTTAGCGAACTACATTTTTCAGAGCTGATGTCAGAATTCCTAAAACTACAAAGATTACTACTATTCTCACAGTGCTGACTCTAGATTAAAATTAAGTTTGAATCAAAGCCCTTCTGTTACTTCGGGTTTACTTCAGCTTGAAGTAAACCTTTAGGGAAGTCAGATTTTGTTTGCTGGTTTCAACAAGTTTTGTGATTTCAAATGTCTTCATTCCAGAATGTAAAAAAGAAAAAAATAGAAAAAGGAAAATTCTCTTTGAACAGATTTCCCTCCAAGGCTGGTCTTGGGAAAATTAAAATATTGATAGGAAGAGCCAACACTGAATGATCAAAAAATGACATCACTATGAACGCTTGGCTGCCACAAGTCAGTTATCCCTGTGGTAACTTTTCTGACACCTCCTCCTTAAAACCCAAAAAGCCCAGCAGTGTGCCTAGGTGGCACGGAAGGCCAATGACATCTTGACCTGTATCAGGAATACTGCATCCAGCCGCATTGGGCATGTAATCTTGCCCCTGTACTGGCACTGGTGGGGCCTCAGCTCAAGCACTGTGTGCAGCTCTGAGCCTCTCACTGCAAGAGAGATACTGAGGTGCTGGAGAGGGCCCAGAGGAGAGCAACAAGACTGGGGAAGGAACTGGAGGGAAAAGCTGATGAGGAGAAGCTGAGGGAGCTGGTCTTGTTTAGCCTGGAGGAGACTCAGGGGACACCTTATCACACTCTACAACTACCTGAAGGGAAGGTGTAGTCAGGCTCTTCTCCCAGGCAAGTTGTGACAAGATGAGAGGGTATGGCCTGAAACTGCACCAGGGGAGGTTTAGGTTGGATGTTAGGAAGTACTTCCTGATGGAAAGGGGAATTAGACCCTGGAATGGCCTGCCCAGGGAGGTGGTGGAGTTGCTGTCTCTGGAGGTGTTTATGGCAAGATTGGATGTGGCACTTAGTGACATGGTCTGTTTGATGTGGTGGTGTTAGGTCATAGGCAGGACCTGATGATCTCAGAGGACTATTCCAGCCTCAATAATTCTTTGATGCTTCATAATACATAAAATTAATTATATGAAAACAACAATACTTTAGTCTGATTTTTTTCCCTCCACTTTGTTGCATAATTTTAGGTAAAAAGTTGTGCTAAAATAATTTTCAGATGAAAAATGAAACTTCACCCCCAAAAGGCAAGCCACCATTCTCCCAGTTTCCACGGTCTAATGTGCTGTTTTGGGCAGTACATTAGGCATAGACCAAACGGAGTGCAAACAACTTTTATCTAAATTTAGGACACTGCTTAGTTTCCTATCTGAATTGCCTGTCTGGATCCTCCTATTTGGGGTTGAATCTGGACTCCACTTAAAATACTAATTGTTTATATTAAACAGACAAGAGAATGTGTGATGTATTTTAACTGTCAAAAGTGTTGTGAACAGCAGCAGCTGGGAGAGGAATGTTTAATTCACTTTGTTACCCTCAAGTCTTTTAGGATTTTGTATCAACAGCTAAATCTTACTCTTGAAGGCAAGAAAAACTGTGGATGAAAGGGTAACACTGCAAAGATCTTCTAAAGAAAAAAAATTAAAAGAATGGGTATTCAGAAGCTGTAGCATTATCATTATTTGGTCAAACAGAGCATTATTAAATCAACAGCAGTAATGATGCATCCATGAAAGCTGTGCACCTTCTTGTGTGGCTGCTTTCATGTGCTGATGTGCATTTAGCTGATGACAGAGGTGTGATATAGGTAGCGATGGGAGATATCGCTTGAATCATTTACTGTATGATAAAGGAATCTTGATACTATCAGTTATTCTAATACTCTTAAATCTTCTGGACAAGGGGACAGTGGCTAGTGTGGAGCTCTGAGTAAGGTTAAGTTTCCTCCCCTACACAATTTATTCTCTCAAGGCATCTCAGACATATGCTTAGGTAGTTCCTCCACGATAACTGTTGCAGCATAAGCTTGTGGAGGCGTCAGGAGGGCCCAAAACAATCCTAAGAGTTGTTACTTAAGAGATATTAGTAAAGGTCCTGCTACGTAACAGGATCGACTTGTTGCCAACATTTATAAAAGCTTCAAATTTTCTAAAGCAGGAAAAAAGGAAACCAACCACAATTACACTTTTTTGCATATTTCCTTGAGTAAACCAGCAAATTAGCTTCACACAGACAAATGATCCTTCTAATGTCCAGGGAAAAGAGGACCTGGAACATTCCATGTAAACATGAGAAAAATATTTTTCCACTGTAAGGGTGACAGAACACTGGAACAGGCTGCCCAGGGGGGTTGTGGGGTCTCCTCCTCTGGAGATATTCAAAACCTGTCTGGATGCATTCCTGTGTGATCTGCTCTAGGTGAACCTGCTCTGGCAGGGGAGTTGAACCAGATGATCTTTTGAGGTCACTTCCAAACCCTAACATTCTGTGATTCTATGATTAAATATAGAGATGCATAATTATGTGCAAAAGGCTGTAAAGCAGGTTTTCCTTGGGAGGCCCAACTTATGTCATGTAGTTTTGGGGATGTTCTGTTGTTTTAACATCACATTTACAGAATGGATTTGGCACACTCAGGAAAGCAACAGTGCTTTTGTTCATCCCATCAGTCTTTCACTTGTCCATTTGCCTCTGCTGTATTAGTAGAACACCTAACGAGGTGTAAAATAATGCTCTGCCTTCAAACCTCATTTCACTTTAATATTTACTTCAAAAGTAAACTCTGACAAAACTTTGCATAAATAGTGCCAAAGAAGTTTGCAAGGGATTCTGAATTTAGTGAAGCAAAGTCTGTCCACATTTCATACACACAATGGCTCATTGGGTTCCTTACTGCCAAAGCTTCTGCCAAAAGAGCCCTGGGAGGAAGCAAGTGGGGAGATACAGTGCTGGAGTGTGTCCAAAGAAAGGCCACAAGGATGATCAGGGGACTGGAGCACCTCTCCTATGAGGACAGACTGAGAGAGTTGGGGCTGTTCATCCTGGAGAGGAGAATGCTCCAAGGAGACCTTATTGTGGCCTTCCAGTTTCTGAAGAAGGCCTACAAGAAAGCTGGTAAGAGACCCTTTAGGGTGTCAGGTAGATGATAGGACTAGGGGGAATGGAGCAAAACTAGAAGGGGGTAGATTCAGATTGGATGTTAGAAAGAAGTTCTTTACCATGAGGATGGTGAGACACTGGATCAGGTTGCCTAGTGAAAAGGTAGCAGCCCCATCCTCAGAGGTCTTTAAGGTCAGGCTGGATGTGGCTTTGGGCAACTTGATCCAGTGTGAGGTGTCCTTGCCCATGGCAGGGGAGTTGGAGCTAGATGATCCTTGAGGTTCCTTGCAGCCCTGATGATACTATGATTCTATTCTATTATTCTATAGGTAGATTGGACTTGACTGAAAGAAGGATTGTTAACAATACAGAAATAAGCAGAAACATAGCCCACACCAACTAACAGTAAGCAAGAACAGCTAAGTTGAAACATGGCTGCAGGTAGAGATTTGAATTTTCTTCAATGCATTTTACACCCTGTGTGTATCCTTTTTCATGTTCAGCCTTTCCACTTTCTTATTTTCATTAGCTTTTTTTTACATTACAGGAAACATTTTTTTCCACCCAAAAAGGCAGAGGAATGAGTGTCTGAGCATCTTCTCAGGCAGTGTGTGCTTCGGAGCGTAAAGTCAAGAAACTGTAGCTTGGATTAGATTAGATTTTGGAAGGAGATTTACAGAGATTTTGTTTAGGTCTGAAAGATGAGTTCATGGTTTGTTCTGAAGGGAAAGTATTATAGACATTTTCACCAGAAAAGGCAAAATACAAAATATTGCCAAGGGTTCCACAGAAGAACTTCCATAAAAACGGGGTTTTGAACAAAAGAAATGTGAAATGCTTTCTTGCTGGAAGCTCAACCCAAAACTGCCAGTGATCCGCAGCTCAGGAGATCCCATGGTTGATGAGAGGCTTCTGTTCTAGTCAGCTTCTAATATTTTGTATGCAGAGCAGAGAAGCTTTAGTATGGCAGACTCAGGGGAAGGTGCCATAGGATGGCTGAAGCAATCCATCAGCTTCCTGCCCTCTCTTGGTCCTGCTCTCAGTTGTCTTGGTTCTTCTGCTTCCTCAGCACTCACTAGTTTTGGTGCCTATCCATTTGTGGGGGAGAAGTTCAATTTGCTAAATGATCAGAAAATCATTCAGCTTTTTTTTTTTTTTTTTTTTTTCCCTTCCCTAGGCTAGCAAGCTGAATCAGCTGAGAGGTTAAACAACCAGTGGAGGCAGCACAAGGGAGAAGGTGAGACTATGGGTAAGCGGTGTAAGGAGACTCATTCTAATATCCTTGACTGACAGAAACTCTACTGTTAGAGTAAGGTAGAGCTCTGAACTCAGCATCTTTGCACTAATATCACAGAATCATGATTATAAGCTGGGCACATGAACAATAGATTCGACTAAAACGCTGCTTGAGGTCAATGTCTTTATAATTCAAATAAGCCTGCAATCCTCCTGTTCCAAAGATCTACAGTGTCTCAGAGTTACAAAGGGCAAAGTATGTGAATGTAAAGCTTAAAATAAGTGGCCTGGGGTTATTAGGTGGACTAAAGCTTTTCTCAGAGACCAGGTAGCAGAGCATCCTCTTTCCAGGAAAGAAACTGAAATACATTGTACTTTTCATTCTCTAAGCACACTGAGAGCATTTTAAATCCAGATCACTCAAGAAAAGCATCACTATGTCAGGTCTCAGCATAATCTTGGGTAGGACAAAATCTAACCTTTGACACAAAGCCATGCCAGTACTGATCCAACTCTATTCACAAACTCAAACCTTCTGCTGCATAACTCCCCACAAGTACAATGTCTGTTTACTTAAGTTCTGATCAGGCAATACAAATTTAACAGCATTGCAACAATCAAAAATGCAGGGATGGGGAAGGACTGGAACACCTGAGGTTGCTGGTGGGTTTTTTTTCCTACCCTTCTCCGGTGCATCAGATGGCAACCAAAGTAAAACATTCTGGCTGCAGAGTGCTCTTAGACTTTGCATAAAAGGTCTGCTTTCAGTTGCCTAAAAGGGACTTAAGAGAGGTAGGGACCTGCTGGAGAGAGCCCAACGGAGAGCCATGAGGATGATTAGCAAACTTGAGCATCTCCCCTATGGAGAGAGACTGAGAAACCTGGGGCTGTGTAGTCTGGAAAAGACTGAGAGGGAATCTGATCAATGCCTATAAATATCTCAGGAGTGGGTGTCAAGTGGGGGGGGCAGTCTCATTTTGGTGGTGAGCAGTAATAAGACAAGGAACAATGGATATAAACTTGACCATAGAAGGTTTCACCTCAATAATGAGGAGAGGCTTCTTTATAGTGAGGATGTCAGAGCACTGGAACAGGCTGCCCAGAGAGGTTGTGGAGTCTCCTTCTCTGGAGACTTTCAAAACCTGCCTGGATGCATTCCTGTGTGGGCTACCCTAGAGGATCCTGCTGTGCAAGGTGGAGTTGGACTCTATGATATCTGGAGGTCTATTCCAACCTCTAACGTTCTGTGGTTCTGTGAGTTCTTTGTTCTCAAAGTCTCCATAATTTACTAGATACTCTCTTTTCATCCTTGTTTTCATCCTACTCTTTAATTTAGTTAGGGGCAAACTGCCTCTGTGTTTTGGATGTCCCATCACACATTTGCCTGAATGTGTTCCTCTGAAATTTGTCATATGCAAACCTGCTCTAGCAGGGAGGTTGGAGTAGATGATCTCTGGAGGTCCCCCCCAACCCCTACCATTCTGTGATTCTGTGATTCTAGCTGTGGCTCCTCTAATTGAACATTTTATCTCTTTCTCTTACATCCAGTGAGAATGTACAGCAAAGGTTAGACACCCATCAAAATATGTAAACTGGGTGAACAGGGCAAGCAGTAATTTTATTTGCAGCTTTGTGGTAGCATATCTTTCTTCTGTGTCCTTGTTTTAAAATCTAGTTTCCTATCCCATAAGACTGTTTTTCTCTTCACTGATCTTTATTTTCATGGCCTCGAACTTGTATCAGTTCATTTCCTGAGAGAGCAGCATTCTTCACTCCTTCTTTGAATGTTTTTTAAACACCTGCTATCGCTGCTGTACTTCACTAATCCTCCATCACTCATTAGTTTTAAACCAGTCTTGCACAAATAAACTGTAACACTGAACTAATGAGATATGTGTGGGAAGTTTCTGTAAATACAGTCTGAATTAAAGGTAGAATGTCTGTGTAACTGATAATCTTGTTCTTTACATTACCCTGAAAATGACACTGAATGGCCTTCCTTTACTAATCTTTGTGAATTTGAAGAATGCTCTGCCTTATTCTTTTAGATTCTTCTACAGAACACTTTTCTATTTTAAATACAAAGTAATATGCTCCTATCCAAGTACTATAGCAGGCTGGAATACATTTGATAACTTAGGCATTTTACTGTTATTGTCCACCTCCATCTGTGCAAGGTTGAAGTCTGGCACTGGCTAATGCAGTTTACAAACATTAATTAAAAAAAAAAAAAACACCAAGAACTACTGGCAAAGGAATTAAAGAAATACACTGTTAGTGCTCCTACAAATTGATGAGAAGCTCATTAAAGCTCAATCGCTTGCAGATAAGTAAAAACATTCTCAGAGGCAAAGTGCCAGTGGATGTCTCATGAATTTCAGCTTCTGAAGTTTCCCAATAACCCCCTTTGCATGGAAAACAGAGTAGAAATGGGAGAGGTGGACAGAGTCTCTGTAGGGCATTGAAATGCAAGTTTATGCCCTCACTCCCACTCATATATTCAAGCTGCCTTGCATTCTGGGTGGCATAGTAGCAGGCACCCTAAGTGAGTGATGACATGAATCTCAAACTTGGACTCCTGCATAGTCTTCACAGGAGATGGGGAGGTGGTCAGGTACTCACTTCCTCCTCCGCAGAAACAGGAGCCCAGGATGGAGCAAATCACACCAGGAACTCTTACTGGTGTGCTATACAGGACTAGGTCCTTGTGTGAAAAAGCCAAGGGGAACATGAAATCACTTTTACAGAGACTAGAGCAAGGGAGCTTAGACTTCAGCCCTGCTACATACATTTCTCTGGGTTTTAGGAGTGCAATTTTTTTTTATGTGGTCTATACTGTGACATCTGGAACTAAAGGAGTGAAAGCAGCTACGAGCATAGATTCTGTTCTTCAACACTAAAATGCAGGCCTGTTTAATTTGTGCTACCACAGTGTCACAGGTCCAGAAACATCCAAGATATGTCATTGTCATGGGGCAAGGGAAGAGTCTCAGACATGCAGATGGTAAAGAAAATAGCACCATTTTAAAAGACAGGTCCTATAATTCTCTTCTCTATCAAAGCCAGAGAACTGGGTAAGTGATGGCCAATGCAGCTTCAGTTTGCCACAGGGTAACACTACCTCATGACTTGAAGTCCAGCTCTGACAGTACTTTTTCAATCAGGGATTTCTCACCACCCTTGAAAGCAGGAAGATCTTCATCCCTTGCCTTTTAAACTTGTTTCCAGAGTCCTAATGTACTCAACACAGTATTTCATGCAGCAAATTTCACATTTGTAAGCATTTTTTTTTTCTGCCATTCTTCAACTTAAATATATCTTAATTGGTTTCCAGAGATTCTATTAGTGCCAGCAATTGGCGTTCCAAATCCTACTCTTCCACACATCATATTCCTGGGGCTTCATTTCAATCCCTTAAATACAGAGTGTGTGGCAGGGTAAAAAACATCACCAACTCATGGTGAGATAATAGTATGGAAGTGAGTGTATGAGCACTTTCAAACTCCATACATCCTATGGATAAGCAGTGTTTTAATGAGAATATGAACAGGAGGATTCTGTTCTCATGACCATCTTCTTTAAAAGTAAAAGGCTTCTGTTTCTAAGTTTTAATGCTTTAAAAATACACCTTCCATTTTTCACATGTTCATTTCTTGTGTTAAGTGTACTTAACATAGGGTTAACACAGACTAAAATGATTAAGTGCAGAGTCGTGCACTTGGAAAGGAATAATAAACTGCATCAGTGCAGGTTAGGAGAGCAGCCCTGTGGAGAAGGACATGGGAGTCCTGGTGGATGACAAGCTATCCATGGGCCATCCTCAGCCAATCTACTTTATAATTTAAACTGAGCATCAGTTTCCACTTCCATGTAACAAGCCAAGGACTTGGGATTTCTGGTGGACAAGTTCTCCATGGGAAAGCAATGTGCCTTTGCCTTTCCCACTGGCATTCTTGGCCTCCAAGAAGGCCAATGGGATCCTGGGGTGCCTTAAGAAGAGTGTGTCCAGCAGATCAAGGGAGGTTCCCCTTCTTCTACTTTGCCCTGGTGAGGCCCCACCTGGAATACTGCATCCAGTTCTGGGCTCCCCTGTTCAAGAGGGACAGGGAGCTACTGGAGAGAGTCAAATGGAAGGCTACAAGGATGATGAAGGGACTGGAGCACTGCGTTATGAAAAAAAGGCTGAGAGATCTGGGGCTGTTTAGTTTGGAAAAGAGAAGACTGATCTAATAAATGGATGTAAATAGCTGAGAGCTGGGTGTCAAGAAGGAAAGGACAGCCTCTGCTGACCCTCTGACAGGACAAGGGGCAATGGAATTAAACTACAGCACAGAAAGTTCCACCTCAACATGGGGAAGAACTTCTTTACTGTAAGGGTGACAGAGCTCCCCAGAGAGGTTGTGGAGTTGTCTCCTCTGGAGACTTTCAAGCCCCATCTGAATGTGTTCCTGTACGACCTGAGCTATATTCTATGGTCCTGCTCTAGCAGGGGTGTTGGACTAGAAGATCTCCAGAGGTCATTTCCAACCCCTAACATTCTGTGATCCTGTGATTATGAGAAAGAAATGAAAACTGCTGCAGTTCTTTGTGGTAACAATAACAGAGACACATAAGCAAACTCAGTTTTTTTGAAGCAAGGTGAGAAAATAAAAAGGATATGAGAAGGCATTCAAGAAGCAAAACTAAAATAAGCAGATGCAAACTCATCATTCTCATAAATATACTGCACCCAAGCTCTGTGTACAGGTGGTTTACTGACACCCAGCAGAATATCTTAAGATCTTAAGAGCTGAAACTCCACTTCATATCACCATTGTAGCTAAGTTCACTTTTGTCTGTCTTAAGACCTGATTGCGCCGTCCTTATTTACATAAAACTCAGGGCAAATTGTGTCTCAGTTAAACTGGCAGCATTAGACCTCACTGGGTGTTTTGGCTTAGGACTGAATCCTAAGAAGATGGCTGTTCACATGTACAGTGGCAGCACCAGTATGACACAGACCTGTCTACCATTACATCTTGAAGTCTGTGGATGCCACTAAATTAAGTCTACAAAAGACAAATTAATGTTCTTTACTTCATGCTCAGATCAACACCACAAAGGTTTTGATGGTGATCACTGAACACTCCAGCCTGATTAAAAGCAGCTTGCACTTTTACCTTTACTTTTAGTACTTCAAAACCTGAAATTAGTTTTGGTAAGAGCGAACTGGTAAGAGCTGGCAGATCTTTTACATGGTTTCTTCCTGGCCATAAATTTATAGCATGGCCCCAATGAAAGAAAAAAAACATATAATATTTTAATCTTTATTGATGTCTTCTATCATTAAGAATTATAACCTGGCTAGTCTACACAGACATGAAACAGGTAATTTTCTTCAAAGTAACAGATTTCCTCCAGTTTCAACTAACACATTACAGCATCATTCTCATTGCCTTGTACAGAAAAGATCTTAAGACATTTTTTTTCTCTTTGAAAAAAATCCAGAGGGAAGAAATAAAACCTACCTGCACCTCTTATTCAAGTTCACAACCATGAAAATCAAAACAGAAAATGTGTGATTTTGGATATACACTCAGCCTTCAAAGATCACAGAATCACAGAAACATTCATGTTGGAAAAGACACTCAGAATCTTCAAGTCCAACCCATAAGCCTACTCTACAAGGTTCATCCTAAACCAGATACCCAAGCACCCAGATAACCTTTAAACACATCCAGGGTTGGTGACTCCACTACTTCCCTGGGCAGCCCATTCTAGTGCCTGAATACTCTCTTTCCATGAATTTTTTTTTTCCTAATGTCCATTCTAAACCTACCCAGTCACAACTTGAGGCCATTCCTTCTTGTTCTATCCCTAATTACCTGTCAGAAGAGACCAGCACCAACCTCTCCACAAGGTCCTTTCAGGTAGCTGTAGAGAGCAATGAGATCTCCCCTCAGCCTCGTCTTTTCTCTTTTTTCAAAACAAACAGCCCCAGCTCCTTCAGTCACACTTCATCAGATTTATTCTCCAGGCCCTTCCCCAGATTCATTGCCCTCCTCTGCACTCACTCCAGCACCTCCATATCCCTCTTGTATTGAGATGCCCAAACCTGAACACAGTACTCGAGGTGTGGCCTCATCAGAGCCAAGTACAAGAGGACAATCACCTTCCTACTCCTGCTGGACACAGTGTAGGAATTCCTTTGTTAGCCTTTCGTCAGAATACTGAGACTGATGCACGAGAATGTTCTGAGTTTAGTAGGGTGAAAACCATGGGTACAGAGTGCCACTGAGTTGGTGGGAAAGTACTGTTAGAACACGGAAAGATTAAGTATGAAGGACTGAAAATACGTAAGAGCAGAACATGGGGAGATGTTTTTGTATTAGAGATAGCTACTGTCTGCGAACCAAGTAAAAAGAATGTAAGCTTTGCTCCAATATGCGTTTGCATCTTGGTAAGCTTTTACCAGCCAATAGCTTGATGTACCCAACTGCACTAACCAATTAATATTTGACACAATGTAAAAGGCTTTGGATTTTAGAGTATATAAGTTAATGCTTTGCACTCAATAAATGGACACCTTATTTGTATCAAGTAGAGCCCTGTCTCTCCATCGCTGTTAACACAGCATTTCTAATCCCAGCCAGGATGCCATTGGCTTTCTTGGCCACCTGGGCACACTGCTTGCTCATATTCAGCTGCTTGTCCATTAGAACCCCCAGGTCCCTTTCAGCTAGACAGCTTTGCAGCCACACTGCCCCAGGCCTGTAGCACTGCTTGGGGTTGTTGTGACCTGAAATTTGGCCTTCTTAATGCCCTCCAGGTCCTGCTATGTTAAGTATCACTCATATATGCAAACACAAGTGGGGTGTTGGGTTTTGGTTGCTGTTTTTTTGTTGGTTTTTTTTTCAGAAATTGATGCATGATTGAATGATCCTATGACAAACAGATAAAAATCTGCTTTCTGAGACACACATCATTTGATAGTAATAGGCCTTTGGAAGCTTGATACTCTCTATTGACTTTCTGTCCTATATTCCTAAGCCCTAAGATTGCACTTACTTGTAGTTTTAACTCCGTTATTACTACATGCAACAGTTTAAGTGCTAACTCTCTATTTTGGCTCTAAATAATAAACAAAAGAGAGGAACTTTCTGAACATTCTTCTGAATATAGAATGAATGAGCAGGGCATTGGCTGTAGAAGGAAAATAATGATAAAGTCTATATCATTCACTGTTTTGATAATTGGTTTGCTAACAAGAAGTCAATATATTAACAATTTCACTCTCTTGGCTTTTGGGCACTGTATCTGTTTGCTGTTCCTTCACCCCTCTAACTCCTCTATACTATGTACTAACTAACCTTTTACTGGTAAGACATGAGGCCTTGCTGGTTTTCTATCTGGGGGGAGAGAAGAAGGTGGTGTTGGTGCCTTCTGGGCTTTCTTTGTCCAGAAGGGGAGGGTTGGATTTCTGTATTATTTCTAAATTGTAAATAATTGCATCTAATTGTAAATGCATGTAAATTTATTTTACATATATGCTTGTAAACTTAGCTTGCTGTAAAGCATAGCTTTATCTTGCTTCCAAGCTGCCTGAGCTGGTCTGGTAAATTTTATTTAGGGGTTAATTTCTCAAACCCACCATACCACATATTGGATTTCAACAAACAAATTCAGACCTTTTTCTACAGCCATTGTCATACACTCTGCTGCAGAAATCACACAGTTGAATTAGGTGAGAGATTCTGGACCTGGAAAGACCATTTGCATGAACTGTATTTCTTCTGCAGAGAACTGAGATGCCCTTGACAAAAGCTGACATGATCACTGTGCAGGCAGAGTAAAAAACTCCAATTCAGCTGAATACATTTACCATGCTACCTTATATATTGCTTTCCAGAAACTCTTCCTAATAGAAATTAATTTGTTCAGTCTAAAAGAAGATACTTTGTAGAGGCCACCCATGATTTGATTTATGGTGGACCTAAGAGGTGGTCTCAACTGATAAAGTGTTTCCACTGCACTAGGTCTTGGACTTACTCACCAGCAACAGAAAACAGTGCTTTCCCTGAAAAGCCTTGCAACATAAACAAACCAGACAGACAATGGGCAGGAGGAAGGAGGCGTAGGGGAAAAGTACATTGCCCAAGGTCACAGAGCTGTCAGACATGCTGGAACAGGGTACAGAATAAGCAGATGCTCAAACAACGTTAAAAATATGACACAGCTATCTAAATTATGTCCAAATTATGTATATACACCCAGATGGATTACGATCTTTTCTGCACCAGAAGGCAGTAGAGATGTGATAGTAGAGGCATATGCTACAGAACTCTTGTTTCCTGGCACTAGACAGTGAGCTAAACAGTATCCTGTGTTGCCATTCTTCAAAATCTCTGCAGAAGTCTGTACCATGATGCACAATTCCATTAACACTCAATTTACAAATGAATAAAAACTCATCTTCCAAATTACAAAGCAGACAGGCAATTTTCCCCTTCCATTTCGTGGCTCAAATTAATAAAGTACTAATAAAGCCATGAAAAAATACACCTGACCTGAGCCATAGATGGTGTGGGGAAGATCATTTGAGTTATAAAACCATCTCAAAGAGATACAGCTGTGAGCAGAAAGCTCCCTGCTTGTCCATTCCTGTGGCTTCATTTGCACATACTCTATTTTTCGCTAATTAAATGAATCATAGAATCACAGAATTGTCAGGGCTGCAAGGGACCTCAAGCATCATATAGCTCCAGCCTCCCTGCCCTGGACAGAGACAGCTCATGCTAGATCAGACTGCCCAGAGCCCCATCCATCCTGGCCTTAAAAGAACCTCCAGGGTTGAGACTTCCACCACCTCCCTGGGCAACCTGTTTCAGTGTCTCACCACCCTCATGGTGAAGAACTTCTTCCTAATATCCAGTCTGAAGCTACCCACTTCTAGTTTTGCTCCATTCCCCCTAGTCCTATCACCACCTGACAACCTAAAAACTCCCTCACCAGCTTTCTTGTAGGGCCTCTTCAGATACTGGAAGGCCACTCTCCTCAGAGTTATCTCTTCTCCAGACTGAATAGCCCCAACTCTCTCAGCCTGTCAATTAGCCTATGGCAAAGATATTTATCACAGCTAATCTATAACAGGGTGAATTTTACTAAATTAATCTGCATTTCAAAGGAACAGGAAAACTCTTATTAAGTTTGTAAATGTAGGATAATTCAAAGGTATCAACAAAAATATTCTGCTTTGTCTATTGAATGAGACTGCAATACAAGCAGCTCTTCGAAGGTAGCCTTGCTCAGTCATAAACTGCACTATGATTAATATATATAAGCAAGAATCACAACATCTCTGTATTTAAGAAATCCAGCCCTTGAGAACAGAAAAGATGTTATGCTGCTTTATGTGGCTAGCTTGAAAGAGGAATTTGCTGACTAACAACAGATTAAATCCTGAAAAGACCAAACCTAGCTGAAGCAGCTATACTTACCAAAAAAAAAAAAAAAATCCTTATCCAATCTAGTTTATAATTTAAACTGAGCATCAGTTTCCACTTCCATGTAACAAGCCAAGGACCTGGGATTTCTGGTGGACAAGTTCTCCACGGGACAGCAATGTGCCTTTGCCTTAAGAAGAGTGTGTCCAGCAGATCAAGGGAGGTTCCCCTTCTTCTACTTTGCCCTGGTGAGGCCCCACCTGGAATACTGCATCCAGTTCTGGGCTCCCCTGTTCAAGAGGGACAGGGAGCTACTGGAGAGAGTCAAATGGAAGGCTACAAGGATGATGAAGGGACTGGAGCACTGCGTTATGAAAAAAGGCTGAGAGACCTGGGGCTGTTTAGTTTGGAAAAGAGAAGACTGATCTAATAAATGGATGTAAATAGCTGAGAGCTGGGTGTCAAGAAGGAAAGGACAGCCTCTGCTGACCCTCTGACAGGACAAGGGGCAATGGAATTAAACTACAGCACAGAAAGTTCCACCTCAACATGGGGAAGAACTTCTTTACTGTAAGGGTGACAGAGCTCCCCAGAGAGGTTGTGGAGTTGTCTCCTCTGGAGACTTTCAAGCCCCATCTGAATGTGTTCCTGTACGACCTGAGCTATATTCTATGGTCCTGCTCTAGCAGGGGTGTTGGACTAGAAGATCTCCAGAGGTCATTTCCAACCCCTAGCATCCTGTGATCCTATGATAGATCATTCATGTCTTCTCAGACTACTTTTCCAAAATTGTTTCTTAAAGCCATTAAAAAAAAAAAAAAAGCTATTTACAATGAAATAACAAAATAGAAAATATTGCCTTTAGTAACTTAGAAAGAAGGGTAAAAACAATCTTCTACATAAATACAATTAATCTGCTTATATTACTGATAATAAAAACAAAATTTAAACCCTAAAATTTAATTTACAGGACCCATTTAATACATTGCAAAACACTTCTAAACAAGATTCTCAGAGCATCCTTAAGTACAACCGTATTAATAAGAACACAAACAGGGTATTTTGGAGGGAGGAACATTATCCAGCCCCCACCTGAAAAATACAAATTACACAAGTATTCACACAGAAAATATTAAGGCTGTTTGAGTCCCATTAAAGCTGCTGGCCTTCACTGCTAGATTCACAGAATGACAGAATCACAGAATTTTCAAGGATTTTCAAGGATCACCTAGTTCCAACCCCTGTGCCATGGGCAGGGACACATCCAGCTTGGCCTTAAAAACTTTCAGAGATGAAGATTTCACCACCTCCCTGGACAACCTGTTTCAGTGTCTCACCACCCTCATGGGGAAGAACTTGTTCCTAACGTCTAATCTAAATCTCCCCTCCTCTAGCGTGGATCCATCCCCCCTAGCCCTATCACTACGCAACACCCTAAAAAGTCCCTCATCAACTTTCTTGCATGCCCCCTTCAGAAACTGGAAGGCCACAATAAATAAGGTCTCCTTGGAGCCTTCTTTCCCAAACTCAACAACCCCAACTCTTTCAGCCTCTCCTCACAGGAGAGGAGCTCTAGCTCTCTGGTCATCCTTGTGGATTAATGGATATAGCTAATGGAATTGAACAGGCTTCTTATTAAAATACTTGAACAACTGGAATGAATCATATCAAAGACAGCAAGGAATAGTCCAGCTCAGATGCAAGAAAAAACAGAGAAAGTTGGAGGAAAAGTCATCTGCAACTGCAAAGGCAGCAGTAGAATTTGTCAAGTTATACATTCGGAGTCCTCTGGCAGTTGACTGCCTTCTTTAAAAATCTGAGAGAAGTAAGCTTGCCCACATGGTTACAACATTTGTAATCAGCCCTCCACAAATTAAAAACAGTGCTCTATGTGTTGAAATCATTTGACCAGCTTTTGCCATCCTTTACAAAAGATGTAAAAGCAGAGCAACAATAATTACTACAGATCAGTGCTTTGGAAGCACATGGCTCACGGGGATGTACCTGTGAGATGTGCCAGCCACCTACAGTACAAGTCACGCTGCAGCACAGCCCTGAAAACATTCAACAGATGGTTCAGCTTGCATATGAATTTTAATGCTCATCCTGCTGCTGAACAAAGTATGCTTTCCAGCCATTGCACAATCTGCTTGTAGAGATGTCAATGCCAAAACCAAAATAGCACTGACAAGTAACAACAAATAAAATAACCTCATCTGCTGTTCCGCTTATGCAGTTGCTGTCTCTCGCCATCCCTCTGTGCCAGCTCACACACACTCCTTCAACAATCCACACATTGGTGATGGCCAGAGAAAAGGAAGTAATTCCTCATAGTTGAAAGAGACTTTGGAGAGGTTATTTGCCTCATCCAAAAATCTCTGGAGCACACCTGTTCTTCAGTATCTCAGTTTGTGTTGAAACTTTTCACTGTTACAGGCTCTGCAAGTTATCTTTCATGGGTTTTAATCAAATGTTCTGGTTGTGGGGTGATTGATGAACATGTCAGTATGATTTTTCTATGAATGCCAACTGTGTCTTCTCCCTATTCCTGAAACTACTCGACCTCACCAAGAAGTATTAAGAACCACACTGGCACAACCAGGGTGAAGAAGCTGACATCAATAAAATTTAGGAATTTATTTATTAATCTATGTTCAGATCTACGATCCAATCAATCAGTGGGTGGTATTACTAAGTACCCTGCTGCTTCAGGGACCTATGGTTTCAGACAAGTGAAGTCTCTTTTGGGTTTCTCTAGTAGCAAGGGTCAGTAAGAGATGCTCACTTTCAAGGTGACTTTTGGTTTTCATTTCTCACTTACTCAGCTGAAGAGTTCCTTATGCTCTTAATAGTTCTGATTACTTTCATACAATGGGACTGATGACAGGCCAGGGGAAATCAGGGCTGATCGCAAGAGTTTGGAAAGTCTTTTGCAGAACATCTGGAAGTGCACCCAAGAGGAATTTATGAGAGGAAAACATCTGACCACCTCCAACCTTATAATTTTCTTCAACTGCTCTCTAGCACCTGTGCTGAATCATGTAGCCTAGCAAGTTAGTACCTCATAGGGACCACAGAAAGGGAATGATACCAGTAAATACAAAAGGTGAGAAAGGAACTCTGATGGGGATAGAGGGGTGACAGCATTGTGCAGTGCTGAAGACATGGGGCTACACTCATTCTGGTGCAAAAGACAATGTGCAGAGAGGAGAAATGACCTGCAGAGTCACTGGCTGACACTGTGAGTCCAGACACAGCAGGCAAAGGAAATTCCAGGAACTGCTGGGGACTCCTTGGCTTGCTTTGTGTTTGCCTGCTGGGGCAGCAGGGATCCAACAAAAGCTCGTGTGTAGCTGTCCCTTAAGACAGCCTCTAGCTGCATGTGCAGCTATTATAGCTTAATTCCCAATACTAACTGGAATGTTTCCAAAGCATTGGCACAAACACACAGGGATTGGGTTGGATTCTAAATTCCAATTGATCTATGTGGAAGCAAGGAGACAGAATATGTTTTGAAAACACTCTTTTTTTTTTCTTTTCCCTTGGCACAGCAAATGCTGAAGAACACAGCTGAAGGCACTGTGTGCCCTTGGACACTCCTGTCTTTGCTGCCCATGTGTAGATGCATTGCTACAGCACTATGCTTCCTCAGCTGTCACTTAATTGCACCCTGAGCTCTCTGACTTCCTCCATCCCACTGTCTGAGTGACACATATATAGAAGAGACTCCACTGGGGGCCACATGTATTGTCCAGGGATTTATCTTCTTTTTAAACACAGAACAAAACTCAAATGTCTTCCTCTTCATTATTTCACTGCCAACATTATCACTTGAATATCACATGGCTAACCTCCACAGTGACATGAAGGACACACTCAATATTACATGAGATGCCCCAACAAAAGTCCATCCCTCCTGGCAGTCAGTAAGAATCTCACCATTATCATTCCCTGGTGACCAGTGGGCATGCTGAGAATGTTGTCTGCATTTTCTATGCTTATTTTTCTATTAATAATGTGGGATGAACAGTGTTCAGCAACAGCTTTTGAGATTTACAAATCCTTGCTATTATGGAACAGCATCTTGAAGACCTACTATTTTATCTAAATTAAAAAAAAAAAAAAACAAAACCCAAAACTTTCCTTAGCTCATTATTCCAGTATAATTCTTAGTCTTAAATTCTAAAATTTGCTAACCAAGCACACAGCGCAATAAGCATTTTAGACACTACCAAAATCACATAATCATAGAATTGTTAGGGCTAGAAGGGACCTCAAGGATCATCTAGTTCCAGTCCACCCAACATGGGCAAGGACACACTAGATCAGGTTCCTCAGAGACACATCTAGCCTGGCCTTAAAGACCTCCAGGGATGGGGCTTCGCCTCCCTGGGCAACCTGTTCACCCTCATGGTGAAGAACTTTTTCCTAACATCCAATCTGAATACTGCTCCCTCCCTGGAGGTGTTCAAGGCCAGGTTGGATGAGGCCTTGAGCAACCTGCTCTAGTGGGAAGTGTCCCTCCCTATAGTGGGGGGGATGGAACTGGATGATCTTTGAGGTCCCTTCCAACCTAAACCATTCTATGATTCTATTCTATGAATCTATGCACTTCTAGTTTTGCTCCATTCCCCTTAGTCCTATCACTACCCAGCACTCTAAAAAGTCCCTCCCCAGCTTTCTCATAGGCCCACTGGAAGGCCACAATAAAGTCTCCTCATAGCTGTCTCTTCTCCAGCCTAATAATTAGAACAGAGCTCTTTCAGCTGTGGGGTTTGTGGTTTGCTTTGTTCTCTAGCAGAACCTGGGGGAGGGGTAAATTTTCCTACAACCATTTTTGCCTTCAAGTACCTTTTTAGAAAAAAAAAAAAAAAATCTAGTTTCAGTACCACTGAAATTCATCATACTATGACAGGAAAGCAAAATTGTTTCATTTCATAAGATCTTCTAACAGCATGAAGCTAACCCCATGGTCTCTGAGACAGAAAGTTTGCCAGCTGTAGATTTACAAAGAATCAGCAAAGAAGTTTCTCAGATGGAACTGTTAGTTGTGATGTGAAGAATGTGTGTCCCCTACAGATGTTATAGCATTTATATGATAAATCCCAATCATCACTAGAGGAATTTTACAGCCTTCTTTTAAGTTAATGCTCAAGTCGATATTAATCTTCTTTGTACAACATTGGCCTGGCATTTCAGTGTTGAACAATGCTTCCAGGGTTGCATTTACAATGAGTCTACAGGGCACTCTTAAAGTTGTATTTCAGACTTTGTACTTGCTTCAGAAAGACTTATTTTAATTCTTCAATGCTTCACAAGTAGTTCTAGAAAAGACAAATACAGTAAGCATTGATAAATGCTTAACAAGGGCACATCTAGACTTGTAAGGTATCTGGAACTAACCTTAGAGTTAATTTAGAGCACGTGACAGGCTGTGGAACAGCTCCCTGGAAGAAAATATTCCTTCTAGAATACTTCATTCTCACATTCAACTCTTCAACTGTTTTGAGTAACATGAGATAAATCAGAACAAAGCATGTTTGTTCCAGTCTGCAGGATCATTGGTTTATTCAAGAATCATGGTCTGGGGAATTCAAAATAGAATGAGGGATAAGGAAATACCTTCAGGTGTCTCCAAGGAACTCAAGGTTGCATAAATAGTCATTGCTGTTGTATGGCAGTGGTCACCTTAAAAGGATTTTAAAATCAATGTTATGTTTATACAGTTCAAAGGCCTGTGTGATGCAGAACACGGTGCTACAACAGGCACTGCACACCCTGCTATCAGGATGCCTCTCTGTCATCCTTCCACTCCCTGCCTACATCCTCCTGTTCACTCAGAGCCAGCAGGAGGTCTGGTCTTAACTGTGCTCTGTGCTTTTGGGAAGATAAAACTGCAGCTGGTGTTCACAAGGCCTTGTAAGAACAGTACCTAAGGAGTGCCTTCAAAAGAGCAGCGCAGGAAGAGCAACTCTAGCCCTCTTGCCTTTGGACAAAAGCTGGGCTTTCCAACACCCCTGTGCAAGAAATAAGAGAGAAACTGTGCCCAGCACATGGACCCAAGCTCAAGGAAAGCAAGCCTTTGGAGACTGTACAGCTGAAGAAGGGATGTTCAGAAGCTCATACTCACCTTATGAAGTCACCTGTTGAGCAGGTGTTCACCATAGCCATGACAGTGCCACACTTCTGTCGCTATTCTGTGCTCCCTACAAAGTACATGTCCCTGACTTCGCTGCCAACAAAAGCAGCATGCAGAGTAGTGTACCTAACAGCAAGGCTACTTCCAAAGAGAAAGTTAGGAAACTGTAGCTTAATCCACCAGTAAAATGGTGGTTCAGCAGAAAGGACTTTCCCCTCAACAGAAAAGTGAGGCCTTTGACATTACGTTCCACACTCTGGTTTGGTGACTTTACTGAAATAAAGGGGGTAATGCGTAAAGCTATCCTCCAGGTAAAACTGTTTTGTTCAGATCCAAGAAATGATCTTAGCACCGAGTTCATTCAAGCAGGATCTAAAGCAAGTAACCTCCAACACACAGACTTAAACCATAATGGAAGAAAGATGACTCAAGTTTACAGGAATTGGCTATGTAAACGCTTCCTGCTGTAGATTTCACTCCCATATAGTTTCAAAGATAAAATCTGATGTGGAAAGAAAAAGCAACACAATACCTCATATTCCCAACCCAAATCATGTTGTAACTGGGATAAAAGGAAAATATGCCATTTCATAAATGCTCTGATTAATCTATATTGTAAAATTCCTATCATTATAAGCAATTATAATCACTGAATTAAGCAAAGTGCATGGAAGGTAACATTGGCCTAAATACAAAATTGCCATAGTCATATATTTTCTCTCCCCCCACCCCGCCCCTTAAAGCAGTCCTTTTCATCTTAAAAAAAATTAATTTTTAATGAACTTTACAAGTAATAACCATTTCAGCTAGTTTCAGGACAACAGCCGATTCTTATTTTACTACTATCTAATTTTAAGGAACACCCAGGAATAGTTAAGTGAATAAGTAACAGTCCAGTGTTAGTATGTCTGTTCCCTCCTTAGCTGTTCCCGTTTGCTGTCCCATGTTTTTGTCTTGCTAGATACACATTAACTTGCTAGACTGACCTTCACTTCCCTCCCAATCCCTACAACACATTAAAATTCTTTAAAAAGACAACTTGAGAGAGACTGCCTTTTGGTAAACCTCCTAAAGCAAGCTCTATGGACCAGTCCAGCATGCATTGAGTACATGCATCTGTCATGAAAATTTGATGACAAATCATCTGCTTCCTGACAGATAGGCTGCACTGACTTCCAATTCCTATGAAATGTCTTTGTCCACCAGGAGGAAAAACATTTAAAGCAGTGATCCATTCTCAAACTTCAATTCAGTCCTTCATCTACTTTAGTATTATCATTTATTTGTGCTATAATTTTTCTAGATCAATTAAAAGCCTGCTATAAGATACGTCTCCCTAATCACCTTTTGGAAAAATGTAGAGAGACAGGAACTAATGAAAGGAAGGAAAGCAAATGTTTCACAGTAATAATGCTGTTTGCAATGGGTAAGAAAGGAAGATCCTTTTTGAGACTGACCTACCTCAGTTTGTTTAAAACTAAACTGATAAACTACTCTTTTGAGATTAACCTGAATAGTGTACACTCAGCAAAACACTGTAAATCCAAACATACCTGAATTAGAGTCAAACTTTGTTTCTGACCTGCAAAAGAAAATAAAAATATGGTAAGTTACAAGAACTGCTTTATGCCATAAAAGCCATCTGCCAGATTGATGTGCCCTAACAAACACTGTCTTTAACAAGACTGTGTGCCTTTGTACGTTAATATTTCACGCATTCAAGGGCATTTGAACCCACATAACAACTATCACTTGTAATATTTTTAGGGTTGGGTTTATCTTTTTACAGCATAGAGTTGCAAAGAAGATATTTTAAAAGACAAATCCCAAAATGAAGGCAGAAATAAATTTAAAACAGGATTAAATTATATACTGTGAATTGTGCCACACAGTTGCTCCTATGAAATAAATATTGGGTTTGTTTATTTTCGTTTTTGAAAAGTCATTAAGAGGATCTCGTTTATTCATGGATGTTTCCAATCTATTTTTTAAGCAGATACCATTTCATTAATGTCATATGCATTGTATCCAATGATCTGTACTTAATTGTACAACATCCTAGGAGGGGTTTGTTTGTGTGTGTCTTCAATTTAATCACTCTGCATATAGGAGTAAGTGGTTTGATTTTCTGGAAAGTGGAAAGTAGGGGGAGGGAGAGAGGGATAAAGGAAGGGAGCCAGACCTACATTTTAACTTGTTTTAAAGTCTTTGCAAAAAAAAAGACAACGCTGTGTGCATTATGCACCATTAGCTTTGGTCGTGAAGTGCAGATTTTTCTCTCTAACAAGTAGTGTTTTCTTCTAAGGGCTTAGCACTTAGCAAATGAACCCTATAACCTGTATATTTAATAAAAGGAAGAAAAAAATTAGCCCTTGTGGGAACATCATGTTTCAGATATAGGTTAATAATACTTGTAAATGTGGAAGCCTTTGAAGATCTTAATTCAACTGTGGGAAAACTTAAGTTGGGTAATTACTCTCAAGATGCTGCTGATGTGCTGTCAAGCAGAATTAACCCTAAGACTAGGCCTATCTACACAATCTGCTATAAGACAGCATTGTCTATATCGAGCTCTCAAACCAATTAAGGAGCATGTTCCAATCAGATTTATATTGCCCACTAACAATCAGTTGTGCACATGGTCATGGCTGTCACAGCAGGACACAAGGTCTGACTGGCAGGAGACCTGTTAAAGGATGTTATGTTGGCAGCAACATTTCTCCAGAAATTCTACAGAGGAAGTACAATGCTGGATCCTTTGACGTTCCACCAAGGATGTGGATGTGGTTTGGGAAGTTACGGTCTGGTAGGGTTTTTTTAATAAATTACTGAAGCTCAAGAACTAATTGCAGATTTATTTTCTTCTTTTATAATCTTGTACATGCAGGTATGTGTAGATGCATTTTACATATACTCTATATATTTTATTCACTGGCATTGTATTTTATATATACCCTGTATATTTTATATCAATCACATTGTAATCCTGTACCAACAACAAACAAGTATAAAATCAATCATATAAAAATTTAGTAAGTTCATGCTACTAGTTACAGCTAAACCCATCGGAAAGGAAACAACTTCCTTCTCTCTTTCCTGCTCATTCTCCACCTTCCCCCAGTGCCTGTAATCTTTTTTTGTCTCAAACATAACTCTCAGGTGACTAGATGGAAGGGGGGAAAAAATCCAGAAGTTATCTTCCCAGCTGGTACTTCTAAAGTACCACCAAAAGAAATTAATAAGGAAATGATGTTGCTGACATGTCTTCATAAGCACCACCACCTGTAACTGCCCAAAGCACCAGCCCATGCTCCTGTTTGGCACTGTATTTTACCCAGCAGGTGATATTTACACCCATCAGGATAAAGTCTTCAGCCTGCAAAAAGCACATGTTGCTCATAGGAAGGAGTTCCACTGAGTTCCAAGTAAAGCCACTCACTCAGTATTTTATTCACAATATTTTCTTCCAGCTGCAGTATACCTGCCCAGACTGCTCCATTGCTCATTGCTCTGTCAGCAACACCTCACTACCTACACAGCTGGAGACAAGGTATAAATCTCACCCTCAGCACCTGTGCATCTCCACAACCAACTCCTTGCTTCCTAAATTCTGGACACTTGTCACCAGTTGGACAAAGATCCTGGTACTCAGCCTGCACAGCCTGCCTTAGAAATACACACTGCAAACTCCAGAGTCAACAAACTGTTCCAGGGGCCAAGGTGGCAGAGTGTACGTGGGAAGGAGGGTCACAAGGGCACTTTAATGAGTACCAAAGCTCCAAACAGTTATAAATTACTGGACAACAAATCAGAAAACTGATATGAGGTGATAAATGAGTAGAACTTTGTCTGGCAACAGCAGAATAGCTATGAAAGGAAACACAACATGGGAGGTAGCACTAGGAGGAAGAGGGTCACCTAACACCACATCACCTTGGAAAAACAATGCAAAATTTAGGACACGGTATTATGCTGTCACACTATGGTCAGAGAAAGGAAAATAATGAAGCATATTTGAGACTATGAATAAGTAACAAGTGGTAGATACGGAAGAAGCACTCTGCAGGAACACACAAGTCATCTAGACTACTTGAAGAAATTACAAAACTTGCAGCAGTTTCAAGGGAACCAGCACTTTCCCCCTAGCTTTCTCTTGACAGTACACTAGACAAAGGTATAAAAAAGCCAGCTGCACACAGATGCTACAAACATGCAATTTAAAATGGCCAATAAATAAGATAAAGTTAAGTGTAGAAAGTACTTTCTGAAGAGATGTGCTGCTGCACACAAAAATGTTTACTCTGACTCCTTTGTCCTTTTAAAACTACATTAACTAGAAGGAAAAACTTCTCTACACATTGTTATCATTGCACTGAATCAGATGTTCAATTTAAACGTCCTGTGAGACAAGATGCTCCATACAAAGCCAAGCATTGATTTTACAAAAAGTGTCAGTGATCACACTAAGAAACAAAAAGAACCTCACAAAATCCAGAAGAGCTTTCTGTATATTTTTTCTATTTTTGACCTGTAGGAGTATTCTGAAATTCAGGGAATCTTCTTACTCAGGAGCCCAAGCTCCAAACAGCAAAGTCAACTTCCAGAAAGAAAAATGCAGCAGTATTCCAATATAAAAACTAATACCTGATGTAACTAGCTAGGAATTTATGACACCTGCACCATGAGAAGCCCCTGAGTGTTAAGAACCAAGTAGTTCCTCAGGCAGCAGAAGGAGCAAAGCTGTACTTGCTGCTGCTATATTGTGGCCAGGAGATAGTTTCTGTAATGTCTAAGATGGCAAATCCACTCACAGGTACTTCCCAGAGATGGACATTCATAATGTCTCTTTCTCTCTCTTCCACCTTCATATGGAGTCTCTGCTATAATACAATCATGTATTTATAATACAATTATATAATTACAATATATATATTATTTACAATAATATTATATAATCTAATAATATATAGTTGAGGTATCCCCTCTGAGTGGGCTTGAATGTGAACTCTCAATTTCATGTAAGTTTTAAGAACTTAGTATTTTTTACATTTAGTAGCTACTCCCCTGTAACATTTGGCTGTAATTGGAAAGTAGATTAATTTCTATACTTGTATTATTAGGAAGGACTGACACATGTACATCCCATTGCTGTACAGCTGAAGTCCTCAGGAAGCCTGATTAAAGATGTACTTTCAAATTCACCTTGCTAAACTGCAGGAAAAAAAGAACGATCCACTGTTGATGGATCCTGTCAGAATTTCTTTTCTGCATATTTAAAAGTAAAATTTAGAAGGAGCATTTTGACATCACATTAGTCAAGGAGTGGTCTCTGGGTGAGCTATCTCCAGACTTCACTTTAATGTGAGACTTTCAAACAAAGAAATCTACAGCTTCTGCAGTTATAAACTATAATAAATCCACCTGACTTGATTTTTACTTCAGGTACATAGACACACAGAGTAGCACATGGGGTAGGCTAAGACCAGCAGAAAGTCAGTTATTTCAAGCAGGGTGGCTGATGAACAGTCACTACAAAACAGTGTGGATTCCAAACAGGGGAAATTACACATTAGACTGAAAAGTCTGCAAAGAACCCATTGATATTTTACCAGGAAAATATCAACGAAATTCTTAAGTAAAATCACTGGAGGTTACCTGTAAACATCTCTAGGCTTATGAAAATCTTTGAATTTATCTCCTCTTATTTCTAAGTACATTCAACAAGGATTTGTAATGCAGCTGTACTCAGCAGTAAGTAAATCCAAACAAGTTCACAGGCTTATCTCAATGAGACATTTAAATATTTTAAATGCTACATTTGAAGTCTGTTTTTCTTTCCTTATTGGAAATCTAATGAAATCCTAGGAAATCTACATCAGAAATCTACCTTTTGGAAAGAATACTTGTTGACATTCTCTCTGCCTAGGAAAGATCCCTCATATTCTTGTACTTATTTTCACTGCTAGAGATGATCTTATGTGAAGAACATAGGCAAAAGTAAATCTTAGGTTTGCTGTTGTATGGCTGGTAGCTGGCGGTCTCATCTGACTTGCTCCTCGCACAGCCAGTGACCTTAAACTGCAGTAACTCAGGCTGTGCCTTTGGGCAGCAACCAGCTCAGTAAAATAGAGTTGATCTACTGAAAAAAAAGACCAGGTGGCCTGTGGATCAAGGAGAAAAATGAGATGAAGTGAGTTTTGTTTTCCAAATTTTCTCGTGCACTCCTAATCCTTAACATAAAAAATTTCCAGACTTCATGGCTTATATGAGGGTAGTGAGATGAATGTTCAGCACCAGCCAAGAATCTACCAGTTAGAGGATATTTAAAACTACCTGTGAGTCGATCAGGAGCACAGAATCAGTTTCCTGTAATGCCTGCGGTTCTTCTACGCCACACTTGACAAACATCCAGGGACTCTCATCAGTCAGCAGCTCCCCCAAAAGAGCAGATTTGTACTGGCTTTGTTTCAAGGGACTCTTGAGGACCAGGAGGACAAAAATTTGTTCCAACCCACCAAAGAAACTGGGAACTGTTGGGTCACATTCTAGCAATGGCCTCATGCTACAGCTGTGCTGGACTGTACACAGCTTAGCACCCTTTCAGCATTCAGGTAGCATTAGAGTGGATCCTGAATTCAGGTACATTCAGATGTGGAAGATGCCATGTGGCCGTATTAACAAAGCAACCTCACTGCAGCCTCTGCAGTAAATACAGCATTTATACTGCTGACCATCCTGAGGGGGATTCTAAATGGCTCTGACGGAAGATGAGCATTCTGCTATCTTGATTTTTGATGAGATTATCTGTATTCTGGCCTGCATCAAGAGAAGTGTGGCCAGCAGGTCGAGTGAAGTGATTCTCCCCCTCTACACAGCTCTGGTGAGACCCCACCTGGAGTACTCTGTCCAGTTCCAGAGTCCCCATTACAAGAAGGATATGGATGTGCTGGAAGCATATCCAGAGAAGGGCCATGAGGATGATGGAGTTCTCTTCTATGAGGACAGACTGAAAGAGTTGGGGCTGTTCAGTCTGAAGAGGAGAAGACTCTGAGGAGACCTTATTGTGGCCTTCCAGTATCTGAACGAAGCCTACAAGAAAGCTGGAGAGAGACTTTTTAGGGTGTCAGGTACTGACAGGACTAAGTGTACAGGAGTGACACAGTTTAATATGAAATAATGGGTACTTGAAGGTGCAGATGGTAGATAAGATAAATGGAAGCCTGAATGGAAGGAATGTGAGCATAGGTCTGATTTAATTAACCAATGTAATTAATACGCATGAGGAGTGAAGGGTGTGATCTGAGACACTATCTGTAGATTGCCATGTGAATAGAACTGGAAGGGTATAGAAGTGTACAAGTTTTGCAAATAAATGTCTTGGGAGGGAAAAGCCTTGTGGAGTCTGTTCCTGCCCCCCCCCCCCCGGCCTTGTCCCTTTCAATTGCTACAAACAGTAAACTCTGATCTAGTCGTCTTAAGACCGTGGAGAAGAGAGCAGACCAGTAGCAAGCCCAGCTGAACTACAGAATACAGCAGGCCACAGAGCTGTCTTGTCACACGATACTTTAATCACCTTTAAGGTTTCGAGACAGAGGTGAGCAGCTGGGAACTTTAGTAATCATGGGTCAGTATATGGCCAAAGAACATCATTGTATCTTGAGCGGTTTTGCTCACAGCATGGTGGCTTTTGAAATTGTGGGACTGCCATCACCACTACCATAGAAGCGGGAGGAATGGTGCTACAGCACTCAGCACTCCCTACCAACCTCTTTTGAACGCCTTGGGACTGTTTCTCAGGACTCAGAAGCATCTGTGAATGATCTGTCCTTGTTTGATAATCCTGATCTACCTCTCGGGGGTCTGAGCCTTTTACCTCCCTCACCCTCTGTTTCCTTGTGGCTTGAGGACAGTGACTGCGCTAAGTTTACTCAGCCATGCACGGAGCTGGCTCCCAGCCAGCTGCCGCCGCGGATCTCTGCTGTCTGTGGGAGCTGCAGTGCTAACAGCCAGCAGCCGCAGGAAGAGGAGCAGCGGACAGTGTCACTTAAGAGCGAGGGGATAGGATGCGGAGACTGCACTCAGGTTGAGGGAAAGGGCCGGCACCCACCCACTGTTCTGCCGCCCGCCCACCACCACATCCACCACCACATCCACCACCACATCCACCACCACATCCACCATGGAAAACAAGAGGCAGCTGAAGAGCTGGGGGAAGGGAAAGAAAAACTCAGTTGTAAGTCGTCAAGTTTTGCAGGCTCAGTGGCATCAGGACATTCTTGTTTTAAGTAAAGAATTTGCTCGTCAGGCACTAAGTCAAGAAGCCACTTGCAGAACCTCCTGATATAAACATCGTAGTTTTGATGTGCCTTGTAACTTTGGAACTATTCTGTGTATTGAAATTGCTGGAGAAAAGGAGTGCAATGTTAAGCATTATCTTCTAGATTGTTGAAGAGAGATTTGGGTTTAGTTTTTTTTCCTTCCAGCCTGTGAAAGGAGAGGCTAAAAAGGCTGAACCTAAATCTTAATTGCCCTAGCCAAATCATTAAGACCTTGAGATTAGTGGGAGAACTGTGACATACTGTGATAAACTGGGTAAACAGGAAAGTATATTATTAGTGTAAAAGAAATAGCCACTGAATATTTAGTTTACATTTTAAGGAATTTAAGCTGTTTAAGTTTTGGGTGTTAAATTTAAGTTTTAAGTGTTAAGTTTAGGAATTTAAATATATTAAGTTTCGTTTGAAGGATTTAAAGATGTTTAAGTTTTAGGGAATTTAAAGATGTTAATGTTAAGATACTTAAATAGGTTGTATGTGATACGATTTTCTGTCTTGCCTCAAGAGAATTTACATTTGAATGCAAAAAGCTTTACAATGGAAAAGAAAAATCAGTGTACTAGAAACAGAAGTGAACTTTCTGAAACTAACAGTCTCTTGCAGCATCAAGCAATTCACCTGGAATTGGAAATCAGCTGCAGAGCTTTTTCTCAGATGGTAACAGAACCTAAGAGCTTTTCCTGGAGTTGACAGGATAGTGCTACAAACTGAATTTCTTTGGTTGCTTTACTATTTGTAAAGATTCTGTTACACATGTTATTTTATGCTGAATATGGTTGCATAAGTTGTTGGGGTTTATTATTACTTATTGTAATAATTTTGTGGATAGTTTATTGCCTACAGTTGATTGCCATACCTTTTGATGTATTAATTCAATAGATGTAACAATGGATTATGATCTGTAATCTATGGGAAGAAGCTTTATTGTATTGTAACCACCTTTTCTATGTGATAAAGAAAAGGGAGAGATATAGTGGTTGCCTGTCAAAATTAAAAGACAGCTCCTTTTCTGGTTTTGTGGGGTTTTTTAAGTGGTGGTTTTTTAAATATTACTAAAGACATGCTTTGCCCATCACTTGGCATACAGGGGTCCTGGATGACAGGATGTATATAAGTAACCAGAGCTGCTAACACAATATGGTAATCAATCATAAGTGGAGACATTCACTAAAAAATTGATGCCTTGCTGTCTCAAAGTCTGGACTATGCTCCACCACTGTGGAAGTAGTAAATTCAAGAAATTTATTTTTAAAAAATAAAAAAGGGGGAAATATGGGAATTTCACAGTTTAATATGAAACAATGGGTACTTGAAGGTGTAGATGGTAGAGAAGATAAATGGAAGTGTGAATGGAAGGAATGTGTGCATAGGTCTAATTTAATTAACCAATGTAATTAGTATGCATGAGGAGTGAAGGGTGTGATCTGAAACCCTATCTGTAGATTGCTGTGTGAATAGAATTGAAAGTGTATAAAAGTGTACAAGCCCTGTGGAGTCCATTCCTGACCCTGCCTGCCTCCTCCCTTCCAATTGCTACATAGGGGGAATGGATTGAAGCTAGAGGAGGGGAGATGAGATATTATCACAGGGTCACAGGATGTCAGGGTTGGAAGGGACATCAAGTTCAACCCTCCTGCCAGAGCAGGACCATACAATCTAGCTCAGGTCATGGAAGAATGCATCCAGACAGGCCTTGAAAGTCTCCAGACTCCACAACCTCTCTGGGGAGCCTGTTCCAGTGCTCTCTCACCCTTACAGTAAAGAAGTTCCCCCTTGTGTTGAGGTGGAACCTTCTGTGCTGCAACTTATACCCATTGCTCCTTGTCCTATCACACGGAGCAAGTGAGTAGAGCCTGTCTCCATCTCCCCACTACACCCATCCCTCAGATATTTATAAACATATTAAATTCCCTCTCAGTCTTCTCTTCTCCAGACTAAAATGCCCCAGGTCACTCAACCTCTCCTCATCAAGCAGTGCTCCAGTCTCCTAATCATCCTTGTAGCCCTCTGCTGGACCTCTCCAGCAGATTTGTGTCCCTCTTAAACTGGGGAGCCCAAAACTGAACACAATATTCAAGGTGGGGTTTCATCAGGGCAGAGTAGAGGCGGTGGAGAACCTCCCTTGATCTGCTGGATACACTCTTCTTAATAAGCCTGTAGTGGTGGACTTGAATGGTCAAAAATAGCCTATATATGTGCTGGCTTGCCCAGACATGATTTTTTTTCTGCTCTCCTTTGTTCTGTTTTGGGGAAAAGCAACCATGGGAATAAGGACAAAAGACCTGGAGCCATGGAGTCTGAGTACTCTGACTTATCGAACTGTCTTTTCTCCTGTTTGTATCCTGTGGCAAACAAGGTGCACACCCTTGCCTTGTGCCAAGCCTGTGCTAGGCCTATGCTCTCTCCCTAAATAGTCATAGTAGACCTGTGATTTCACCCAAATATGGTAAAGCTTGGCTTACTGCCACGCCAGTTGGACAAGCTATTATGTCCAAAGGCAACCAACAGAATTCCCTGCAACTTTCTCAATTTATTGCTAGCCTCGCCAGTCAAGAAATAATATTTGTGAGTAAATACCTTAAGCTTTTGTCATTACCTAGCTTCTGCCTAAGCAGAAAGGCCCTGAGTCCATCTAGTGGCCAAGCAGTAATTAAGCACAAGAAACCTTACCTTCCAGTTTCATTGATTTCAATTGGATTTATTTATATAGTTAGATAGTTAATACTAGATCTAGATATCATTTATCTAATGCATTCCATGACTGCTACAATCGAATCACTTTATTATTAAAATTAGTGGTTGGGGTTGGAAAAGCTGGAATATCAAAATTAATAAACAATATCAATTTTGAAAAATCATCTCACATTAATCAATCAAAACCCCATCCATCACAATACACCAGGATCCCATTGGCCTTCTTGGTCACAAGGGCACATTGCTGTCCCATGCAGAACTTGTTACCTACCAGCACTCCCAGGGTACCCAGCCCTCTCCACAGGGCTGCTCTCCAGCAGACCATTTCCCAACCTGTACTGGTGCAGTTTATTATTCTTTCCCAAGTGCAGGACTGTGCATTTGTCCTTGTTGAACTTGATTTGGTTCCTCTGTGCCCAGTTCTCTAGTCTGGGCACAGAGGAACCATATTAAGAAGAAGTTCTTCACCATGAGGGGGTTGAGACATTGGAACAGGTTGCCCATGGAGATGGAGGAAGCCCCATCCTTGGAGGTCTTTAAGGTCAGGCTGGATGGGGCTCTGAGCAACCTGATCTAGTGTGAGGTGTCCTTGCCCATGTCAGGGCGGTTAGATCTGGATGATCCTCGAGGTCTCTTCCAGTCCTAACAATTGTGTGATTGTATGATTAGGAGGACCTAACAATTTCTCACCTGGCAGTGACACAGCAGACTCAAAGCAATGTCTACTTTCAACATAAATGATGAAGCAGAAGAATCGCTTTACTCAAATTTTTAACTCCATCAGACTTTTCTGGGGGACAGCCACACACAAAAAAAAATTGCAGAAACTCTTCTTGGAGCTACATAACATCTAGCAAAAGTCTGCATTTGGATGAGACCTGTTTGGTAATACTACCTGCTGAGTGGCTGAGCCAGCAATGTGCCCAGAGACCAAAGAGGCCAAAGGTAGTGTGGCCAGAAGGAAGTAGGGAAGTTATTGTCTTCTGCCTTCAGAACTGGTGAGACTACACCTTGAATACTGCATTCAGGTTTGGGCCCCTCACTACAAGACAGACACTGAGGTGCTGGAGCATGTCCAAAGAACTGCAATAAGGCTGGCAAGGGGGTCTCGTGCACAAGTTTAATGAGGATCAGCTGAGGGAACTGAGATTGTTTAAGTCTTGAGACAAGGAGACTCAGGGGGCACTTTATCACGATCTACCACTATGTGAAAGAAGCTAGTGGCAAGGTAAGTGTAGATGTCTTCTCTCAAGTAAAAAGCAGTAGAAAAAAAAAGAAGAGAAGTAGAAAAAGAAGAGAAAATGGCCCTCAAGTTGTGGCAGGGGAAGTTTAGATTGGATATTGTGAAATATTGCTTCACCAAAACGTTTGTCAAGCATTGGAATAGGTGAGTCAGGTATTTTAAAGTTGTATAAATGTGGCACTTAGGGACACAGTCTAGTGGTGGGCTTGGCAGAGCTAGGTTGGACACTGATCTCAAAGGCATTTTTCAACCTAAGTGATTCTATGACACTGGCATTGGCAAGAGCAAACTGACTCCAAGTAAACACTATTAAACAGAAGCTATTGGTTTTGATGAAGTTTTGTGAGGAAACTTAAGAGTTAGACAGGGTGGATGAAGTTGATCAAGTAATTCTATTCTATTCTATTGGGTCTTAGTAGAGATGCTGCAGTACTTACTTCATATGGGCTCCCTTGGCCAGACAGCCAGTGCTGCTTTGTCATTTGGCCTGCTCAAAGGCTGTAAGATTATTAAGAAAGCTTAGAGACCATTAATTAAGCATTCAGCACTGGGGAAAAGAAATTTCTTGTACAGATCTAGCCTGGTGACTGAAATATTTCTCTATGTTGTGAAGGCAAGAGCAGTATAATGCTAATGGCGCTGCCATATTGCCCAGGTATGCTTTGCTTTTCTCGTGATTTGCTTTTGGATATCTGAGAGATTTTTAGAAGATCTGACACAGTTCAACAAAAATCAAATGAAAACAAGACATAAATAAGGGTGTTGCTATTTCTCCTAGTTCATGTTCATTACCAAGAATTTCATCCAGGAAGTGATAAAGGCAGCAGTGGATGATTTATGCAGACTTGGCAATTCATTCCATGGCCCTAAAAATTGGAAACTGACATAACAGTTTATTTCAAAGGAAATCATTCTCCTAGGCTTCCCAGTCCCCATCTATACCACATCTTTCTCACACATACATGCATATGGTAAAGGACACAACCAAAGTTTAATAAATATGGAACAGCTCCTCTCCTATGGCAATAGCACAAGTCACTGATTTTATTCAGACCCATTCTAACCTCCTGCCCTGGTCTGAGTTAGAACAGAACTAATTCTGTTCAGAGATTTTGCTGTTCAGTTAAGTCTCTTCTAATTAACTGCACTTTCTGAAGTGAACAGCATTTTTGCAGGCAGTGTCTGCTTCTAGAAGTGATAAAACCTGATGCTTATAGTTACTACTAAGGATCAGTATTGTGGAAAGACTGTTCTTTAAACCTACTCTTATAGAAAGCAAAGTCACCAGTAAATACTGTGTACCACACTGGGACACTGCAAAACAAGATGTCACATCTGAAGGGAGAAATGGGCAGGATGACAGATGACCCTACATTGACCAACAAGATACTCCATTGCATAGATGTCATATTCAGTATAAAGATGAGGGATCACAAGGGCTAACCTTGTTTTTTAATGGCTGGCACTGGAGAAAGACTCTGTCAGTTCCATCTTTGTTCCAAATCTGTGGGTTCCTGAATCCAATTCCAAAATCCAACTCCTAAATCTGGTTCCTATCTGCCACTAAGTTCAGTTTAGGACTTCTTCAGTGCCTGCCCACAACATCAGTGGTGACAGCTACATAATTACCTTTGGGAGGTCAAATTTTATAATTATTTTATTTGAATCACCTAGGGTAGTCCAAACAGGAATGTATCCAGGTGGGTTTTGAAAGTCTCCAGAGAAGAGAGAAGAAGATTCCACAACTCCCCTCGATAGCCCGTTCCAGTGCTCTGTCACCCTCCCTGTAAAAAAAGTTTCTCCTCTCGTTGAGGTCAAGTTTGTATCCATTGCTCCTTGTCTTATTGCTGTGCACAACCAAAAAGAGATTGGCTCCCTCGACTTGACACTCACTCCTCATATATTTATAGACATAGAGTCTTGTGTTGGTTTGAGCTAATTGGAGAATTTGAGTGAGAAATTAAACACTGTGTCACCTCACCCAGTTTGACTGAGAGAGAAGAAAGAGGATTGTTTTGAGAATGTTCCCAAAACATCCAGATAAGCCAGTCTGCTTGCGCAGTTCAGTCGGCTCTGGGTCGGGCAGGCTTCAGCAGCTTCTTTCCTTTGTCTCTCTGCCTTTGAACTAATTCAGAGTAAAATCACTAAAACCATTCATTCCTTCCTGCCACTAATCTTTCTGACCGATCTTCAGCTTATCTGCAGCATCATCAAGTGGTGAGATAAAGCTGGGGGGAGGAGGGAAAGGTGGGGGGGGGGATTTGGTTTCCCTCTCTTGGGGATTTTGGTCTCCAGGAGGGGTGTGGTGTCTGTATTTTTCTGTAAATATCTGTTATATCTTGTAAATATTTGCTTGTATATTTGCATTGCTGTAAATATAAGCTTCATTTATTAACTTCCAGTGTGTTTTTCTGAGTTTTAGCCGGGGTTTCAAAAGGTGGGGGGGCAGGTCACTGCAAACCCACTACAAGTCTTCTCCAGACTAAACAGCCCCAGCCCCTTTCAGTCTCTCAACAGGGGAGATGCTCAAGTCCCCCAATCATCCTCATGGCTCTCTGCTGGACTCTTTCCAGCAGGTCCTTGTGTCTCTTGAACTGGGGAGCCAAAAGCATACAAGGACCAGCTTGCAGAAAAGAAGGGCTTTGACATTAGTTTATTGTCTCTCTTATTTATTGCTTTCTTTAGGCAGCTGTACTGGGATGCAGGAGACTGTTTGGAGCAAAAGTTCAGAGATGGAATAATTAGATTCAAGGGCATGATTATGGATTTATGTGTGAGGCAACTTTGACTGTTGAAAAAGTTAAAGCATATTCTCCATAAAGCTTGGGAGGTTTCTCTTAACACTAGTATCAGTAGGCAGATGAAGAGATGTTAAATTCCTAATTGTTTCTTTTATCTTTCCTGAGATAAAGACAGAGTTCTGCTTTAAAGACAGACCAAAGCCCAGGTCTTTCAGCTGTAGAGTAAAATTCATGTGTTCCCTGACCTCATGTGTCACCTGGTAACAAAACAATATAAATCAGAAATGTTAAAAGTTGAAGATTGTTAATATTACTGCTGAAGCTCTAGTCCCTTACCCAGTTAAAGTGACAGATCCATAGTAAAAAAAAATATATATATACAAATTACAACAATACAAAGGAAGCAAAAACAATAGACACTCAACAAGAAATAAATGGAAATGCAAGTTTCAGATGACTATCTGGATATTAAAGGCAAAAAAAAGGAACAACAAACAAACAAAAAAACAACCAAAACCAAAAACCCCACCAAAAACTGTCGCCACAAAACCAACTTGCATTTTAAACAGGGCAAGGAGCTCTCTTGCTATTGTGCAGTCACCTTACTCCTAAAAAAATGCTTTGGTGATTTACACTCTGGGGAAAATCTAGTAAAAATCGTTCTCTTATCTCTGCTTTCTTCTCACTTTTTTAGCTATCCAGACTGAAGCAGTCAGCAAGACACAGGAACTTACCTTCCCTAGTTAGGGAAGACATAATAAAGAATTTAAGCAGCTGAATACGAGCAAGCAGCGTGCCCAGGTGGCAAAGAAAGCCAATGGCAGCCTGGCTGGGGCTAGAAATGCTGTGTCCAGCAGGAGCAGGGAGGTTACTGTCCCCTTGGATTCAGCTCTGGTGAAGCCACACCTCGAGTACTGTGTTCAGGTTTGGGCATCTCAATACAAGAGGGATGTGGAAGTGCAGGAGCAAGTGCAGGGCAAGAGGAGGGCAATGAATCTGGGGAAGGGCCTGGAGAATAAACCTGATGAGGAGCAACTGAAGGAGCTGGGGCTGTTTAGTCTGAAAAAGAGGATGCTGAGAGGAGACTCATCACTGTCTACACCTTCTTGAAAGGACCTTGTGGAGAGGTTGGTGCTGGTCTCTTCTGACAGGTAATTAATGATAGAACAAGAGGGAATGGCCTCAAGTTGTGACTGGGTAGGTTTAGACTGGACATTAGGAAGCATTTTTTCATGGAAAGAGTGGTCAGGCACTGGAATGGGCTGCCCAGGGAGGTGGTGGAATCAATGACCCTGGAGGTGTTTAAAGGTCATTCGGATGTGGTGCTTGGGGATATGGTTTAGGGGAGAACCTTGTAGAGTAGGGTTACAGTTTGGACTTGGTGATCCTGAAGGTCTTTTCCAACCTTAACATTTCTGTGATTCTGTGATACTGATAAGTTGGAATCAGTAAACAAAAGAACATGAACCCCTATCGGCCTCTCCATTTGTTCCCACACTTGCCAGCCACTTCAGAAAAAGTGGATTAATTTGATGTAGACCAGGGGTGGCAAGAGCTCACAAATCAACACAAAGACTTTGGGGAGACTGGGCTAAGGCCAGGCCAGCCTTGGGACACAATCAGCAAGGCGTGTTGTTTCGGTACCCACCGGTCTGGGACTTATTAAAAATAAAACCCAATTTCCCTCTTTCCCTCTCCCTCCTCCCATAAAATCCATGGGAAGTCTCAAAGAGAATCTGAAAAGAGGGATGTTTCCATATAGCTTATTTCACACAGAGAAATCCAACTCATTAAGTCGAAAAAGTCAAGACTATGCCAAAGCATACTGTGCACTTGAGGTAATCACAGGTAGGTCTCATATTGCAATTTTTTTCCCACATTAAATTCATTGTGAAAGCAACTGGAAACTAGCTCACATTCAAACATGTGAACTTCACAGTCATTTATGTGAACTACTGCTGTCCAAATCTCACCCCACAAAAAAAAACTTTACTCTTTCTCCAGCAGACAATACCTGAAGGTAGAAGGTGAAATCTTGTCTCCACTGAATCAATTTGCCAAATCTGAATTGACTTCAACCGAGACAGGATTTTCCTCATAAAGATTTAGCCACAGTAAGCCAAGCAATGTCTAAATGGCAGAGCAGAAAACCAGGTTATGGAGACTTCAGATCCCCACTTTGTAGCTCCAAGCCAGGAACCACAATAACACGTGACAGAAGAATATTGCCTTGGCTGAGTTTTCAACGATCAGTTTTCCAACTCAAAAGATTCAAGTTATTACTGAGTTTCTGCAGGTAATCCTCCTAACAAAGGAATCAAACATAACGGAGATTAAGTACTTCTTTCCACCTTTACAGACACCCTCTTGAGAACAACTATCACTGCCACATCTCATGATCTGGAGCTACATTGATTTCACTCTTCTTTGTAACCTATTACTGGCCCAATGTTCTCTATTGTTAGCAATATTCTGCCCATCTTACTTCATGCTCCTGTGAGAAGCCCTCAATCAGTATGAACTGAG